>OZ010606.1:42834721-42892221 GCA_963932145.1 Acanthosepion lycidas
TTTAATTTTTAATGTGGTTTCGGTAAGAAAATCCCAGTTCACATAGGTACGAAGTTGAGAATTGCTGTAAGATTTTGATGGCTTGTTTTACTTAGAGTTGGATACTCTTCTGTAACAGAAATACAAAAGACGTCCAATGGCAGTTGTGCGTACTTCAATTTGAGACCACGATCACTGGAAATGCTTGCTAAATCTTCCTCTTCACATGACTCAAAATTGAAAAGACTGATGACTGATAAATCTAGGAACGGATTGCGAATCCAATCAAATTCTTCAATGCTCATAGAGGGAAAATAATCTTCAATTTTATTTTCTAAACATGTCAAATGATCACTGATAATGGGAATCCTCTCTGTAACGCATGTTTTGCGAACTAAGAGAAATATACCCAAATCATCTACCTTCATTATTTTCTTCCATATTGCAACTTTTTACTTAAAATCATCTAATTTATCTGTTGCCGTAAGAATATTTTAATTTCTGCCTTGCATATTGCTGTTCAGACTATTGAGATGTCTAAATATCTCATTTGTCTATTTTAGACATCAACAATTCGTTTTTAAGGTATTTACAAAATCTATCAAGTTTTTCATTTTCAAAAAAAATAAAAAGTTCTTTCTGAAGCTCAATTACGCGAGATAGCACATTTCCATTCGATAACCAGCTTACTTCTGTGTGCAATAGTAAACGAACTTAATGAGAATTCACATCCTTGCACAGCAACTCAAAAATTCTGGACTTCAAAGGCCGAGTTTTAATGAAATTTACCATTTCAATCACTTGATGCATAACCTCTTTTAGTTCATTTTGTGCTATCTTTAAAACTAATACCTCTCTGTGTAAAAAACAATGAATCCTCACGATGTAAGAATTCTGTTTTTCTACTAAAGATGCGAAACCTTTTACAGAACCAACCATTCATGGTGCTCCACTGGTATATTATTCCCACACGTAAATCCCAGGATAAGCCATATTTTTCGACGCATATTGTGATTGTATCAAAAATATCTTGACCTTTTGTAGTTGTGGGTAACTGTTTGCAGCATAGAAGTTGATTAATTATGGCATCTTCATCGATGACACATATAAATGGAATTAACTGTGCATGATTACTGATGTCAGTGAATTCATCAATTTGGAGAGCAAACAGACTATTTTGAAATTTGGCTATTACACTTTCCTCAGTATTATCAGACAAGTCAAGAATCCTTCGCTGAAATGTATTGTTTGAAAGAGGAATGCGTCTAATTTCTTGTTCGGCCTTATCACCAAGCATAATTTTCACCATCTTTTTGCGTGCTGGAAGGATCGCTGATTTTGCAAGAACATGAGACTTCGATTTAAGAGCAACAATTTCGGCCACCTCATATGAAGCTAATTGAGCTTTTCCAGACACGGTTACTGTTTTTTTTTTAAATAGTTGACGTTGCCTTGCATTTGATTCTAATAACCGCTGAAAATAATCGACATTTTTAGTTTGAAGGCTAGGGTGGTTAGAAGATGTCTTTTCATTTTACTTGGAACCATTGCTTCATTAGACGGCGTTTGGCCGCAAACAACACATAGCGGAGAAGGAATCTGTGTATCTATAGTCCAGTGAAATCCAAATTCCAATTAATCATCACTATACAACGGGTGAACCATTGTTCTTTTAAATGACGTTGTAGAATTATTCTTGTTACCATCGCCTTTTCTCTTCAGAAACTTGTCCATAATAAAGGGTAAATTGAATCTAAAATTGAAAAAAATAAATCTAAAAGAATTTTTATTATATTTATTTTTTGATTGTCTTACTAAATCTTTAATTTACAACGCCTAATTATTTAATAAAAATATCTACAAAGAATCTGTAAATATTGTGAATGAGATATATAGATGATATAAACTGGTGATAAAACAATACCTAAATTTTTAACGATTCCGATTCCTAACCAATATTACTTAAATGTAATTGAGCAGTGTCATCATGATTAAGAAATTGAATGTCTTTATTAAACAAAATGAAATGGCTTCTAGGTATTATCTCTTCGCGGCACACCAGTAATCATTCTGCGGCACATTATTGTGCCGCGGCGCAGTGTGTTGAGAACCACTGGCCTAGATTATAATTGAACAAAAACTTTTTCAGTCTTTCTTGAATAGAACAATAAATAGAACAAGAACAAAATTATGATTATTTAAAAAAAAAATATGATTCCATCACTACATAAGAGTTGCTATTGTCCCAAAAAGGAGCTAAAAACTTCAATTTAATTATAAAAATGAAGCAGAGCTTGATACTTTAATTCAATTTAATTTTTGTAATGAAATTGAAAGTTTTCAGGTGCTGTGTTTCAAACATGAGATCTCTTATTTAGCGATGGAAACATAGTTTTTAAAAAAGTAATTATATATATCTATCTATATATATATATATATATATATGTACCAATAACCAAAAAATGCTGTTCTTAAAAGAGGGCTCAATACAGAGTAGAGCAAATATTATTTATTCCAAAATTGTAACATAAACCTATTATAGCATTACTACAATATAGCCATTTTGTTTCAACACTAACACTTCTACTGTGTTCTCAAATGATGGTGTTGTATGTAGCTACAGTCACTTGAGAAAACACCAGAAGTGTTGAAACAAAATGGGTATTTTTGTAGTGAATTTTATGTTTATGTTTTAATATATATATACAGATATATATATATATATATATATATATATATATATATATATATATATATATATATATATATATATATATATATGGCCACTCGTCTTCGAGAATACCTGTCTACTAAGGTGGTTAGCCAATCCCTATTGTAGACGATTGCTCAGGCGCATTTTGTGGTTGTTCAGCACCCAGATCCAACATGTGGTTTATACTGCAACTATGCTGAGCAGACCTTTGTTACAGTTTCTGGGAGAGAGCGTGTTACACAGCGTAATCAACAATTTGAACAAGGTCAGCAGGATCAAGCCCTCGGACACGTTAACTTGTGAATTCGTGCTAGCACAGCTATGGACGACCCCGAAAGATTCGCATTTTCCAACGGTGCCGCACGCTGGGATCGCCGCCTCCAGTCCGATAAAATCAGGAAGTCTACGTGGGGAGATCCAAAGCCATGTGAGTGTGCGCATGTGTGCGTCTGCGCGGGCGCAGACGCAAGCTCGTCTTAATCGACCATTTTATCCTAGCGCAGCATTTGACAAACTCTGGAGTTGTTCAATAACATAAATCCATTGAATATTTATTTATTTATTTATTGAAGATAGATAAGAAATAAAAGTAATGTGAAAACTAATTTCCTAGTAAATAAATTTATTAGCAAATTCATAAATAATTTATGATATATTTTATAATTTATAAATAAGCATAAATAATATAAATAGATATATATATATAAATTATTTTCACTTTTCTGGACAATTCTATTAACACAATGTGGTATATATTATAAAAGATATAAGGAAACTGAATGAATTCGGCCAAGTTACATGCCGAGATACGTTTAAAATAAAATTAAAAAATTTAAATTTCAGCGTTCGGACTGCGACAGAGGCGAATAATTATAACCGACTCTGGCGTTTGTATATCATCTTTTACCTTCCTGCACATATATTGAGTCGAATGAAATGCTTCTATAGGAGGAAACATGTTACACATTTTGTCATTGATTTGCCACACACACACACAAACGCACGCACGCACGCACACACACACACACGTATATATATATATATATATATATATATATATATATATATATATATATATATATATATATATATATATATATATATATTATACCTCAAGTTTATAGAGTGGACACTTCTTATTTGAAATAGAAAACCCTTTTTTTTTTATCTCCCATTGAATAATTTGGACAATTTTCTCTACTTATTTTCAATAGAATCCGCTCATATTCGTGGACAAGCTTCTTAGTATCGTATTATCTCAAATCCTCCTTAATTTCTATCATTTGCATATCCTTGCTTGAACTGGCTTCTAACGCTCTGAATAGTGATAGCAGTCATGGCTCTCGGAGACACAGTCCCATGGGTAAAGGAACTTGGATGAATTCCACCACGGAATATGTGAGCGAGCGGCACTACTGATGAGTCCCATATATGGGACAAAACGGCTTTCTGCATTCTGTTGAGTTTTCTTCTAGACTCGATGAATTACTTAATTATCTACTCCTTAATTTCTATCATATATATATATATATATATATATATATATATATATATATATATATATATATATATATATTGATTGGAAAGTGGTTGATCACCCATACTACGGTTTCACCCGAGCCTTGTCTGTGAAATTGTGTAGACAGAACCCTTGGGGGCCGTCGATAGCTGTGCTAGCACGATGTCACAAGTCATCGTGACTGATAATTTGAGTATGCTGGCCTAGTTCATATTGTTGATCACGCTAGATAATACGCCCAAGAGTTAAGAAATCTTTTGAAGATTCCGAATGTTGAAAACCAAGGTAACGTAAGCGGCTAAAATCCTAATTTTAATAGAATTATGCAGATGATTGCGAACTCTCTGTTGTCTAATAAGTATGAATGAGTAGGTTGGAATCTGCATTTGTCATGATGTAATGTTTGCTCTTTGTGAAAATATCACAGCTGTGAAAAATGTATTTATAACTACAGAGATTCTGTTGAAAAATAAAATAAAGATTTTCTTGAGGTTTGAATGCTTTTCGCATCAATAATTTGTCAATTTCTTTTGAATCTACGCATATATTGTATAAAGGTAGCGAGAAAGTAAAAGAAATGAAATCCAAAGAAATACTCAATGAACGGAATGAAAGGAAAGAAATAAACAAATAATGAATTAATGAATATTAGAAAGATTTTCAGAAAAATCGAAAAAATAGATAAATGAACAAGTGAAAGAAGAGAAAAAGAAATAAATCCAAAGTGCCGAAGAGAAAGAAAAGTGAAATGAAAAAAAGAAAGAAAGAATGAATTAATGAATGAAAGACAACATCATGTATCAGAAAAAGAAAGAAGAGTAAGAGATATGAATCCAGAAATCAAAAATGAAAGAAGTGAAGAAAAAAATAGACAAAGAAAGGAGGAGTAAAAGAAATGAATCCAAAATGTAAAAACGAAAGAAAGAAAGAAAGAAAGAATGAACTTAAGGGAGGAAGAAAGAAAAAATAAATAAAAGAAGTGGGTAAATGAGGAGTAACAATATGAATTCAGAATGCAAATACGAGAGAAAGAACGAAAAAAAAGGGGACAAATGATGTGAAGCCAGAATGCAAAAATGAAAGGAAGAAAAATAAAATAAAGAAAAAACCAATGGGGACGAAAATATGAATCCAAAAGCAAAAAGAAAGAAAGAAAGTAAGAAAGTAAGAAAAAATGAATGAAGAAAGAGGGGTAACAGATATAAATCCAGAATTCAAAAAACGAAAGAAAGAATAAAGAAAGAAAGAATAAATAAGAAAGAAAAATAAAAGGTAAGTAAAAGACATGAAACCAGAATGGAAACAAGAAAGAATGAAAGAAAAAAACGATAGAAAGAGGTCCCAAAACACGAATACAGAATGCAAAAAAGAAGCAAAGAAACTACCAAACAATTATAAACAACAAAAATATATGAATACAAAACGACGTGAATCTAAATTGGAAAAACAAATAATAGAAAAAATAGAAAAAAAATAGATAAAAGAAAGAATGAAAGAAAAAAAAAGAAAGAGGGATAAAACACAGCAAAACAGATTTCAAGAAAGTAATAAAAAACAAAAATAAAGTAAGAGAATACAAATATGCAACCAGAATGCAAAGAAAGAAGAAAAGAACAAAGGAAAATGTGTAAAAGGCATTAATCCAGGATGCAAAAATAAAAAAAACAAAAGAAAAAAAAGTGGAATAAAAGACATGAATCCAAAGTGCAAAAATGAAAGAAGTGAAGAATGAAAGGAAAAAAAGAAAGAGGGTAAAAGACATGAACCCAAAGTGCAAAATTGAAAGAAGTGAAGAATGAAAGGAACAAAAGAAAGAGATTAAAAAAAATGAATCCAAAGTGCAAAAATGAAAGAAGTGAAGAATGAAAGGAAAAACAGAAATAGAGTAAAAGACATGAATCCAAAGTGCAAAAAATAAGAAGTGAAGAATGAAATGAAAAAAAGAAATAGAGTAAAAAACATGCATCCAAAGTGCAAAAATGAAAGAAGTGAAGAATTAAAGAAAACAAGAGAATAAAAGACATGAATCCACTGTGCAAAATTGAAAGAAGTGTAGATTGAAAGGAAAAAAAAGAAAGAGATTAAAGAACATTGCATCCAAACTGCTAAAAAGATAGAAGTGTAGAATAAAATGAAAAAAAGAAGGAGACTAAAGGACATGAATCCAAAATTCAAAAAGGAAAGATTGAAGAATGAAAGGAAAAACAGAGAGAGAGTAAAAGACATGAATCCAAGGTGCAAAAATGAAAGAAGTGAAGAATGAAAGGAAAAACAGAAAGCGAGTAAAAGACATGAATCCAAAGTGCAAAAAAGAAATAAGTGAAGAATAAAAGGAAAAAATGAAAGAGAGTAAAAAACATGAATCCAAAGTGCAACATTGAAAGAAGTGAAAAATGAAAGGAAAAAAAGATAGATAGTAAAAGCCATGAATCCAAAGTGCAAAAATGAAAGAACTGAAGAATTAAGGAAAAAAAGAGAGTAAAAGTCATAAATGCAAAGCGCAAAAATGAAAGGAGTGAAGAATGAAAGGAAAAAAAGAAGGAGAGTAAAAGACATGAATCCTAAATGCAAAAATGAAAGAAGTGAAGAATGAAAGGAAAAAAAGAAAGAGAGTAAAAGACATGAATCCAAAGTGCAAAAACGAAAGAAGTGAAGAATGAAAGGAAAAAAAGAAAGGTAATAAAAGCCATGAATCCAAAGTGCAAAAATGAAAAATGTGAAGAATTAATAAAAAAAGAAAGAGAGTAAAGGACATGAATCCAAAGTACAAAAAAGAAAGGAACTGTAGAATGAAATGAAAAAAATAAGGAGAGTAAAAGACATGAATCCAAAGTGCAAAAATGAAAGAAGTGAATAATGAAATGAAAAAAAGAAAAAGAATAAAAGACATGAATCCAAAGTGCAAAAATAAAAGAAGTAAAGAATCAAAGATAAAAAGCAAGAGAGTCAAAAACATGAATCCAATGTGCAAAATGAATAAAGTGTGAAATGAAATGAAAAAAAGAAGGAGAGTAAAGGACATGAATCCAAAGTTCAAAAATAAAAGATTGAAGAATGAAAGGAAAAACAGAGAGAGAATAAAAGACATGAAACCAAAGTGCAAACATGAAAGAAGTGAAGAATGAAAGGAAAAACAGAAGGAGTGTAAAAGACATGAATCCAAAATGCAAAAAAGAAAGAGGTGAAGAATGAAAGGAAAAAAAGAAAGGTAATAAAAGCCATGAATCCAAAGTGCAAAAATGAAAAATGTGAAGAATTAATAAAAAAAGAAAGAGAGTAAAGGACATGAATCCAAAGTACAAAAAAGAAAGGAACTGTAGAATGAAATGAAAAAAATAAGGAGAGTAAAAGACATGAATCCAAAGTGCAAAAATGAAAGAGGTGAAGAATGAAAGGAAAAAAGAAAGAGAGTGAAAGACATGAATCCAAAGTGCAAAAATGAGAGAATGAAGAATGAAAGGAAAAACAGGAGTTTAAAAGACATGAATCCAAAATGCAAAAAAGAAAGAGGTGAAGAATGAAAGGAAAAACAGAAAGAGAGTAAAAGTCATGAATCCGAAGTGCAAAAAAGAAAGAAGTGTAGAATTAAAAGAAAAAAGCAAGAGAGTAAAAGACATGAATCCAAAGTGCAAAAATGAAAGAAGTGTAGAATAAAATGAAATAAAGAAGGAGACTGAAGGACATGAATCCAAAGTGCAAAAATGAAAGATTGAAGAATGAAAGGAAAAACAGACAGAGAGAGAGAGAGAGAGAGTAAAAGATATGAATCCTAAGTGCAACAGTGAAAGAAGTGAAAAATGAAAGGAAAAAAAGATAGATAGTAAAAGCCATGAATCCAAAGTGCAAAAATGAAAGAAGTGAAGAATTAAGGAAAAAAAGAAAGAGAGTAAAAGTCATAAATGCAAAGCGCCAAAATGAAAGAAGTGTAGAATTAAAGAAAAAAAGAAATAGAGTAAAAGACATTAATACAAAGTGCAAAAATGAAAGAAGTGAAGAATGAAAAGAAAAAAAGAGAGAGTGTAAAAGACATGTATCGAAAGTGCAAAATCGAAAGAAGTGAAGAATGAAAGGAAAAAAAGAAAAAGACTAAAAGACATGAATCCAAAGTGCAACATTGAAAGAAATGAAGAATGTAAGGAAAAAAGAAAGATAATAAAGGCCATGAATCTAAAGTGAAAAAATGAAAGAAGTGAAGATTGAAAGGAAAAAAAAATGAATAAAAGAAATGAATCCAAAGTGCAAAAATGAAAGATGTGAAGAATTAATAAAAAAAGAAAGATAGTAAAAGACATGAATCCAACGTACAAAAAAGAAAGAAACTGTAGAATGAAATGAAAAAAATAAGGAGAGTAAAAGACATGAATACAAAGTGCAAAAATGAAAGAATGAAGAATGAAAGGAAAAACAGAAAGAGAGTAAGACATGAATCCAAAGTGCAAAAATGAAAGAAGTTACGAATGAAATGAAAAAAAGAAAGAGAATAAAAGACATGAATACAAAGTGCAAAAATAAAGAAGTGAAGAATTAAAGAAAAAAAGCAAGAGAGTAAAAAATATGAATCCATTGTGCAAAATGAATGAAGTGAAGAATGAAAGGAAAAAAAGAAAGAGATTGAAAGACATGAATCCAACATGCAAAGAAGAATGAAGTGAAGAATGAAAGGAAAAAAAAGAGAGTAAAAGACATGAATAAAAAGTGAAAAAAAGAAAGAAGTGTAGAATGAAATGAAAAAAAGAAAGAGAGTGAAAGACATGTATCCAAAGTGCAAAAATGAAAGAAGTGAAGAAATAAAGAAAAAATGAAAGAGAGTAAAAGACATGAATCCAAAGGGCAAAAAAGAAAGAAGTGAAGAATGAAATGAAAAAAAGAAAGAGAGTAAAAGACATGAATCCAAAGTGCACAAAAGAAAGAAGTGTAGAATGAAATAAAATAAAGAAGGAATGTAAGACATGAATCCAAAGAAAGAGAGTAAAAGACATGAATCCAAAGTGCAAAAATGAAAGAAATGAAGAATGAAAGGAAAAAAAGAAAGAGATTGAAAGACATGAATCCAACATGCAAAGAAGAATGAAGTGAAGAATGAAAGGAAAAAAAAGAGAGTAAAAGACATGAATAAAAAGTGAAAAAAAGAAAGAAGTGTAGAATGAAATGAAAAAAAGAAAGAGAGTGAAAGACATGTATCCAAAGTGCAAAAATGAAAGAAGTGAAGAAATAAAGAAAAAATGAAAGAGAGTAAAAGACATGAATCCAAAGGGCAAAAAAGAAAGAAGTGAAGAATGAAATGAAAAAAAAAAGACAGTAAAAGCCATGAATCCAAAGTGCAAAAATGAAAGAATGAAGAATGAAAGGAAAACAAAAAGGGAGTAAAAGACATGAATCCAAAGTGCAAAAAAGAAAGAAGTGTAGAATTAAAAGAAAAAAGAAAGAGAGTAAAAGACATGAATCGAAAGTAAAAAAAAGAAAGAAGTGGAGAATGAAATGAGAAAAAGAAAGAGAGTAAAAAATATGAATTCAACGTGCAAAAATGATAGAAGTGAAGAATGAAATGAAAAACAGAAAGAGAGTAAAAGACATGAATCCAAAGTGCAACATTGAAAGAAATGAAGAATGTAAAGAAAAAAAGAAAGATAATAAACGCCATGAATCCAAAGTGCAAAAATGAAAGAAGTGAAGAATGAAAGGAAAAAAAATGAATAAAAGACATGAATCCAAAGTGCAAAAATGAAAGATGTGAAGAATTAATAAAAAAAGAAAGAGAGTAAAAGACATGATTCCAAAGTACAAAAAAGAAAGAAACTGTAAAATGAAATGAAAAAAATAAGGAGAGTAAAAGACATTAATACAAAGTGCAAAAATGAAAGAATGAAGAATGAAAGGAAAAACAGAAAGAGAGTAAGACATGAATCCAAAGTGCAAAAATAAAGAAGTGAAGAATTAAAGATAAAAAGCAAGAGAGTAAAAAACATGAATCCATTGTGCAAAATGAATGAAGTGAAGAATTAAATGAAAAAAAGAAAGAGAATAAAAGACATGAATCCAAAGTGCAAAAATGAAAGAAGTGTAGAATTAAAGAAAAAAAAGAGAGTAAAAGACATGAATCGAAAGTGCAAAAAAGAAAGAAGTGAAGAATGAAAGGAAAAAAGAAAGAGATTGAAAGACATGACTCTAACATGCAAAGAAGAATGAAGTGAAGAATGAAAAAAAGACATGAATAAAAAGTGAAAAAAAGAAAGAGGTGTAGAATGAAATGAAAAAAAGAAAGAGAGTGAAAGACATGTATCCAAAGTGCAAAAATGAAAGAAGTGAAGAAATAAAGAAAAAATGAAAGAGAGTAAAATACATGAATCCAAAGGGCAAAAAAGAAAGAAGTGAAGAATGAAATGAAAAAAAGAACGAGAGTAAAAGACATGAATCCAAAGTGCACAAAAGAAAGAAGTGAAGAATGAAATGAAAAACAAAGACAGTAAAAGCCATGAATCCAAAGTGCAAAAAAGAAAGAAGTGTAGAATTAAAAGAAAAAACAAAGAGAGTAAAAGACATGAATCGAAAGTAAAAAAAAGAAGGAAGTGTAGAATGAAATGAGAAAAAGAAAGAGAGTAAAATACATGAATTCAAGGTGCAAAAATGATAGAAGTGAAGAATGAAATGAAAAACAGAAAGAGAGTAAAAGACATGAATCCAAAGCGCAAAAATGAAAGAAGTGAAGAATGAAAGGAAAAAAAAAAGAATAAAAGACATGAATCCAAAGTGCAAAAATGACAGAATAAAGAATGAAAGGAGAAACAGAAAGAGAGTAAGACATGAATCCAAAGTGCAAAAATGAAAGAAGTGAAGAATGAAATGAAAAAAAGAAAGAGAATAAAAGACATGAATCCAAAGTGCAAAAAAGAAAGAAGTGAAGAATGAAATAAAATAAAGAGGAGTGTAAAACATGAATCCTAAGTGCAAAAAGAAAGAAGTGTAGAATTAAAAGAAAAAAGAAAGAGAGTAAAAGACATGAATCCAAAGTGCAAAAATGAAAGAAATGAAGAATGAATGGAAAAAAAGAAAGAGAATGCATGATATGAATGCAAAGTGAAAAAATGAAAAATAAGAAGAATGAAAGGAAAAAAAGAAAGAGAATAAAAGACATGAATCCTAAGTTCAAAATGAAAAAAGTAAAGAATGAAAGGAGAAAAAGAAAGTGAATAAAAGACATGAATCCAAAGTGCAAAAAAGAAAGAGGTGAAGAATTAAAGATAAAAAGAAACAGAGTAAAAGACATGAATCCAAAGTGCAAAAAAGAAGAAGTGAAGAAGGAAATGAAAAAAAGAAAGAGAATAAAAGACATGAATCTTAAGTGCAAAGAATAAGAAGTGAAGAATAAAATGAAAAAAGAAAGAGTTAAAAAAAAAACTAGAATCCAAAGTGCAAAATGAAACAAGTGAAGAATGAAAGGAAAAAGAGAGAGAGAGAGTAAAAGACATGAATCCAAAGTGCTAAAAAGAAAGAAGTGAAGAATGAAATGAAAAAATAGTGAGTAAAAGAAATGAATCCAAAGCGCAAAAATGAAAGAAATGAAGAATGAATGGAAAGAGAGTAAGAGAGAGAGAGGGGGAGAGATGTGCGTGTTGGTGTTGTATGTGTGTGTGAGGTATGGATAGAATCAGAGAGAGTGAAGGAGACTGGGGAATAGGAGAAAAAAATCTAACTTACAACAAAGAAATAAAACTTTGCATATGAAAGAAAGAAGAATTGATAGAGAGACACATGTAGGTAGGAAATGAATATTGCCGAGAAAACAAAGAAAAATATTTAAGAAAAATAGAAACGTAAATAATTTTTTTTTTAAATCGTAAAAAACAACTTTTAGGATGTGAGCATCAAACATGAAAAATAGAAGAAATAGCAACTATATAAAAAGGGTCTTGCAGAAGAAAAATAAAAAAAAAGAACACAACATCGACATACACAAAAATCAGAAACGAAAAACGATTCACGGAAATCGGAGTCTCTTGTTTGATTTATCGTCTGTCTCTTCTCTATGCCTGGCGGGAACATGGGTTTGCTGGTAAAGGGAGATAACCTGTTTTAAAACCAAACAATTTCTTTGACAGTTGATGTAATTGTAGCCTTCGGCAATACAAATGCTGTTTTATTTGAGTAACAAGAATCACTTAATGGAACACGTAAAGAAATAAATGAGTAAGGATTTGATAACTCAGGAAAAACCTGGTGAGTGTTATGAGGGTGCTTTGGCGGTGATTAAAACTCCTTTCCAGCATACTGTTAATGGCTAAAACAGAGGAAAGAAGTCAGTTTATGACAAGAAGTGCTCTCTCTGCAGGGTAAATTGGAGCACAATGCATTTCCTGGATATTCTTTACGCCACTTACTGTGTACCAAATCCATCCCATCACAGACAAGATTTATGAAATAATAATTTTTACAATGAAGTCGTCTCTTCTACTTCACTACCTTCATGTTTCGCACTTATCGTCTGTGGAAACCCATTCCTATTACTTGCTTCCCTGACAGTTATAGAGCTCAAATATACAAATGTAATGTCAATCGACATCTCCTGATGTATTGCTTTTGTTCCCCTTCTCTTTATCCTTTCCTCAATTACGTCTCTAACTCTTGCACCCATTCTCTGTAACCCCTTGCGTGCTAGTGGCACTCACGCTTTGCTTGAGGTGAAATGCTTAATATATATATATATATATATATATATATATATATATATATATATATATATAATTATTATTATTATTATTATTATTATTATTATTATTATAGCATTATTAGATGGACGTATGGGTTGCATAAATACACTTCTTTTTACACCGTCCGTTTGGGACATTGGCGATAATGGATCTCCAAAATTTCCAGAAATCTTTTAATAAAATTCATCGATTATCTTTCCTAAACCCTGTTCTAACATCTCATTTACAAAATGTTGAGATGTCACAGCGATTTTATTTAGCGGTGTATCAATCTATCTATGTTATTTAATATCAAAATCTAAATATTGCGTAGATCATAAAATGTAAGGTGGTTAATTTTACTATACAAATGAATTTTTATATTTTTTAGTGTTTTCATTTTGCTACATAAATGCATTGTTTGTCGATTTATCATAAAAATGTACTGTTCATTTTTGTTTGAACGTTCACTATTTGCCTAAAGCCGGAACCCTAACAGATACTACTACCACCGGGGGTCATGGTGGATCTGGAAACAACATCAATTAAGAGGTGTTTCCGCGCTGCTCATAATCTCCAATCTCCTTCAGCTAACAAAACCAAAAAAAAAAAAAAAAAAGAATCGAAACTAGATTATCCTAATTAGAGATGCATGAAAGCCAGAACTGAGATACCTGAGGAAATATGATGCTGGAAAAATGGTTAGTTCTTTGAAGCGCACAAAAAAATACTTCCCTTCTTCTGCCATACCTCATCTTCTCAAGAGGCGAATAAAAAACGGATTACTGCTACGATATCTGGAGTGGAGATGCCAAAGCTTCACTTTCCAAACTTGATCTAGTTCAAGACTTCTACGTGGCTTTCTGGATTATTAATTATTTTTAATTTTACTTCATTTATCCTCAGACAAATTTTGCAAGTTTCTCACCATTCTATTAATATTTACATGCAATATGTTGTGAAAAAAATGCATTCATTAGTTCTGACAGTTGTTTTCTTGAGCTGTGAACATTGCTTAATGCCTACGACCCACCATACCACGTACAGATTCGACTCATTCACATCGCATTCATATGCAATGAGTAAGAAGGAAGTTCTATTTGAAAACCGATCACCCTAATCTTAACCAGTTTAAAATCCAAGTTCATCCGTGACATTTTCTGCATATCCTCATAAACTGCACTTCTTAACACTTCATCTTGTCTGTCTATATTTCTGAGATGAGGTATTATGTACAGTATTTACATTATTAGGACTATTGCCCTCATCTTTGTTGCCATATTCATTACAACGTTTCGGTCGTTGTACGCTCCGGCCTTTTTCAGGTGGTTGGAATGTCGAACTAAACCTTTATACCGAAAAGTTGTAATGAATATGGCGAGAAAGATGAGGATAATAGTCCGAATAACGTAAATAATGTACTTCATCTTGCATTCATACAACACACTTATTTGTCTCTTGCTACTTGTACTGGGTTAACAATTAGTTAAACAAAATATCATATTCAGCGATGAACGTCGGATGAAGCTAATATACGAGATTTTTATTAGAGATCTTACAGACGACTTTACACAAAGAATATAACGGGCAGAAAATCTTAGTAAAAGAAAAGGAAGAATCTATGTGTTCTAAAAGAAAGCAAGAAATAAGTCAGGAATTAATTCAATAAAAAAAGAAATGTAGAGCTTATGAATTCTGTAAGAAAGAACGATAGAAAGAAAGAATCAACAATAAAGGGTGACGTGTGGATTTTAAAAGAAGGAAAGAAAGAAAAAAAAAGTTTGGATTAAAAGAAAGGGAAAGAGTAATGCACTGAGAGAGGAGAAAAGAAAGAAAGTGTGAATGATAAAGGGGGCGTGTATTAGTTATGAAAGAAAGAATCAAACAATGGTCGAAATGAAAAAAGAAAAATTGTATAAATTCTAACAAAAAGGATGAGAGAAAGAAGTAAAAAGAAAAGCAGAATGTATGAATGCGTAAAGAAAGAAAGAAAGAAGGAAAGAAAGAAAGAAGTAAAAAGGACAAGAGAAATGTATGAATTCTAATGAAAGAAAGTGAGAAGTTAAAAGGAAAGATGAATTCTAAAAGAAAAGGAGAAAAAAGAAAGAAAGAAAGAAAGAAAGATTCAAAAGAAGTAAAAGGGAAAATAGAAATATAGGAATTTTAAAAGACAGAAAGAAAGTCGTAATAAGGAAAAGAGGAGTATATGAATTCTAAAAGAAAGAAAGAAGGAATGAAAAGTATTAAATATTGTAAAAAAGAAATAAAAAACAAAAAATGGTAAGTATTAATTCTAAAATAATGACGTAAAGTAAGAAAGAAAGAAAGACGTAAAAATGAAAGAGCGATGTATGAATTTTAAAATAAAACAAAGAAAGTAAATGAAAGAAAGATTGAAAGAAAGAAAGAATTAAAAAGAAAAGAGTGATCTAAAGATAGAAAGAACAATGGATGTTTGTATTTAAAAGAAAATATTAAACCGAAAAGGAAGAATATGTTAATTCAAAAGAAACAAAATAAGAATGGAATAAAAATAGTAATGCTGAATAAATGAATACTCGGACGTCTTTATTAGATCCGTTTTAACAATGCTGCTTTTGAAGCCAGTTTAAGTTGAATGCGAACTGCATCAAACGGTCAGCTCAGTGAGCCATATAAACAACCTTATCATCCGAATTCTGCTTGAGAATTAGACTCGAAACAGAAAAAGCACGGTATAGTTTCATTAAACACCGAGCGGAACAGATGCTAAGACATTTAGTTCACTGTCTCATGTGAAATTATTTTTCTCCCCAGAATCGTTCTTACATATCTATAAGGCTACCAAAAATCAATGTTTCGAATATTGTTGCCACATATGATCCTGTGCTCCTTCTATATATGTTGGGAATCTTCATAAAATTCAAAGAAGAATAAGCAATATTATTGGTCCTGACCTGGCATCTCGGCTTCAGTCATTTTCCCGCAGACGTGATGTTGCTTTCCTCTGCCTTCCCTATAAAAAATGACATGGTCATTATTAGGATGAGCTTTTCGCTATGTTACCTAGACTTTATAAATTTAAACGCACAACTATACTGGCAAAAAAATCTTATTAATTTACAATTGGACTGGCTAGATGTAACCCTAAGATCTACGCTAACAGTTTCTTTTCTCGCATTTCTCGCTCGTGGAACACTTTTCCGGCTTCATGGTTTCCAGCCCAAAAATGAAATGCAGTATCAACCTTTGCCTACTGTCCACCTGATCAATTTGCTATTGTTCCCACTCTTTATTAATAATATTTCTGTTTTCTAATTCTTTCACTCTCCGTAAAACTTTCAGCAATTCCTCTCTTTCCGGGGGTGACTAATACAGGGATTAGCTAATGCTTTGTCCACCGCAAGGAAAGTTGGCTCCCTGTGCGGCGTCAGGAAATTTTTCTCCCCGGAATCGATCCTTCAGATTTACAAATCAACAATTCGCCCTTGCATGGAGTATTGCTGCCATATATGGTCTGGAGCTCCTTCTGTTTGCCTTGTGGTTCTTGATAAGCCCCAGAGGCGGATATGCAATATAATTGGCCCTGTTCTAGCATCTCGTCTACAGTCGTTCTCTTACAGACGCACCGTCGTCTCTCTCTGTCTTTTTTTTACAAATACATTCATGGTAATTGCTCCGAGGAGCTACATTCGCTGGTTCCCAGACTTCACGAATTCAAACGTCCTACTCCTAAATGTAGCCGTCTCTTCTACTCCAATAGCTTTATGTCTCGCACCTCTCACCCGTGGAACTCTCTTCCCTATTCCAGTTTCCCTGAGAGCTATAATCTCCAACTATTCAAATGTAATGTTAATCGACATCTCCAGTTGACTTGAACTATCCACTATCCTTCTCCTCATCCTTTCCTCTATCACTCCTATCTGATCTTGCTCCAAATCTTCGGTAACCCGTTGCGTCCTAGTGGCGTATCGCCTTGCTTGGAGTGAAACACTTAAAAAAATACAGTGATTCGCTAAATCGCCAGTCCATATTGTATGTATATGTGTTTATTACTGACTATCTATTAGGTTGGTGCAAAAATAATGTCGTTTTCTCACATATGTTACTATGTGAGAAAACAACATTATATTTTAACGTCTCCTATACAAAACTGCTTTAATTTTATTATACCAGAGAAACTTTTTCTGCCTGCCGTTAATATGGTTGGTGTTAAACATTGTGAAAGCAAAAACTTTACGCCATCTTGGGCTCCGCTGTCATGAAATGATTGAGTGATTATATTGAATCAATAGTTATGGTGGTTCACTTTGTCTTACCAGATAATTCTTCTCGTTTGAATCGTTCTTTCGCCTATAAAAATCTACCATTTATCTGTGCATTTAATAATTCTTCCATATCTGGTCTGATATTCCTAGTAAATATCTCGAGATTTTTAACAAAATTTGAGGAAAGATTATAATAGAATCGATTCTGACTTGGCATCTCGATTTCAGTCACATTCACGCAGATGGCTTTCCTCCATGTTTTATACAATTATTTTCATGACAATTGTTCTATTTGAAATTTTATTCATAGTACCTCGATCACATGAATTTAAACATGTTACTAAATAGATTTACTCTCAGACTAGCTGGATGCAATCGTCAGTTCTATTCTATTGTCTCGCCAGTGAAGCTCTCTTTGTGTTATATAGGAATAAAGTGTCGTTGCCGACACTGGAGTTTGAACACAGATCACTAGAGAGCAAACACAAACGTTATAGCAATGGAAATGTATATATGGGAGTTAGCGTGGCGTATAATTGATCACTCTTTCTATTCTAATTACTATGCAGATTATTGTTTCTACACTATGCTCTACCTCTATGCTATTCAGTATCCTATTTATACTAATCACTATACGGATTACTATTCGGATCACTATTTGGTGGTTACTTTTCAAGTAAGTATTATCGAGCAAGTACTATTAGTGGGAATGTTATTCGAAGGCGGCTGACACCGGCGTTATATCTGCGATTACAAACTCTCTACTACAACGAGCATTACGAAAGTGACAACTAGTATTCATTGACATCACAAAAGTTACAACGAATGTTCGTTGAGATCACAAAACTTTGATTTTCTGACAACTACAATCTTCAAAAATTTAAATGCAATATCAATCGTTATCTTCTGTCTTTCGAAAACCCGAGTCGTTATAGTCCTTATTTTTCAAAGAAAGTTCTGCAATGTAATCGATCCTGTCGAGGCATATCGACTTCAGTCACTTTCTTACAGACGTGTCATGGCTTCCCTCTGTCTTTTCTACAAATATTTTTTATAATACCCAGAAATTGATACACAGATTCTCTCAAGGACACATGGCACAGTGGATAAAGGCGTTACTTAGATCCAGTGACAGAACTCAAAGAGTGTGAGTTCAATACCTGGGTTAGGCGGCGGAGAACTTTGAGAGGCGAATAAACAGGAGATAACTGACATCTATTAGACATGGTACGTGGAATTAGAAAAGTTTACACCAACAAGCGAAATAAAGGGTTCAATTCGACGTTTCAACCACCTGAAGAAGGTCGGAGCGTACAACGTTGTGAAAAACATGGCGACAAAGATGAGGACAATAGTCCGAATAGTGTAAATATTTTCATGGCAACTGTTCTGATGGGTTTTTCTCTTGGCTCCTTCGATTACAGGAATTTAAGCATGCTGCAAGATCTTGGCTGCACCGTTTTAATGATAAACTAGCTAGATAAAAACGCCATTTCTTCTGCTTTTCCCTCATTTGGCGCCTGTAGAAATCCCTTCTGATTTTTTGCTTCCCTGATAACTACAATCTTCGGAAATTTAAATGCAGTCGCCTTTTTCGTCTTTCTAAAACCTTTTAACTTTTTTCACTTTTGCTTATTAAATTCTACAGGTTCTTATTCTCGCACAGAAAATATCTGCGATTTCGTGGTCATTTTAGTAAAATGATTAAAAAAAGATACAATAAACAAAATATTTCACAACCTAATCTATCTAATTAATAGTCAATGTACAATAATTAACAGGGAAATGTTGACATAAGTTAAAATAAACCCATTCGTAAAAAAATACGAAAACAATTTCCTATGGACGGACATTTAAAATATTCCTTTTTTATTTGATATTCAGTATTTCTTAAGCGTTAAACATACCTTCGATACCAGAAGGCATTTCTCAGATTCCAGTCAGTTCTTAAGAATGTCGGAAAAACGAGTATGTAAGCAGGCAATTGCTAGCAGACCGCAGAGAAACCACAAAACTGAATCAGGTGTATAAGAGATATGGAAGAACACTTGAATATCGAATCGACGAATTCGTCATCTTCCGATTTTATTTCCATCGCAGGAAATTGGCTCTTTTTTACATTTTTTTTCTTTTTTCGACAGATCCATCAAATTTCTTCCCATCAGAGAATTTCGGTATAAGTACAAAAGATTGACCATAATCAATACATACATATATATATATATATATATATATATATATATATATATATATATATATATATATATATATATATAAATTATACTTATAAAGATATCTCTACTCAAACACTGCACAGCAATCACTCTGAATATAACTATATATATACATATATATATATATATATGACTAACACAGTCATACACACACACACACACACATACACACACACACACACACACATATATATATATATATATATATATATATATATATATATATATATATATTATCATCAAATTCGAAAATATTGAAAATGACAAATATCACAAAACGAGATTTTTTTTAACGTTGAAACAAAATGTACAGTTTTGTAGTGGGTATGTGCATGTTCTAATGTAACACTGCATAATAAATACATACATATATATATATATATATATATATATATATATATATATGTATATATATATATATACATATATATACATATATATATATATATATATGTATATATATATATATATATATATATATATATAGATATAGATAGATAGATAGATAGATAGATAGATAGATAGATAGAGATGTGGTGATAGGTATATGGAGTTCTTTGTACGTATGTGCATATGCGTCAGTCTCTTCATATATATATATATATATATATATATATATATATGTAAGCAAATATATAGATATAGATCCGACAGTATGAAGAAAAATATAATTAACATTATCAATTCAACAAGACAAATACGATGGACATACGAACAAGACTTATCTCTTCAGTTATCTGTTTGGATAAGTCTTGTACTTATGTCCATCGTCTTTGTCATGTTGAATTGATAATGTTAATTATATTTTATGAATATGTCCTGAAGATGGTTTATTCGACCAAAACGTCCGACGTTGACATTATATTAACATTAAAACAGCATAATTGCATATAAGGATTTTTGTTTGTTTTTTCCGTATATTTTTCCTCATATATATATATATATATATATATATATATAATGGAATTATTTATCGCGTTGAGACAATTGTAATATTTTCCATTAAAATATTTTTCTGAATCCAATTTTAATTTAAAGAAGAGTGAAGTGCAAATTGTGAAGTGTACTTGAGAAATATGCGGTTAAAATGACATTTCCTTGAAATATTAATTTCAATTTATTCGCAAACTCTATGGAAAATTATTTTCTACCGTAATTTAACGTTATTTTTTATGGTTTCCTTAATTATATTTGCCGTTGTGTCATTCATATATCTACAGATATTTACAAAACTGACATGAAAAATTCAGAAAAAAGAATCTGAATTTTCTTCCTTAATATTAGAGATTTCCTTGCTTCCTTTAAAACAGATCCGTGGATTAATTGCTTTGTTTGTTTTTTTACGCTTTATCAAACCACTGTGTGTTATTTAAAGCGGAATATTTTTTTAGGGGGTGCGGGCTGGTATATTAATAATATAATTCCGAGTGAATATTGCATTAACAACAAAACGTTATTATTTTTTACCTAAAATCCTATTTATCTCTTTTGATTCATGGCTGACAAACAGAATATTTCCCGTATCAGGTTGCCAATTCTATAAAAAGTGCGATTGACTGACTGTCAACCACGTCTATAAGACCTAGTTTGAGTTTCTATTTAACCCATAGTGGGGGGAAACAAATAATGGATACATGCCTTTCTCACTGGTATTTGCGCGTAAATGGATGTAACGAACCCGACTAGAATTCGATCACGTTTATCGGATTTTTTATTCAGAGCTAAAACGAAGGTAAGCAATGTGTGGTAGCGGGTTTTCATGAACTTCAAGGCTGATGTTAAATACATGTTAGAGTCTGCAATCTTCGTCACTCCATGTTAGAAAGAAACCTTTCCAATTGGTTTAGATGAAAGAACTTAGCGAAGATCTCATTGGAAATATCATGATTATCCACCAGGCTACATTGCCATATAAAAGCATTTTCATGTAGCAGTGACAGCAGTTCGACATATTATCAGTAAATACGAAAATACCACAGTGTAACACATCAAAGTATGAGAAATACTACTACATTATCATGTTGAATAACCAGAAAATCATCAGAGGCGAAAAAAATTAAAAAAAGAAGCAAAACAAAAATTCATGAGGCTTTCTACGTATTAAATGAGCCAGATTTTGAAATACAGGGAAACCTGGACTTACGTCGGAGATCTGTTCCTACGGCGTGACGTAACCTGATTTTCGACGTGGGTCAGAAAACACCTACATATGCACCCACGAGTCAGCCTTACATTTGGGAGCTATAATGAAGGGCAAAAAGTTTGCCCCGACAAAAGATGGAAACCAGAGATTGCAAATTTAGCATAATCCGACATGGCGTACAGTCGGTGAAGAAACAACACCGTCTTCCTCATATAGTGATGCGTGACCACGTATTATATTATTGTAGATGGAGCCGTACACACGAAACGTCGTATGTCAAATCTGACGTAACATGAGGAGCTTCTGTATATCCTCAGGAATTACGTGATCTTTTCATCTGATTAGTCCCGATGAACGACAACTATGGAAGGCACTGTTCTTCATGATAACGGTCGTCTTTGAGTATAGAATCAAGAGGTTAGCAGTGAATATTTCGAAGACAGTAGGGAAGCGTAGTTCAGGTTAGCAGTGGATATCCCGGTAAAGTAGCAGAGCGAAGTTCAGTAGTTCTTCCTTCTGTTCCCCTCGCCTGACAAGTTGGCACTGGACATTCGGAGAGAGAAAACAAAATGGCCGTCTTTATACACGACGGATTGAATATTTTACGTCTTCTGATTGGTTAACCTTCTATTGGTGGACTATAAAGTGAGTCAAGTCATTTAGGCTAGCTCACTAGTACATATGCCCAAAAAACTGCAACATGCAAAAATTATCATAACGGAAGCTTCAGACTGGACGTGACAAGACTAATAACTGCACGGATTATTGGTGGACTTATAATGTTACACGAACAATCAGGTGAAAAAAAATATTTTCCATGGTACAGTGAACCAACTTTCTTAACAGTAATTGGTTCGATATAACCGTTCCAATTAATATCAGATGGAGATTAGACAAAGAAGGTGCAATCAGTTGCTTTCCTGGAGGTTAGCTTCTGCCACTCTAATGGAAAGCAAAAAGCTTCGCTATGATGACTAAAACGTAGAAGTTTAGATGCATTCATATATTTAGTTCATGATATTCTCAGTATCCCTGAAGCGAACCACATTTCTGTTACTACAAGTCACTTGTTAATCTGTGAGTTATGATATATAGGAGTATCTATATCACATAACATTAAATTTTGAGACATGTAATCCATCCGGTGATAAGGATATTAGTATCGTTGTCATTAAATGATATAGGGTTACAATAAACATGCATGATTGCTCCTATCCATTTACATTTCGTTGTTAGTCACATAAAATCATAATATTACTTTTCCTTAATTCATACAAGTAAAGACTTTAATCTTCTGTAACGCTGAGGATTATGAAGAATAAGGGACACTGAGGAATGCGTTATTGTGCAGAAAGTACAATAAAAGACGAGGACTTAAAAAGACACATGACGATATTTGACGTTACATTTAAATTTTTGAAAACTCTAGTTGGCGGGAAAACAGGAAACTCTAAAGAGATTCACACACGCGGAATAATACACTATTTGAATAGAATATACGGTTGCGATTAGAAATTTCAACTGTAAAATTATGAGACCCCGCACAAGGCGATAAAGCCCCTAAGACTTTTCTGATGTTGGATGGCTTAACTTGTCACTTTTGCTATGTCAAGCGAAAACTCGTTATTGCTTCTAAAAATGATCGTTATACTTGAGGCTTCGTAGACGCCGGTACTAGTATATTTATATATTTATTTAGCCCCCCCCCCCCACACACACGAGGGTTGCATATGGCACAAGGCCGGGTTTAACGTGGGTTCTCCAAACCCGTAAGCTCGGCGGGTTCAGGGGCAGTCAACCTCCCCGAACGAGACTCTGCCCTTCGGCGGAGCCTCATCCGGGTTCCTCTCTGCCCGAAGGCAGACAGTTCGACTATTTAGCTGGAACTGGTCGCAGCTAGGCTCTACTAGTAGTAACATATTCCAATTATATCCGCACTAGTAATACTTATTCAAGTAGTAATTGTCAAATAGTATACTAATAAAGCCCCTAAGACTTTTGTGATATTGGATGTGTTGGGTACAGCGTACCCGGATTAAAAGGAGAATACCCTGCCCACAAATACAACTCAAATTTCAAGAAAAGTCAACACGATAAGTTCCTTATTTGTAGAAAATAGAACATTGTATATTTAATGTCACTGATGCAGAATAAACAAATTTGTATATTTTTATATCTTGTTTGTATAAAGTAAAAAAGATTAATGCTTTAGTTCGTTTAAGCAAATGTGATTTGAATAAAAAAATTTCTGTCTTTCAACAGAGTAGTAGAGTAATGTCTGTTTCTTTGGTTTTTGTGTATCCGCCGAGTAGGTGAAAAGGAAAAAGGGCCGATCAATTTAAGTTAAAAAAGAGAGTGTGTATGAGAAATAAAAGATAAGAGGAAAATGTACTTGTCGGGTTGAATTTTTTTGGAGTCATTTGTAAATTTGTTGTTGTTGCTGTTGTTTTCCTTTCCTACCCCACTTTCTGCTCTTAGTGTCGGGTTGAGTCAGTGACGGACCTGATTGTCAGTCCTCTGTCCTCTATGATCTCTGCGCCCTTCTGATTGGTGATTGACTTGAGTCTCTCTATTTATAGTTGACTTTTTTACACTTGATCGTTATGTTTTTTTAGTTTAGCAAATCGCCTCCTTTCATTGGTCAGAAAATTAATTTCACACCTTATTGCGAAATCTGTTTTTAGTCGTTTTGATCCGATTTTGCGGTGTGCAAATCTACTTTTTGTTTTTCAGTTATTTGTTGAAATGATATAGGATTTGTATCCTATAGATTCCTTCGCTTGTCACTTTTGTTATGTCAAACGAAAGCTCGTTATCACTTCCAAAAATGCTTGTTATATTCGAGACTTCGTAGACGACGGTACCAGTAGTAACATATTCCAATTATATCCGCACTAGTAATACTTGTTCAAGTAGTAATTGCCAAATAGTATAATAATCAGAAAGAATCATTATCCGCATAATAGTTGAGTAGAGAATGAACGTATAGCAATAGTGGATAGCCAAGAAGAGTGAACATTGATTGTATAGTCATCACGATACATCCTATTTATTCACGTCCTTTAGGATCATGTGATCTTACTTAATAATGGAATCGCCCGTGTTACTCGCTGCCTATCTACTGTCAAACCACAGTGTCGGCAACAACATTTTCTCTTATCCAACAAAGACATGAATTTATACTGAGAGAAAAATAATTTGAGGTATAAAGGCAATAATGATTGAATGATCGATGATGATTGAAGTTTCATATTAATTTTTGAAGATCGTGGTTGTCAGAAAAAACAAGCAGCTGGAAGTAGTGTCCACGGACGGGAAAGTTGAGTGGGGGGATCGTCGTCGTGATGTCACACATGCTGTCGCAAACATAGATGCATGTCCGTAGAAATTTCACGAGAAATTTTCGCTACACTTCCGATCTTTGAATTTCAACATAAAATGCGTATGTATAGAGACAGCACCACTCATATACATACATATGTCAAATTCCATACTGCCCACATATGTTTATATCTGTATGAGCTCCGGCGGACGAGCGAGTGTGTATGTGTGTCTGTGTGCCTCAACAGGAGTACGGACATGCATCTATGTTTGCGTTAGCATGAATGACATCACGACAGCGAACCCCCCGACTCCCATAATAACACCAATACATGCAATCTACATGAATCCAAAATTAAAAAAAAATAATCAGTTTGTCTGACGAAAGCAAAAGCGTGAAACCCAGGGTCACAGACTCACATCAGTCCAACCAAAGATGTTAGTTCTATCTCTGATATGGAGCGCTTTCTAAAAAGTACCGCGCTATATATATATATATATATATTCTTTTCACATATATGTATGTATATATATATATATATATATATATATATATATATATATATATATATATATATATATATGTGTGTGTGTGTGTGTGTGTGTGTGTATTATAGCTGGCCACACGTATTCGAGGATATCCTCCACTAGGGCGGCCAGTCAATACCTATAGCAGACGCTTGCTCAGGCGCATTTGTGTTTCTTAAACACCCATGGAGCGTATCTGAGGTTTATACTGCAAATATGCAGACTAAATGTGGCTAAAATATTGCAAGATATATTAAGTGCTTGTCTCACTGCTTTTCCAATCGTTATCTGTCTCTTTTGTGTAGTTAAATTATTGCAATTAGTTCAAAATTGATAGCGTGTTCAACCTGGTTAAAAGCATTTTTATTGTCATCGTTTATCGAAAGAGCGCTGCGTAAAACCGACCGTTGTGTTGTGTTGTCAAACGAAAGCTCTTTTAGAATCCAAGCTAATTCTTTGCAAGTTTTCCCAATTAAATTGAAATGCACTTTAAATAACACGCTGTCAGATGAAAAGAAACGATAAACTAATTTAACCTTTTGTTCTACCTTGGTTTATTGACTCATATTTCACAGCAGTGAAATAAATAATTACTTTTCAAATACGCACATATATGTTAATATATATATATATATATATATATATATATATATATATATATATATATATATATATATATATAATGATAATAATAGTATATATATATATATATAAACACACACACACATATATATATATATATATATATATATATGGGTAGCTATAACACACACACACACACACACACACACACACATATATATATATATATATATATATATATATATATATATATATATATATATATATATATTATAGGTGGCGACACGTATTCGAGAATATCCGTCTACTAGGGCAGCTAGCCAATCCCTATAGCAGACCCTTGCTGAGGCGCATTTGTGTTTACCCAACACCGAGAGAGTCGACCTGTGGTTTAAACTGCAAATATGCCGAGAAGTCCTTATTTACAGTTTCTGAGAAAGATCGTGTTTTCTAGCGTGATCAAGGCCTCCTCTACTCAATTTTGCTCACAAGACTTGGGGCAACCAGTGGTATGGTTTTCAGCCATTTTGCAATCGTGCCACACGCTGGGATCGACCCCTCCAGTCCGATAACATCAAGGAGTCTCCTTTCTGACAAATCGACAATGGTGAGGATGCGAACGATTCAACCAGTTGACCACGTGCACATTATATGTATGTATATATATATATATATATATATATATATATATATATATATATATATGTGTGTGTGTGTGTGTGTGTGTGTGTATGTGTGTGTGTGTATGTATACTGTGTGTTTCGGCAGCAGATGAAGTCAAAACTTAACAATATTAAATATGAACAAGGCCACATTGTGCTAACAGTGTTCGGAAAATAAAACATGTCTATAACACTAAAAACGTACACACTCAATTAAACTGAAAAAATAAAAACGTCCTTGATAATGGCTAAAAGCATAGCCGAATGCGGTCGGAATTACAGAACATTTGGACAGTTTCTACAAACTATGTGTCCAAAAAACTAAGCACTTTTTCGAACATAAGAAAAATTAAATAAAACGCTTAATGGTAGTAACTTGTCTGTCGTTTTAATGAAACATGCACACGAACGCGCGCGCTCACACACACACACATATATATATATATATATATATATCAAACATTTGAGGAATAAAAAATATGGGATCATATTAAACATAAGTTACAATAATATCCACGTTTAAAATGTAAGGTACCTTTCGACCGACACATTTTCAAACACAATCGTCGGTAATCTAAAACGGAGTACTAACAAGAAAATTTTTTATTAATACCGTAATAAAACAAGATGGAGAGGGGGAAAATTGTTTGACCTCAAATCATGTAACCGTTTCCCCGAATAAGGCCAACTTAAACTTCATCTCCCGTTGTACGCAAAGGGCCGGCCTATGTATGTTGATGATAACAGACTCCAAGATGTCGAGGTGGAGTCTGTTCCTAGCCCTATGCAATACCGAAAAGAAATGGGGAGAATACTCAGTCCTACTCGGCCCTTTGCCCAAATGTTTGATTAGATTTGGCAGTACTAGAAATCTGTTTATATATATATATATATATATATATATATATATATATATATATATATATAAAATTTTTGGAAGAAAGTAATCAAACATGGTGCGTGTTACTAGAACCGTCTGCCCCACTGAGCGTAATAAAGGGTTCAGTTCGAAATTCCAACCAGCTGAAGAAGGCCGGAGCGTACAACGGCCGAAACGTTGTGATAAATATGACGACAAAGATGAGAACAATAGTCCGAATAATGTAAATAATGTTGTTTTGTGTCTATACTATGGAAATTTTGATCAGATTCGTTTCCTTTATTTCACCTTCATCTTTTTATTACATAACCGACATTTACTAGATTGGCATCTAGGTCCCATTTTTATTGTTGAAATATTTAGGTATATCCGCCATTTCTACTACAACAGTTTCTTTCTTCGCACTTCCCGACATTGGAACTCCCTTCCTCTCACTTACCTCCCTCATAACTACAATCTTCAAAAATTTAAATGCAACGCCAATCGCCATCTACTCTTGCTTTGATCCCTATCTTTTTTTTACTTGTCCCCAATCCCCGCTAACCTCACTCTTTTCTCTTATTTTCACTCTCCGTAACACGCTGCGTGGTGTTGGTACTCCTCTCTTGCTTAGGGTGATACGCTTAAAAGAAGATCTCCCAAGAATGTTGAAACGTCGTAAGAACCTGCACAGAAATATTTGTATACATTTATAAATAATTGATAGAAGCATTAAGAAAGAAACTTTTTTTTATTAACAACGAAATGGCCGCTCACCTGCGATGTAAGATGAAACATTCTATTTTGCTTTGAACGTTGTACAAGTTCCTCAAAGATAAAGAAAAATTGGAGGTAACAAGAATGTGTCTATACCGATGATTACTGAGAATACTAAGGACAGAACACATTAGTAACGAGGAAGTTTTAAGGAAAATAAAAGCAAAACCTATACAAATCCTCCGGAAAAGAAAGGGCATGTCGACATTTCTTGGGCATATAATGAGCAACGATGGAGTAATTCATAGCGGCTCGTATTGATGACTCAGAGAGCCGAGTTCGAATTCCAGTCGAATCAAGTACAATCACTTACGTGCTAATACCCTCGGGAAAGGTATGAATCCACTTCTTCTCCCCCCCCCCAGCTATAGGTAAATACCAGGACAGACCGAGTTCTTGGATGGCAAGTAGTCTACCGCAGAAAGAAATGGCAACCTACTGCCAGGAAAAAAAAAAATGCCTCCTCCGTCACGTATCGAAAGATACATGATCGCCTAAACGTGTATCACGCATGGCAGAAAAATAACTGAATGATGAAAGATGGCTTGTAGAATTTGACACACAGAGGTTATACTGATGTCACGGGGTGGTTCATTGTGTAAATGGATGAATAAAACAGGGAATGTTAAACGTAGAGTAAAAAAGAGAAAATCATTGCCAAAAACAGCTACTTATAGGAACTTGTGGTGAGACATGTCTGAAAAAAAAGTGGCAGCAAAATTAATTTCGTTGATTACCCTATTTATGGAACTTATTGATATCTTACAAATTGTAAGTTTCTTTTTATTTAAATTACATCAGTAAGTTGTGACTGGACGACATCGATGCCATTCGAAGGTGACATGACGCAAGGCTACCGAGTCAGGAGACATCTGCTTTAACGCATCGTGTTTATATTTTCGCTGTATTTAATTGAATTTGAAACTTGTGATTGGTGATTGAGAAGAAGGTAAGGGAAAATTGTAGAGGACAGAAGAGAAAGAACGAGAAGAGAAAGAACGAGAAGAGAAGAGAAGAATAAAAGAAAGAAAAAAAAGAAAGAATGTTAGTGATTGGAGAAAGAAAGAACAAAAGTAGTACATTTTGAAAAATAAATAGATGATAATTTACAAAATAAAGCGAAAATGACAAAAGTGACTCGTAGAAAAATTTATTAGAATAAAAAAACGGATCGAAAGAAAAAGAAAGAAACAACGATTTGGTGAATGAATGAGAAATATGAATAGATTAAATAAAGATTAAGAAAAAGAATGAAGGGAGGATAAAAGAAAGAAAGAAAACAAGAAAAGAAGAAAGGAAGGAAGAAAAAGAAAGATACAGAAAAGAAGCTAAGGAAATAAAAAAAGGAAAAAAAAAAGGAAAAAAGAAAGAAAAATAAACGACGGAATGACAGCAATATATCTATCTATCTATCTATCTATCTATCTATCTATATATATATATATATATATATATATATATATATATATATATATATAATTTAAATAAAAACACACCACTTTAAGGTTCCATGTAATAAATCATTTCACCACGGTCCTTCTAAAGGGCTGCGGATCATCAGATTTTACTTCCAAAAACCTTAAATTATTTGCTCTGGATTTACATTGAGCTCTCTGGATTTTATCCTCCTTAGGTTAACCATACGTATTATCTAGTTTTTTATAAATTAACTAACTACACACACACATATATATATATATATATATATATCAGAAATAATGAAAGAAAAATCTGAAATGTCATAAAAAGAAAGAAAATGAATGAAAGAAGAAAAATGGTTGAATGATAGATAGAAAGAAAGAAAGAATATAAAAAAGAAGAAAGAACATACATATTATAAAGAGAAGAAAGAATAGAAAGTAAACAGAAAGAAAATAATAATATTTAACGAAAAAAGAAAGAAAGAAAAAAAAAAGAAAGAATATAAAGGGAAGGAAAATACAAAAAAGTGACTATTACGTTATGAATTAAATAAAAAAAAATATTTAAAAAAGCAAAAATACAACGAAAAAGAAAGAAAGAATAAAATGAAGAAGATGGAACGCTAAGAAAAATATAAGAAAAAAAGAGAAACTAAATGAGAGAGAGAATGAAAGAAATACCATATAAACAAATAAAGAAATCTAGAAAGAAAGAAACGATAGAAGTAAAGAATTTGAATCCACGCCATTCTCTTTCAGAACTGTCAATAATTTATTCACATTAATGTTACCGCTCGATTTCAATACTATTAAATACATGGGGAATAGAATATTTATTATCATTAGCATTAATCTGATTATTATCTTACATGACACTTTGGCATCGTCTGATGCGAGTGTTCTTATTAATAATCAGTGTAAATCGGTCGCTCTTTCTGCCAATTAAATCGTTTCTCGATTATTTCCGCTTTCGTTCCTGGTGTGTCTCGCATAGAATTAAAAACTCTGCATTTGTATTCGTTTTTGTCGTATTATTCCAGATGGAATCGTGATCTTATTATCCGCTTCAAGTGGGCAGAAAATGGGACAAGTCAGGCAGAACTGGCTAGGCGTGCATAGGTTGTCAGATTACAGATGTCGACAATGATTTCGGCGTTCGAATTAGGATCGATACTGCTAGTTTACACGTTCAACAATAACCGGTCTTTGGACAGATTGTTTTTTTTTGTTTTGTTTTTTTTTGTGTGTTTTTTGTGTTTTTGTTCTTGTTACCTTTTTATTCCTGTACTCAAAAATTTGTTTGAATTCTAAAAAAAAGTATTAATAAGGATAATTTTCGACAGGTTTACTTCATCTTCATGCTAGTCTTTACAACGTTCTTTACCAATCAACCCCCTTTTCATCTAATGCTTCTTCTTTTATGTGCCGCCTCCATTGAGAACGTAGGCGATCATGGTTCTCCACTTCTCTCTATCCCTTATAGCTCTCAAAAAGTTTTGTCCCCTTGCTAATTCCCCCAGTCCATGTTGTCATCCACTTTCTTAAGCCTGCTATGTATTTCATACGTTGCTTTCCATTCTCACTCTTTCACTCTATTCGCCCTGTCAGTATCAGATTCTCTAAGCCCTCTTTTCCCATTACATGTCCCAGAAATTTCAGTTCCCCTCTTCCTGATGTTAAGTATAAGCCTCCTTCTTGTTCATATCCTCTCCAAAACCCCATCGTTTCTCACACACGCGGTCCATGTAATCTTTAGCAACATTCTGTAGAACGATATCTCCGTTGCCTGGAGTCTCTTCTTCATCTTTGAAGAGACTGTCCAACATTCGCTGCCGTAAAGGAGGAGATATGTCGCGTAGCAGTACAGTACTTTTTTCTTTGTTACTAAAGACATACTACCGTTTGCTAATACTCTGTTGGAATAAACATATAACTTATTGCGAACGAAAAAATTTACATTCCTTAATTCGAGAATCCGCAACGTAGGAAATATTTCTATAATAGATTTATCACCCATGCAAAGTTTGAGAGCAACTAAGAGCAGAGGATTTAAGTTGAAATGGTAACGATGAAGAAAGCATGTGATAATATTCAATAATAAATAATGAAAAAAAAAAGAAAACAAAATTACTAAAAAATCGATACAAATAATTGCATTCGGTTCCAGAATTATTCCTTTCCAGTAATCTCCAGATTAATTTGAAACGTAATCATTAACGTCCAACTAAATACTGTTAAGAAAATACAATATATCTTAATACCCATAATTCACCCTTGCCCAGCATATATATATATATATATATATATATATATATATATATATATATATATATATATATATATATATATATATATATATATATATATATATATATATATAAAGTCGAGCCAAAACAAAATAGACATAGCCTGAATATTACGCTCAAGCATGAAACAGACTAATGTCGCTTGGTGCAGACCTCAGTTTCTAGTTAGAGAGAGTCCGCAAAAAATATCTACACACTTCTGAAAAGAAAATATTGTATATATATATATATATATATATATATATATATATATATATATATATATATTGTAATACTAATTTTATTATGACCTAACGAGATTAGTACAAGTTATTTTCCGAAACTACAATCAAAAGAGATGCTCAGAACGGTGGCCTTTATCTTCCAGACATTTATTGGTGAACTAAATAGCTGCTTGGGCAACGTTGTACAAAGTATAGAGTGGCAATTCCTGCTCATGCATTTTCAATTTCTTGTCTAAGGGCCGCTAATGTCTTATTTCTGGGATGAACAACATCCTTTTGGGCTTGTTGATGTTACAGCCATTGGGGTAATGCCATTTGTCGATAAAACTTCGTAACACAGTAAACAGAAATACTTGATAACCACGACAGAGAAGTTGTTCCTTTCCTGAAATATGTATACATTATGTTGACGAACAATACACACACACACACACACACATATATATATATATATATATATATATATATATATATATATATATATATATATATATATATATATATATGGTTGGATAGATGTGAGCTTGTGACCCTGGGTTGCACGCTTTATCGATGTGAAACCCAGAGTCACAAGCTCACATCTATCCAACCATATATGTTAGCTCTATCTCTGATATTGAGCGCTTTCTAATAAGTACCGCGCATATAATATATAAATGATTATACATATATATATATTTATTTATATTTATATACACACACTTTTCACACACACACACACACACACACACACACACACACACACACACACACACACACACACACACACACATATATATATATATATATATATATATATATATATATACACTGGCGAAAATAAGTTTTATTGTATACGCTTCATGTAGAATTTATTTCTTTCGAATCATGCAAAAATACTATATTTTTTCCAAACCTGGAAAATTTTTAATGCTTCATTAATTTAAATTATCCAAAAAAAAAAAAAATGTTCTTAAGTACATGAACAGTTATGATCTCCATAATTTACTATTTTGGTGTTGTTCTTGTTTTGTCTCTTTTAGTTTTAAGTAATTTTTTTTTTTTTTTTAATTCTTTAACCCTCTTTTCGATTCTCCTTTTACTATCCTTTACTCGTTGTTTTCCCTTCTTTAACTTTAGTATCTACTATGTGTGTTAAATTCTCCGAGCCTTCTTTCCTCATTCATTCTGTCACGGATTTGAACATCTTTGTCTTGATTTGTCCCTTACCCCTCGCTATATGTCATTCTTGTAGAGTGCAGGGCGCTTTTCACATAAAGTTTTATGGACATGTTACAGCTGCTTGATGTATACATGTGCATTTAGTTTATCATTGAGTTTTTAGAAATTTAAATAAATAACATCCGGCGAACCTACCATACGTACAGTATTGCCTTTCTTCCTTGAAACTCAGCTCTTTGAGTTAGTTGTGGAATGTATACATGTACCTGTCTATATTTATGAGATGAAGTATTATGTACACTATTTACATTATTCGGACTATTGTCATCATCTTTGTCGCCATATTTATTACAACGTTTCGGCCGTTGTACGCTTCAGCCTTCTTCAGGTGATTGGAAAGTCGAAATGAACCCTTTATTTCGCTCACTGGGGTAGACTGTTCTAGTTCCTCGTACCATGTGTAATGGATATTAGTTATCAGTTATCTCCCGTTAATTCCCCGCTGAAAATTCTGCACTGCCTTAACCGGGTATTGAACTCGCACTCTTTTTGGTCCTGTTGCTGGATCTAACTAATACTCTTTTATTTAAGTATCGCCTTTAAAGGCGATAGTTAGATAAAAGAGTGTTAGTAAAAAGAGTGTGAGTTTAATACTCGGTTAGGCAGGACTGAGTTGTGAGTTCGATGCTCACTGGGTGCTGTATGCTTTCAACCTTGTGCTACGTGTAAGCTACCCTTAGTAAATACCGTAATTCCCTAAGTATAATACGCCTTCATCCATAAACCTACTCCTAAATCTGTGGTTAAAGCGTGTGAAAAAGCTTCTATTCACGCGTAATACGCCCTCTCAATTTGGTAATCGAACACTATAAATTGCATATATGCAATTTCTTTACGGCCATCGTTTCCTGCTCTTATTCAAACTGTAAATTAACATATTTATCAAAATGTCCGATCATCACGAATCTAAAAGGAAACGGAAATACTTATATTGTGCCTACTACGCAGACTCAATAACCTTTTTTGTTTGATAAAATGAGCAATCTACCGGGTTTGTATGTAGTTTTTCTGATAAAATGGTTTTAAATATTGAATAATATTATTCTAATTTAGTTTTATGATAATTCTTAATTTATTTTACATTTGTAACTATTTTTAGGTATACATGATTGTATTTAACATCTTTATGGTGTTGCAATCGCCTAATGTTAGTGTTAAATTATCGTATGTTTGTCGTGAGTAGTAATTTCACAACTGAAATCGACCTATGAAAGGGCAGTCTTTAAAGATTTTTCTGCAGCTGTGAATAATACACCCCAAATTTTTCTTATCATTTTCTAGAAAAAAATACGTATTATACATGGGGAATTACGCTAGCTTAATAGTTAGCAAGCTTGTTTTGCTAAATCAAGATCCTCATACTTGCGACCTTTTGCCCCATAAATCTGAGTTATTTACATTATTACAAGAACACATGGCACGGCACATAAAGGCGTTGGTTAGATCCAGTGACAGGACCCAAAGAGTGTGAGTTCAATACCCGGTTAAGGCAGTGTAGAACTTTCAGAGCGAAATTAACAGGAGAAAACTGTTAAGTGATATCAATTAAACATGGCACGTTGAACTAGAACAGTCTGCCCCAGTGAGCGAACTAAAGGTTCAGTTCGACATTCCAACTACCTGAAGAAGGTCGGAGTGTACAACGGCCGAAACGTTGTAATAAATATGGCGACAAAGATGCGGACAATAGTCGGAATAATGTAAATAATGTTAATGTAAGACGTTTGTAAGCGAATTCGGAATTCTGTGTTTTTTTTTATCTCTGCATTTCTCGTCTAAATTTATTCAAAGTTACGATAATCATAAGATTCTCTTTCTCTTAACGTCGGAGGAAATAAGCAAATCTTATTCAGGTCTTTAGTTTGGCAGTTTCTGCTGTTTACCTTCGATGAAACACGGCTAGATAAATATGTAACTGAAGCAGATGGCATTTTCTCGTTATCCAGTAAACCTCCTTCAGTTGTCTAGTCATCATGAAACCTAGCCTCTCCTCTAAAGCACCCCAGCCAACAACCATCCATAGTAAAACTGTGAGAAAAACTGGGTTATCTTAAGTGTCATTCTTTGGCGTCAGCAGAAGAGAAACATTCATATGAAACAACATCAGATCCACAAGTGCTGCTCGGTCGCGTCCAGTTTAGAGTGAATCCAAATCAGGAGCTGTCTCATCTTCATACGCAGCGACTACGATAATTAATTTTAAAATCATTTCAACACAAGCAAGGGAAAAAAGCCACTGCGACACAGGAGTTTACGGAGTGTAAGATAATATGAGAAAAAGAAAACATTATTAAGAAGAGAGAACAATAAATGAACAGGAATTAAGAAGACAGAATTAACGATTGACATTCTAGTTAAATTTTTGAAGATAAAGTTGACCGGAAAGCAAGAAGCTGAAAAAGAGTTCCGCAAGCGATACATGCAAGAGAAGAAACAGGTAGCATAGTACTTAGGGTTTCATCTCGCCATTTCAACTGTAAAATTATGAGATTCTTACCGCCAATCTAGTACTGCGTTTACATTCATAAAGTCGAGGTAACAAAAAGGAAAACTCATCAGAACAATTACCGGTAAATTATTTATAGATAAGGCAGTAGGAAGCTGATTACTGCGGCGGGAAAGCGTCTGTAGCCCAGATGCCAGGACAGTACATATAACGTAGCAGATTTATCTTTGTATTTTTCAGGAATCTCGAAATACATAGCAGAAGAAGGAGACCAGATTTGACATTAATATTCAATGTATGGACAAGATGTCGACTTATGTGTAAGATAGATTCTGGAGATAAGAATTGTCCAGTACAGTGAACAAACTTTCTTAACAACATATCTAGCATGTCATTCAATATAATCTTTCCTCTTCATATAAACGGAAAACTTTAGCACTAGAAGACGCAAGGAGTCAATCTCCTGGGTGTTAGCATTTGTCATGCTGATGGAAGGTCAAATAGGTTATCGCAGATAAGTGAAAATGTGCAGTTTCGTTTTGGAGTGTAATAATAATAATAATAATAATAATAATAATAATAATAATAATAATAATAATAATAATCTTAAATGACGCCATATCTGGCGTCATTTAAGTTAACTCCTGCGGAGGACTCTTTATTGGGCCTTCATCATGTAGGGAGGAGTAGATGCGTTAGGCAATAATAAACTACAGATGAACCCAAAATTGATTGTTGCATTTAACTATAGCATTAATATTTAAGCTTGACTTTTAAAACTTCAACGACAATTCTGTCGCCATTTAATTTAAAGAAGATTTGATCTGCGCAGGTCCTTACTTACCATATGAACAATTATTTTTATTTCATGGGTGACTTTCGCTGGATTTCGCAATTAATTTTGACTACTCTCAAATGTATTCCCAAGTAATACAAATTGCTATTGTACAAAACATTTTTTCGCCGAAAAATATCACGTAAAACAATCGCCGAAAACAATCGCAGTAATGAAAACTTCGGAATGCAAAACCTCAGGATTGTTGGTCCAGATTCGCTTCGGAATGTTTTAAATTTGCTCACGGAGTCGGTCTGATTCCAAAATAGTATATGTTGGCTACTAGGAGTACAATTGAATACACGGATGAGTTTATTCTGAAACATTGTAATTTGAGAAGAGTATTTCTCTCATTTGAACATGAGCAGTTGAAAGTTAGAGAGTTATATCCATTCAATATTATTTTTTTTAATCGGTAGAAGCTAAGATGGCGGAATCCAAAAACAGCCGCAGTAAAGAAAACTTTGGAATGCAAAATTTACTATTGCGTGTCCGGATCTGTCCAGGAATGTTTTAAATTTGCTCATGGATTTGGTCTGTGTCCAAAATGGTATTATATGTTGGGCTACGGCCTCCAGGAGTAAATATAAAAGTGCGACACACTGACATATAGAAAATAATAACTACAAGAAATTGGTATGGTGTTACAGACGTAGGACATGTAACCTTTTTATGATATTAATGATGCCCACGGAGGAAATCAGAGTTAACTGCCCAGGCTAAGTTATCAAAAATGATAAAAGCAGTAACTGTTTTTTTTTTTTTTTTTTGTTCACTTGGCAGATAATATCGACTATAATGTATCTCTGAAAATTTTCTGTAAATTATCAAAATACAAGGATCTTGAAGTGGAAATCTCAAAATTGGGGCAAGAGAAAACATAAAAAAAATCAGTTGTGTCCGAAGCCCTGGCTTTGATAAAAAATGTGTCTGAAGGAATACAGGGTAGAGCATGCCTTTAAGAAATATAATGAATTGTTTACTCAAAACCAGCTCATGTCTTACGAAAGGCTTTAGCTATGTTAAATGTGTGTGCACTTATGTTGTGTTATTTATTTTATACAAATGTTCAGTGGAAAATGCCATGGTGCAATTTCTGATATGATGTCTCTGGTTGTGACATGGGAAGGAAATGCGTATACAACAGAAATCAAAGAAAATATCACTATTACTACTACTACTACTACTGCTACTACTACTACTACTAATAATAATAATAATAGTAGTAGTAGTAATCTTGATAAATAGGAATTATCAAGCACATATACTAAAATATTGTGTCAGCCCAAAATGCAGATTCTGTGATAAATATCCAGAAACGATTGATCATCTTGTATCAGGTTGCACGATGTTGGCACCCACTGAATATAAAACCCGACATGACAGAGTGGGCCAATATCTGCACTGGAAAATCTGCAACTTCTACGGGAAGGAAACTGAAAGAAACTGGTATGAACACCACCCAGACCCGGTTACGGAGATAGGACCTGTTACAATTCTATGGGACTACACAATTCACACTGACAGAACAATCAAAGCCAACCGCTCAGATATTGTTATTAAAGACCACAAACAAAAACGGTGCCTCCTTATTGATATGGCAGTCCCTGCTGACTGCAATGTATCTTTGAAGATATTCAAAAAGCTGTCAAAATACAAGGACCTCGATATAGTAATCTCGAAAATGTGTCATATGGGAACATCAAAAATCCCTATTGTAGTTGAAGCTCTAGGACTGGTTGGAAAAGATTGCAGTAGACTAACTGAAGGGATTCCTGGAAGTCCATGCCTCAAGGAGATACAAAAAATTGTTCTGACAAGTACAGCCCACACTTTACGAAGGGCTTTATCTATGTAATTTTTTTTTTTGTCAGTGGAAAGTGTCATGATGCCATTTCTAACCTTAGGTCCCTGGGTGGGACCCGGAAAGAAATGTGTAAACGCCAGAAAGCAAAGAAAATACATAACGCCCTTACATAAACTTATCAACGCTTATTTGTAATCATAATGAAGTACCAGAATGGATTACTGAAGGTGATACCTATTTCCTACCGAAAACAGGTGAAACAGATGATCCGAAAAATTATAGGCCAGTGTCCATCACATACGGTGGAAAATCCCAGGAAATGACAAGATACCCAATTTTTCGCTCTGTTATCTGTTATCAATCAATAACGCCCTTCCACAAACTTTATCAACGCTTATTAGTAATCCCAATGAATACCAGATTGGATCCCTAAACGTATTATATATTTCCTACCAAAACGGGTGAAACATATGATCTGAAAAATTATAGTCTGCTCACTACATATAAATTAATTTAATCTGTCCTGACGAATTTACTCTTTTATTGAAGGAAACACCATTATTCCCCTGGAACAAATGGGGTATCGGAGAGCTTCCGACGATTCATAAAAAACTGATGATGGAAAACTACGGGAAGAAAGTTAGAAATCTCAGCACAGCTTGGTTATATTACTGTAAAGACTTTGATACTGTTCCACACTCTGGGATTCTTAAGACTGGAAATGTACAAAGTCTCCTCGATGATAGTAAATTTCCTTAAACACAGCATGGGAATATGCAAAACCACATTATATCTAAATCACACCAGAGGCACTGTCATCTTTAACCGACTGAATATCCGACGAGGAATGTCTCAAGGAGACTCACTGTCTCCTCGTTTTGTTTGTCCTTAGTACCTCTTTAGCATCAACTAAACAGTTATAGCTATGGATACAAATTAAACAAGGAATTATTCAACCATTTAAAAAGAAAGCGATGGCAAATGCAATCGACCTGATACAGAATCGAGAGCAAAATAATGCTGTCCGTATCAAACGAGCTAGAATAATAATAATAATAATAGTAATAATAATAATAATAATAATAATAATAACACTGTGTCCGTCAATGGCTACGTACTGCAGGGTTAAAAGCTGGAACCGATGGTACTGAAATCAGTCAGCTGAAAATTTACTTAAATTACTGAGAAGAATTGGTGTGTTGAGGTAATATGGATGATCTCAAACTCTTTGCAAAAAATGACCGTGAGCTGAAGGGTCTCCTCAAATATGTAAAATGTTTCAGTGACGACATAGGTATGAATTTCTGATTAGATAAATGTGCAAGAGTAACATTCAAGAACGGGAGAATTACAGAAAGAAACTCAATAGATTTAGATTTTGTCACAAAGATTAGGGAACCAGAAGAAAAAGAAGCCTAGGAATTAGCAAAAGAGATAGAATACAGAATACTCAAATGAAAGAGAATACTGCAGGCGTGTCTGATATTGAATACCGAGTTGAAATAAAAATCAAAAAGAAAACAGAATATTAGCCATAAAAACCTTGGCTGTCCCCGTGTTGGAATACCATTTCTGTTGACCATGTTTGCCGTAGTCTTTGAATATAGAATCCAGTGATGTATGTAATGTGTTCAATATCTGATATAGTAAAGATTCGGAGAAAGTAGCAGCTGTTAAGTAATTCTTTAGGTCTTCGATATCAGAGGTTGGCAGTGAAGATATTTTCGGAGAAAAAACAAAATGGCTGCCTTTACACACGTCGGATTGAATATTTTGAGCTTTCTGATTGGTTAACCCTTCTCTTGGTGGATTCTAAAAGGAGTCAGCTCATTTTGGTTGGCTCACTAGTATATACATATATCCAAAAAACTGTAACCGTTTTAACATCCTTAACTAGACCATAGCTGAAGTTAATTGAATGAATGCGAAAACGAGAAAGCTTCTCATATGCCACCGCATACGTAATCACAAGGCTTTTGTTTGTTTGTTTTTTGATCGTCTGCATGTGTCAGATTTGAAGTAGACAGAGGATTATTTCAACTAAAACTATCTTACAAGACAACAACAAACGGCTTTCAAAGATAACTGGAGATTTTAGAAAACTGGATGATGATCTGTGTCAAAGATGGAAAAAGTAACAAATATTATTCAGTAATAAAGGAAGCCAACATGTTCAAAATAAAGTTTCAAGTGGGTGAAGAAATGCAAGTAAAGCATAATGCATTTACTGCTGCAGCAAAAACATTAAAAAAGAAAGCAAAGGCAAATGCAATCGCCCAGATACAGAAACTGTAGTAAGATAATCCTGCCCGTACCAAAACGAACTGATTTAAAAAATAAAAAAAAAGCTTTACCCATCAGTGGCTACATAATGCAGGATTAAATGCTGAAACTGAAGATGTTATTCTTGCTGCACAGGACTAATGCTTGCTAAGTAGAAATTACCAAGCACGCATACTGATAAATTGTGTTAACCCAAAATGCAAATTCTGTGATAATTATTCAAAAACAATTGACCATCTTATATCAGGATGCACGTAGTGGCGTCCACTGAATATAAAAGCTGGCATGATAGAGCGGATCAGTATGTGCATTGGAGAAACTGCAAGAAATTGTTATGAACACCACCCAGACCTGCTTACGGAATTAGGACATGTAACAATTTTATGGAACATTACAATACATACAGACAGAACAATCAAAGTTAATGTTCCTTCTTACTGACATGGCAGTCCCTGCAGACTGTAATGTATCTTTGAAAATCTTCAAAAATCTATCAAAATACAAGCACATTAAAATCGAAATCTTCAAATTGTGGCGCATGAAGACATTAACATCTCCAGCCCTCGGAGTGGTTGGAAAAGATTCCAATACACTCATTGAAGTGATGATGAATTCGTTCAGTAGAATTAAATTGAGGGAACCGAGGAATTTGTCCAGGAGAATTAAGATGGGAAGACGGCGTAATTCGTTAAGTTGAATTAAAATGAGAAAAAATGCGGAATTCGTTAAGGAGAATTAAGTTGGGGAAATCGAGGAATTTGTTTGGTAGAATTCAGTTGGGAAGAAAGAGGAAGTTAATTCAGTAGAATTAATATAGGAAGACGGAAGAATTCATTCAGTAGAATTAAAATGGCAAGACAGAGGAATTCGTTCTGTGAGAAAAATAAGGAATTTAATTTTTGAAAAGAATAAGGAATTAATTCATAAGAAGCAAGTTGAGAAATATGTAGAATTTGTTCTGTGTTGAAAGTTTTTACAATGATGTTCACCCTGCACAAGGGCCGAGAACTACTCGCGGTTAAGGGTTACAGAACCTAATTCAGGTGGTACCCAAAGATGAATACCACCAATCAGGTCACAGTGAAGAAGTGAATTAATATACTACAAATTATATATATATATATATATATATATATATATATATATATATATATATATATATATATATATATATATATAATTATTTATTTTTAAAGAAAAAAAATTTATAACATGTTATAAAATCACTACAAAAATAGCCATTTTGTTTCAACACCCTCGGTGTCTTATCAAGTGATGACGTTGAATGTAAAATAAATGGTTTTAAAAGTTTCAAATTAATTAATATTCTACGCAATTAATATTCTACCCCTTGCGTAGAATATTAATTAATTTGAAACTTTTAAAACCATTTATTTTACATTCAACGTCATCACTTTATAAGACACCGAGGATGTTGAAACAAAATGGCTATTTTTGTAGTGATTTTATAACATATTTATGTTATAATTTTTTTTTTCTTTAATAATAAATAATTATATCTGCTCTACTTTGTATTGAGCACTCTTTTAAGAATAGTAATTGTTGGTTATTGGAATTCATTCCATATACACCAATCATATACTAGAAAACAGTTGTCTCAAAACTTAAACAGGTGAAGATTGTAGTGATCATGGAAGAATGTGGAATACGAAGTGAATGAGGGTGGTTCGCTACAATGGGCGTGTCAGAGCGGGTCTTAGCCGTGAAGGTTACAAGTGTTGATAGTTTCCATGGAAACAGCGATAGAGCAGCAAGTGGATTGCGGCGCTTCGTCTGCGAGAAAGTGAATGCAAGTTAGAAAATAATTCGTCACCAACAACGACACAGAGGTGCCTTTGAAATCTATCGAAATTGGCAAGAGAATATTCGGCAGCTCCTATCCAAATATTATAGCAGTACGCCATTTTCTGAATTGTCTCAGCTGTTTATTTCTACAGATTAGATTTGAATTAAAGTGAAGAACTTGATATCTATCTACAAAACATTATGTGACTGTGGCAATTGTGAAACATGAAAGGTAATGGTAGCACTAGTCTTTATCCGAGCACTAGGAAACGATCAGAAAAAAAATAATTGTAAATGCATCAAAGGACTGTGATTTATACAGATAAAAAACGTTTGATGAGAAGAATTGGTGTTTCGAGGTGCTGCCTAATCTCCAGTGTAAGCAATCATTTACTCCTGATAAAAGTGAATAATCTTAAATCATTGCAATGAACATAAAGCAGGGGATTTTGTCAAAAAATAAAATCAATGGAAAACTAATAGACCCCTGTGAGTGGCTGAGTAACAACATTAACCGATATAAGTAAACAGATCATAAAATACGGAAATATTTAACATTCTGAAACATGAAGTTAGCACATTTATGCCATATTTTTTTTAAATTTCACCACAACCAAGGTGGGAGTACCACTAGCACGCAAGAGGTTAATGAGAGTAGGAGTAAGAGTAAAGAGCCATGAGGGAGGAGAGAAGGAAGAGAGGGACGAGGTATTATACCAGAGCATCTGGAGATGTCGATTAATATTGCATTTGAATAGTTGCAGATGATAGCTATCAGGGAAGCAAGTAAGAGGAAGAGAGTTTCACAGAAGGGAAGTGCAAGGCATGAAGCTATTGGAGTAGAAGAGACGGATACATTTAACCGTTTCGAAAGTGAAAGGATGGGACTGATATTTCGACCTAGTGGCACGTTTAAATTCATGCAGTTTGGAAACTAGAGAAAATAGCTGATCGGCGCTGTTGCCATGAAAAAATACTTTTAGAAAAGACAGAGGGAAGCCACAGTACGTCTGTGAGAAAGTGAGTGTAGACGAGATGCCAGATCAGAGCCAAACACTTTGCATATCCGTCGTTTCTTTTGTCTCTTATATATATATATATATATATATATATATATATATATATATATATATATATATATATATATATATCACATACCGTTTCATTAATTCATTGTTGTCTTGATTTTACTGTCATATCACGTATAAAGAAAGACTTCTCGCTCGTTGAGCAACGTTGAACTGAATTTCTGCTCCTTCTCATTATCTCAATGTTCTTCGCAAAATCCAAAGAAGGATCTGTAGCGTAATCGATCCTGAGTTGGCATCTCGACTTCAGTCACTATTTTTTAAAAAGACTTTCCACGCCAAGCAAGGCGGGAGTGCCACTAGAACGCAAGGGACTACATAAAGTGGGAGAAAGAAGAATAAAGGGGCGTGAAAGAGGAAAGGATGATGAGAAGGACATGGAATAGATCAAGTCATCTAGTAGTATCGATTGACATTGCATTTGAATAGTTGGGATTATATCTATCAGGGAATCAAGTAAGAGGAAGGGAGTTTCACATGCCGACGTGTGATCTACATGGTGAATGTGGTCTGCAAACAACAAAGACCGAATAAATCAAGTAAGCCACATGCCGGAGAGGATCTATAAGGGCATTGATCTAGTGGAATTTGTAGGTCTGAGGAATTGGATCGTCATTACGATTCCAATATAATAAATTATAACCATGGAATATTAGTGTTTCAGACTTTTACATGATACCCTTGTTCTCTCTTGAAAATAGAGCTCAGCCTGAATTTATCATCTTAGAAATATATACATACATAATACATATATATATATATATATATATATATACATATGTTGACCACTAATATTATCTATATATATATATATATATATATATATATATATATATATATATGTTGACCACTAATATTATCTATTTATCTATCTATTTATATATATATATATATATATATATATATATATATATATATATATATATATATATATAGATAGATAGATAGATAGATCGGTTTAAAATAATATAATTTTAAGGTTCGCTATATTCATAGGATAAAGAGCTCAATATTAGAAATAGAGCATATGTAAATATAAATATAAAAGTTAACATTGATGTCGGAGGGGACAGGCTGTTTCATGCTAGACGTAATATATATATATATATATATATATATATATATATATATATATATATATATATATATATATATATAACAGGGCTCAATACAAGAGTAGAATAATACAAAAACTATTATACACTGTTACATTAAAACATGTAAGTAATTACTAGAAAACCTAGTATTTTAACAGTGTATAATACATATATATATATATATATATTTTTTGTTTTGGTTGTTTTCTTTCATATTTTCCATCCAACAGAAGACTTATTTTAATGTGCCAAACTTTTTAAATTCTACTAGATTCTAATCTTTTTTTAAAAATCTTAATCCCACCATGCTTTATAAATGAGATCATGTCATAGTTATCGCGCATTCATCATAATTTCTTCGTACCAACTAGTCATAAATCATTTCCAGGCATATGTATTTTAATATTCTCATGTCGATTTCGTAATCATTTTTAAAGTGTATATCACACACTTCAGTAGAATTGTACGTGTGTATTTAATCATTGCATCCCAAAGTAGACAATAATGCCAATAAGAAGCTGGAAGTTACTGAGTGTTAAAAATATGAGAAAAAAAAAAACAAAAAAACAAAAAAAAACAAAAAAAAACAAGAGAGAACAATAAAAGAACAAGAATTTAGAAAGCACTCGGTAACGATGAATACTGCATTTACATTTCTAAAAATCAAAGTTAACTGGGAGGCACGAAGCTGCACGAGAGTTCCACAAGCAAGAAAGTGTATTCGAAGAAAGTGTTAGCATAGGACTTGCGGTTACATTTAGCCATTTCGACTCTGAAATGATTAGAACCTGTCGCTAGTGTTGCGTTTCAATTCATAAAGTCCAGGTATCATAGAGGGAAGGTCATGAGAACAATTTTTATGTATGCATTTACAGAAAAGACTGCGTTATGGCGGTGGGGAAGTGACTAAAATAAAGATACCAGGTCAGGATCAGTAACATTGCAGATGCTTCTTTGGCTTTTATAGCATACGCTTAAGTGTCACCAAGTGAATATACCAGACGAGTTTCAATAGTTTCTTGGACAAATATCCTGATCCGGATATTCGTTCTTTTCTGCCAGGTAAATATCATATTTATAAAGTTTTTTTTTGTTATTTTTTTTTATTTGGCATCTAGTAATTGACTCATGTAATTGTACTTACACTCTCGGGCCAGAAGGTTTTTTTCACACCTGAGTCAATCCTTCAAATTTACAAAGCTATCGTTCGTCCTTGCATTGAATATTGTTGCCATATATGGTCTGGTGCCCCCATTGTTCAAACCGAGGTTCTCGAGAAAATCCAAAAGAGATATGCAGTTTGATAGGTCCTGACATTCACTTTCTCATAGATGTGATGTGTCTTTCCTCTGTCTTGTCTACACTTATTTTCATGTCAACTGCTCTGACGAATATTTGTTTTTCCCTGGTGGCCAGACTTCATAAATTTAAGCGTGCTATTCAGTCCCACATTTCACACTTGAAACAGTTAAATATAACCGCCACTTCCTTAGTTCCACCTGTTCTAACCTTCACGACCAAGACCCGTCATTATAGAGAATAGCCTCATTCCCTGAGTACTACATTGGTAAGATGTTACTTCCTCTCGAGCCGCATCTTCCCACTAACCTCTACATTGTGGAACCGACTCCCAAGTCGATGCTTACCGATCGCTACTATCTTATCCTGTTTACGTCCACTGTTATCTTCCTCATATGTCTGCATAAACTTTACCTAGTACTCTGTAACCCTCGACCTAGAGTAGCTCTCGGGGCTTGTACAAGTTGAACATCATTGTAAAAAAAAATATACTCCAACAGATTACAGATGACGAAACCAGTAATTCATCGATAAAGAAGCCTTTTTGATTTAATCACGATGTCTAAAAAATAAAACAACGGAAATTGTTATAAATTGAATTTGTTTTCTTTTTCTGTTCAAAGTTTTACTCAGCAGAACACTTTTCTGTATTAATCTGTGAAACAATCCAACGGAATCCTACGTTTGCTGATAAATAGGGATGATTTCAAAAGCAAATCCTAAACATTTTTTTTCCGGTCAAATTCGGTAATCGCATCATATCGTCCAAACAGATATTGCCTCCAAAATCTCGCCAAAAATCTCGCTAAATCTCGTTAGCCATTAAGGTATTTTGGTGATGATATTAAATCAACGTTAGACAGCCAGAAATATAATGAAGAAATTATCAGCTCTGTGACAAAGTTTAGAGAAATTCTGCGATAAAAATGTGAATTCACCCGTTGAAATTTTCACTAGTTTCAAACTCTACAGACAATATAACTTAATTTCAGATCACAGGAATATATGTCGGCTGCACAAAACGAATTACTTGTATGTTTTCTGTTTTCTATTTATGCTATTATTTGACGATTTATCCCCGTAATTTCATTTTTTTCAACCGAACTGTGAGGTTTATTATTGCGTCGTTCAACCAGAACGACGAGATACGTTAAATTGTATGATCTTCACTGTCCTATAAAAATCATGTTCTTTCATATACACTGTACAACTTATACGATTATATGCCTCAGAATTTTTCTACTGCAAATAAATCCTCATGTATTCACCGTACGTCTCGGGGTAATGGGTACGTATCCGCCATTACCTCGCTTTTACGAGCTTAATATAAAATTGTATACATGGGAGATTGGTGATTTCGCCCTAAGCTACCATTTTGCTTGCGATAAGGTTGATTGGCTAAAGAATATGTATGAAGTTAGGGATTTTTGATAGAAGGAATAAGACATGCTAAGGCCAGTCTCTGAACCAGATTGGCTATTCGATGAAGACTAACAAAACATGACCAGTCTGCCCCTGATTGGTTATTTTATAGAGGATGAACTGGATATGCAGAATCCCCCCCTCTCTCTCTCTCTTCATCTCCCTCTCTCTCCCTCTCTCTCTCTGATTGGTTATTCAGTGAAAACAAACAGGGTATGATAGGATCACTCACGGTCCCTGATTGGTTGTTCTGTGGAAGACAAATTGGTCGTGCGTGAACCAGTCTCTGTTCCAGATTAGCTGTTCTGTGAAAACCTACAGGACATCATTAGATCACCCTATTTCCCTGATGGGTTATTTTATGGAATATAAATTGGTCATACTAGGGTTAGTCTCTCTCCCTGATTGGCTATTCGGTGAAAACTAGCGGGCTCGATAAAATTACTCTCAAGTTGGCTCACAAGTTTCAATGCGATTTCATTTTCAAGTCTTTTTTCGCTGATCTTTGGACTGTCAGAGCTGAAACTCCTCTCTCAAGTGTTAAACATCATATGAGTTGAATTGGACACTTTCTAATTGGTCTCTTTAGATCGAAGTTGAAATGATGATCCCTCTTCCTGTCGTGACCTCCTAATCCAGTTTTATTTAAACTTATTCATCATTCTCTTGATGGTTATTGGATGGATTTTGAACATAGAAGGAAAAGTATGAATGTCGAAATGATTATTTTTCTTTTACAATTGCCCAGTTTGGAATACAGTGACACCGACACAAAACTATTTTAAGCTGTTCTCTTTCTGGCTGAATAACTCAAAGGGTTTTTCAGTGATTCTTACGACAAAAGGTATGAAGCTGGCTAAAGGTCTTATCTGAAAATCTGTAAGAAAATCTGTTTAGCGTATTTTGAGATATTAAACATTTTGCGGCATGGACAATTGCTGTTACACCCGATATATATATATATATATATATATATATATATATATATATATATATATATATATATATATATATATATATATTAAAGTGAACATAGAAGTCAACACTTAGAGGCGACAGTCTGTTTCATGCTGTATGCAATCGTCAGGCCACTATATATATAGTGTATATATATGTATAGTCTATATATATATATATATATATATATATATATATATATATATATATATAACTTAAGCATGATTCATTAAATAATATAGACATATGTCTTTTTATATAATAATCCTTTCTAGTTCTCTAATTAGTTTCTTGATGTTAAGTTGAAATAAATCAAGAAAAGTCTCGTAGTTTTTGTAAACCCAAGTACTTTCAATCTCATCTGGGGATCATCCTTAGCAGTGAATTGCGAAAATAAACATAATGTAATTGTGGTCCTTGTGATGGTGACTTTTGTAAACACGTTTGAACGCGCTCTGTTATAATTACTTATAATGTTTTACTTTATCCGTTGTAGCTAAGATGATTTGTTTGTAAAAAAACGTCCACAGTTTAAGGGAGATGGTAAAAATGCAACATAGCGTTAAATGTTGGTCAAGTGTATGTTAAACCACAGCTACAACATTTTGTTCAGTGTTAGTTGGTTGCTTTGTATACAGACGGCCTTGAGAATTTGAATTTTTTTTTTTGTTCATTATTTTCATGGTGTAGTATATTTGGTGTTGAGAACAAGTAATTTCTTGTGCTGTGAAAGTGCACAGGAATAAATTCCTTAAATGTTGTACTGTAGAACTAGTATCCGAGAAATGGTGTGTAAGATATCTTGATGATATTGTGATCGTCAAGACAACATATCAACTTATATGTTCACCCAAAAGACATGCAGATACAGTGTCGGCCCTTTCAAAGTCACTAGTTGTCGGAGAAGAGTTACTGCGCATGATTAAGTTGGTTGTATTGAATTTTGTATAATATATAATTAGTTATATATTTTTTATAATCATTTGGTAATATAATAGTTTTATGTGATTTTTTAGGATTTTTTATCCTATTTATAGTTAGACTGCGTTTTAATACAGTATAGTCGTTTGATATGCTTGGGATTATTTAAGCAAGTATATATATATATATATATATATATATATATATATATATATATATATATATATATATATATATATATATATATATATATATCACTTGTCAGTACATAACACCCTTGAGCGCTTAACCTTGGAGCGGGTAGAATGGAGATCAACGTGTTTTAGTGGACTCAGCAGTTATCAATCTGCTTGTCAGAATCATCTTCAAGAAGTGAGAGCAAAATCTAGAAGGTCAGCCAGTCTAACAGTGATCTCATCTCACAATCCTCACGCTTGCTCCATATGTGACCTCCTTTGTAAATCATTAGCGGGTCTTAAGTGCCACTTAAGATTAACGCACAAAATTTCATAACTGAATCAATTAAGCTGTCAGATCCTCATACGTCGAAACTGACAGGAGAGTCCATTTATATATATATATATATATATATATATATATATATATATATATATATATATATATATATACAGAAATATAGTTTTAAAGTGTGTTATATTTATGGGATGAAGTGCTCAATATCAGAGATGGAGCGTATGTAAATATAAATATAAATATAAAAGTGAACATTGAATTCAACATTCAGAGGCGACAGTCTGTTTCATGCTAGACGCTATCGTCAGGCCGCGAGTATATATATATATATATATATATATATATATATATATATATATATGTGTGTGTGTGTGTGTGTGTCTGTGTGTGCGTGTAGCTTGCATGTGCGTGCATGTGTGTGTGAGAGAGTATGTGTGCGAGTTTTTGTGTGCATGATTAGTTTGTAATTGTCTTTGAAAATCCGATAAAAGTGTAAGTAAATCCTAAATCGAATAAATAGACATTGAAATTATACTTTTGCCAGTTAAAGTGTTGGTGGATGTCAAATTTTGCAAGGACCTCGTGTATACGTCAATCAGTCTCTTATGATACGGGTAATATATTGTTCTTTGTTATAGCCATGAATATGATAACACTATGGAAAACAAAACATATATTTTTTTTAATCTGTCGAAAGTATACATGCCGATAAAGATTTATGAGAAAAAGAGAAAATTTCAAAATAAATTTAATCTACAAAATAGAAAATAATGGTTGCCTTGTCGAAAGTCGTCGAAAAAATGTCAGTACCCGAGGATAAACGTAGTGAGATGACGTCAAAAAATGTCCTTTTGACGTCAACAAATGCAAAATGCTCCCAGATCGCTTGACGTGACATCAATTCCGAATCAAATGAAACCTCGGTAGACGAGGCAACAGATAGGTATATATATATATATATATATATATATATATATATATATATATATGTGTGTGTGTATGTGTATATATATATATATATATATATATATATATATATATATATATATATAGATAGATAGATAGATAGATAGATAGATAGATAGATAGATAGAACCTTTTATCAGTAAAATCATTATCATCCATAAGAAATTCTGAAAATCTAAAAATATTTTCTGGATTTAAGTTAACAGCAAAAGGTTGAGAAGACAGAAAAAAATCACTCTATCAGTATAAATTTCTTTGTCTCCATCTTTTATCTTTCTACCCACTCTTTTTCACGTCGCTTTCTGTCTATTTCTCTTTGGGTTTAACACTCTTTTTCATTCATTGTCTTTGTCTTATTTCTTTCTATTTCTCTTTCCTCACATCGTCCTTCTCTTACCACATCTCTCTGTTTCTTTCTTTCTTTCTTTCTTTCTTTCTTTCTTTCAATGCCTGTTTCTCATTTGGCTGTTTCTTTCTCTTCCTCCTCCTTTTTACCCTCATCTCTTTTTTATTTAATCTTTCCTTTCCACTTACCTGCGTTTCAAACTTTTTTTTTTCTTTCTTATGTCGTACTTTTCCTTTCCGCCCTTGTTTTTGTTTTTAGTAGTTTTTTTTTTTTTCAGTTACGGTCACCATCATATTTTTTCCCCTTTTTTATTTCTGTTTTATTCAAACTGCTACCTTTTATATATATATATATATATATATATATATATATATATATATATATATATATATATATATAATCTCCTTATCTGGTTTCTTTCTTATTTTAAACATTTGCATTTTTCCTTGCTATTGAGTTTCTCAAAATTTAATTGCTCGTTTTACTTTTTAATTTGTTAATTTGAAATTTTTATTCTTCCCTGCTCTTTTTTAATCATCTCTTTTTTTTTATTTGGGCCTTTTTAAAACGATTTTTTAATGCTTGCTTTCCAAACTTTCATTTATTTTTGTTTCATTCTTTGTTGTTTAATTTTACTATTTTTTATGCATTTATAATTGTAATATGTCTCGACCTGTTTATTCCTTCCTTCGTCCATCTTTAGCTTATAACATTAAATTTCTCCTTTGCTATCTGTTTATATCTCTGAAATGAGGTATTATGATTACTTGCATCGTTTACATTACACGGACAGTTTTCCTCGTCCTGCTCCGGCATTCTTCAAGTAATTGGAAGTTCGAAGCAAACCCTTTATTTCATCCACCGGAGTAGATTGTTCTAGTTCCAAGTGCCATGCCTCTTCCGGATGTCTTAACATCAAAACATGAAGAGTACAGTTAAAAGGATATAATTTAGAAACCCATTTTTCTTAATTTTTTTTTCTTTTACGATATTTTATTCTCCTTCTTTCTCTCTTTCTTTTCTTGCCTCTGTGTTCGCCCTTTTTTATTTTAAATTTATTAAAATGTGGCTTTTTTATTCTTTCAGACCATTTTGTTATTTGTGTGAAAATTCTATTAATTTTCATGCTTGCATTTCAAAATTTCATTCGTCCTTTCGTTTCTTCTTTGTGTAAATACTTTTAGCATTTTTCTATGCGTCAATGTTGTTTATTTTTCTCGCTTACTTTATCCCTTCCTTCCTTCATTTTTTTTCTATAACATTTACTTTCATCCTTTTTTTTCTCGTTTCTTTCTTATGTTTTCCCTCGCATTTTTCTTTTTTTTCTTTTTCCAGCCTTTTCTCAAATTCCGTCGCTCTCTTCATTTCCTTTTTTTTTTCTCCTTTCTAGCTATTTCTTTCTATTTATTTGTACTATGTTTATTGCCTTCTGGATCCTTTCACTCTTGTTTCTTACTTATTTATTTATTACTCTTATTCCAGTAATGTTATCTAATATTTTATTACCTCCTTCACTAGAGTTCCGCAGCTTATATCGCCATTACTCCACTACTACTTCATTCAACTAATAACTATTACACTCTCACTTCGTCCACCCTTGTTAGTACTCAACTCTAACTACCACCCCAACACCTCCTACCGTCAACAACATTATAATAACAATAATTCTTCATTGTCTTTCTGAATCAATTCTGTTTCCATTTCCTGCCTAATGTCGTTTTTGAATCGTCAAGAGAGACGACATAATGCATAACGTCAAACGAATACCATAGCCATGAGGCCAAAAATTAAAAGGAAAAAAAAAAAAGATGTATATTTTATAAAGGGGGCGGGGAAACACGGAAGCAGCAGTCGACAACTGGGGTGTGGCAGATTGAGGGAAGTGTTGAATGCATGTTTGCTGTAGCAACCTTATTCGTAATCACTGACGTAGATGCCGGTCGACATGAGCGAAGGCGGAACAAACCACTTAGAACTTCCCCCAATGGCAAAACCAGAAGAGATTTCAAAGCTAAAATGTTTCGCATTCTTTTTTAGCGAAATCGAAAAAATAAAAATGGAAGTTATTTTTTTAATCAGAAAAACATTTTTTTTAAACCGCCATGAAACCCAAGCAACAGTACAACACGACGATCTTGCAAACAGTTGATAAAGAAGCGATAATAATGATTGAGTGTACTTAACGTTGTCTGACATAAGGCTAGTAGATATGAACGCCCAATAAGAATGTTCCAGATTCTGTTCCCCATCTGGGTAAGGAATAGTTTTCTTGTGAGCATACAAACTCACCGAAAAATCTGTCTATATTTATGACATGTAGCATTGTAACTTTTTACACTTAGATATATAACGTGCGTAATACACGCTTAGGTGATCATGTATCTTCCGAAACATGATAGACGAGGTAGATTTTTTCTCCGCAGTAGGTTACCATTTTTGCAGTAGACAAGTTGCCAGCCGTAGGTTGACGGGGAGAAGAAGAGGATTCATACCTTTCCTAAGGGTATTAGCATATAAGTGAATGCAATAGATATGACTGGAATTCGAACTCGGCTCTCCGATTCCTCAATCCGAACCGATATCCATTACTCCACCGTACCTCCAGTATTTACACTACTTACATTATTCAGACTCTTTCCGGAATCTTTACTGGACACTTGGCCCACTAGATAAAATCTTTGGTTGAGGTAATTCAGTGGCTTGACCCGAAGAGTTGTAAGTTCAATAACTGGTCACTGTAGAGATGAATAAAAATTTGGAGAGTTGAGATACTAAAGGAAAATAACTGAAATTATGATGTCCAGAAAAGGTATGGCACGTGGAACTAGAACAATTTACCCCAATTGACTAAATAAAGGGTTCAAAATGCCAACGTATATTACCTGAAGAAGACCAAAGCGTACAACGGCTGAAATGTCGTAAATGTTGCAATAAAGATGAGGATAACAGTAAATTGTGTACATGTTAAGCATATTGACATCTCACAGAAACATATTAAGCCTTTTGACATCTCACCAAAATTTATTAAAATTGATACCCGTATTCACTTATTTTATTTTATTTTATTTCAGCTAATCCACTTTTTAATTAAAATCTTTAATAAAATCAGATTAAGTTGTCTCTCATCAGATTCTATCATACACTTTTATAAATCTATCATTCGTCAATTCTTTGGATACTTTTTCCAGATCTGGTCAGGTGCTCTTGCTGTACATTTTGAAAATCTTAATAAAATTCAAAGAAAGGTCTGTAATGTATCGATTCTGACCAAGTGCCCAAGCTTCAGTCAATTTCTCCCTGACTTAATGCTCCTTCCCTCTGATGAGAACATAAGCCATGCACATTTCTAATAACTATGCTTTTGGGGCTCACATTTTCCACTGGAATGAACTGGAGTGACTATATCGAAAACGGCTTCGGCTACTCCAAGTAAAGTTGGATCACTGTGTCGTGCCAAAAGAGACAGTGATAAACTCGTCTCATTCTGCTGTCAGTGCTAGGGAATAATAATCTTGTATTAATTCATTCTTCTTAGTTAATTCATCCTTCTGAATAATTGAATACTCTTGCCATATCTGTCTAGTGCTTGTGCTTTTGCTGTGCTTCCTGAGGTTCTTGACAAAATTCATAGAAGGATCTGTAATGTCATCGATCCTGACCAAGCATATCGACTTCAGTCACATTCTCGTTGGTATCATGTGGCTTCCCTCTATCTTTTCTACAAATATTTTCATGACAACTGATCTGATTAGCTCTTGTTCCATCGTTCCTGGATTACATGAATTTAAGCTTGCTACTAGATTGACAACTAAGTCTCCCCGTTTCACTATAGAACTAAAAAGATGCAATAGCCACTTTTAAAATAGAATCTTTAATAAAATCAAATTAAGTTATCGTAAATTTTCAAAGAATCAATTTTCAGCCAGATAATCTCACGAAGCAGCATTTGTAGAATTGTCATACATATATGTTATGGTCCAGGTTAGGACCAAGGAAGAACAACACGAACACAGGAGTAGAAATAACGAAGGTATATTACACGAAAAAATAATACAAGATGTGGAAGGTGTTAGTTTGACTGTCAGTCTGGTTTGGAGTGAACTACTACTATCTCTTGAGAGGCGTAGTATACATATTGTTAGGAAGAGTTCATTCTTTTGTTATAGGCAAGGAACCATGGCAATATACTAAATTGTATAAATTTAAAACAATGACTACAAATGTTAGAATTCTTAAGTAGTTTACAAATTTACAGCAAATATCCAAGCACTGGAAAGAAATTGAGAAGTCGCGCTAGGTAACATTTTCTACTCCTTTTTCTTCTATCTGCCTTGTACCTTGTGAATAAGGGTGATTATGGCCTTCTATAATATTCTATCTTTGTTAGCAATGTTTTTCCTATCCATGAGAGTCCCTCGTATGCCTTTCATCTACACAAGATCATTTGGAAAGAGAGTCACTGTTCTTTCTAAATCAGTATGCCTTTGATATGTCCTGTGTGTGACAAATTCACCATACCCGCATTATGTACCCAATAAATTTAAAATGAATTTTTCTGATTCTAGGCATAACTGATCATTTTGCATCCATTGAAAGTCTTAATAAAGTACTTTCATTGTAATCTAGATGTGAATATTTGAAAAATTGCTTTCCACTTGAACACGCAGACGCTCACAGTTCACATAATATGGCCGGCTAGGCATCCACTGTTGCAGAAAATTTATCAGAAACATTACTGTCACCTAAAAAGTCCAACTGTTATTCACACTGCAATTATACAGAACGACAATATACAGGCATTTAATGAGCGGCAACTATCTTTTTTCGAGCACACCCGTCTATTAGGGCGTTTAACCAAACCCTGCTGCTGATGCATGCTCAGACACATTAGTATTTAGTTCATTACCTACAAAACCAACCTGTGGTTCATAATGAAACTAAGCTAAACGGGCCTTAGTTACAGTTTATGGGATCTCTTATGGTGAGAAGTTTGAATAACGCCAGTCCATTTACATCCTTAGTCAAGATGTCTTGTGACTCCGTACTCACACAAACATCGACAGCTTCCAAACAGCACTCCACACACGAATATATACATACATACAAATGTAAAAGAAAGTGCGAATGGAGTGAATTTGTTGAAGGTGGACCTCAACATACCAAGAAGTGACCCACAAACTTGATTTCATGATCTTCTTCTGCCGCTCATATTGAATGAGACATGCAGAATCCCATTATGAAATTGTAACGGACTACCACTGAGTTTCTATAATCTCGTGTGTTGCCTTCTATAGCATGTCTGTTATGCGTAGCTCTCTTGTTATAATCGTTATCCACTTGTTCTAAAGTTGGGGTGTTTGGGGCTGGTAACAATTAATCTGGATCCACGTCTTCGACCATTCCATCAAGGCTTTCCCGACCAGTTGTTTATATATGAGCAACAAGTTGAAAATGTATCTGGAGTTTTTTAAGAATATTTATTTAGATTAACCTGTTTCCCAGTTCTATGATTTTCAAACGTTAAAATGAGTTGGAGAGAAGCGTGGCTATGATCATTTGTTTCTCATTTGATGCAAGTTGTGAGACATATCATTGCACTCTACATTTCAATTTAATTCTGAGAATCATAGAAGTGTGAAATACGTTAAGCTAAATAAATATTCTTTAACATGCCAGTAGCATTTTCTACTTATTTTTTCCGATATGTTTCCCCGTGTGGATATATAAAAAATATATTGTCTTTCATATACATATATATATATATATATATATATATGTGTGTGTGTGTGTGTGTGTGTGTGCGTTTGTGTGTCTTATCCCGTAAGCTTTAGGACAGAAAGAGCACTAAATATACTGCGGCCGCCGTAGAATAGTTATTTCTTGGGCCAAATCTCTGCAAATTGGTTTTGAATTCAGAGTTTTTCTTTAACCTAGACCGGTTGCCAACCAAAACTATAGAACCCAGCCTGTCCTACTATTTACTCAGAGAAGAAGCGGATTCATATTATCCATAATATTATTCATAACTTTCCCAAGGTTAATAACCAGTAAGTGAATGTAACACATCCGACTAATTCGAACACCGCTCTCCGATTCCTCAATCCGAGCCGCTATCCATTACCTCACAGTGCCTCCTCACTCACTCACTCACACACACACACACTCTCTCTATCTATATCTATCTATCTATCTATCTATCTATCTATCTATCTATATACGTATATGTGTTTGTGCGCACGCCCATGCGGTATTCCGTGACAATTTGAAATTTTTTAGCTGTTAAATAAGAAACATTTCTTATTTAACAGTTAAAATATTTCATCCTTAATAATG
>OZ010606.1:42894721-42897221 GCA_963932145.1 Acanthosepion lycidas
ACAGGTTAGTTCTGTCAGCGATAAGCGATAACAGATTTGCTATTGAGGCAAGAGTAAATAGTAGTGTCGTCAGCATAGATGCCTACTTGGGAATATATATATATATATATATATATATATATATATATATATATAACTTTAAAAATCTGGAGGTCAGTTGAATCTGCTATCTTGGTTTCAACCAAACGTTAGTCTCATGCGATTTCATCAAATAACCTCTTGACGCTTCATTTTCTTTTAAAAACTAATGATCGCGATATTATTACTTTAAAAAAGAAGACGGAGAAACCATGACAAAAAAATGATAAAAGAAAGAGAACCATTGAAGGACTCTATACATGTTAATCAACTGAGAGACGTGATAGATGTAAAATGAGAAGAAATATGGCGAAGGAAAAATAATAATAAATTAAAAAAATGAGAAAAAAATTGAACATGAAAAGAGAAAGAATTACTTATGAAAAAAGAAGGGAAGCAGAAAAATAATGAATGAGAAATAATGTGCCTGAAACAGACAGTTGGTTCTCGGTACTTTTATATATGTGCATATATACACACACGCTTACATATATATATATATATATATATATATATATATATATATATATATATATATATATATATATATATATATATATGTGTGTGTGTGTGTCTGTGCGTGTGTGTGTGCGTGTGTGTAATCATGAAAAACATATACAAGAACACATAAAATATAAGAAAAAATTAGAATAAACAGGAGGTTTTGGTGAAGAAGAAGAAGAAGAAGAAGAAGAAGAAAGAAAAAAGAAAGAAAGAAAAAAGAAAGAAAGAAAGAAAGAAAGAAAGAAAGATAAACGAAAGAAAGAAAGAAAGAAAGAAAATAAGAAAGAAAGAAAGAAAGAAAGAAAGAAAGAAAGAAGACAGAGAAGAAGAAGAGGAAGTAGAAGAGGAAGACATGACAGAAAAATGATAAAGGAAAAAGAACCAATGAAGGGATCTATACACGTTAAGAAACAGAGAGACAAGATAGAAGTAAAAAGAGAAGAAATATAACGAAGGAAAAATAACTTAATAATAAAATAAAATAATATATTTGAAATGGATCGGTGGGTGGATAATTAAAATATCCATTACTTTTTTTTATCCAGCCTCATATATGCTTAAGAAAAAGAAAATCAAAGCAATGTAGCGGATTCGATTAAAACTTCTGATTTTTTAATGTTAAATGTTATTTTTACTTTTATTTTATTTTTTTCACACGTTTATTAAAGACTTTTTAATACAAATGTTTTCTTGTCTGATTCAACTCTTACCATTAACATTTTACCTATTATATATATATATATATATATATATATATATATATATATATATATATATATATATATATATATATATATATATATATATATATATATATAGTTAGTTAGTTTATGCAAAACTAGGTAATCCGCATGGGTAGACCCAAGGAGGATGATATCCAGAAAGCTCAATGTAAAATTCAGAGCAGATATGTTTGAATAAAAAGAGACCACTTTAAGTTTCCATGTAATAAGTTATTTAACTTATTACATGGAACCTTAAAGTGGTCTATTTTTATTCAAACAAATATACATATATATATATATATATATATATATATATATATATATATATATATATATATATATATATAGATAGATAGATAGATAGATATGTGTGTGAATTGCTTAAATTCATAAGGAATATAGCTGAACTGGGTAGTATAGAGAAATGAAATCTATAGGGCCTACTGAAAGGCAGTTTCACATTTTCAGCAAGTATCAGAGTATTTCATGATCACTTGTAGTATAAAATTCTTCGTCAACATTGGTATTGATTTCTATGTTCACGCTATGTACTGTCTGTATGGGTTTGCTAATATGCGTATTTACTTAAGTCATTGAATCACAACTTCAGCTTACTCTAAATAACATGTATCACGCGTTACCCTAACAACGGAATTTTTCTTTATACTGAAATGGAACCAGGATGCCTATCCTGACCTAAAGGAGCGAAACTATTGTTATTGAAAAAGAAACAGAGAAGAGGGAATGTCAGAGAGTTACTCTTAATAGCGGTTTGTATGAAGATGTGATTGAAGAATGAAGCGCTTGATTACAGAGAAGCTAAAGCTTTTCTAGACATGTGCTTAAGCAGTTTGCTTATTATTGGAATATACCCATTTCTAACCTCACTCGACTGGGCCTATTTCCAGCCAAACCCCTCAAAGAAAGGAGTAAAAATTTATAATCGTCGATTTGCTTTTAAACTAAAACTATGCATTGAATGGTTCGCATTTAAGGAGAAATTCTGGTGATAAAACGAAAATGATATAGACAATAAAAAATAGACAGGAAGCACAATAGCAATGAAAATAAATGCAAGAGAAGTTGTTAAAGGTTAAATTCTGTTTCCTTAAGACATATAATTATGTAATGTATGTCAGGAAGGTTTCCAGTTATTTGACTTTAATAAATAAGTGCCTTGTCTCGAAAAGAAA
>OZ010606.1:42899721-42939721 GCA_963932145.1 Acanthosepion lycidas
TCCGATCCCATATATAAACAAACACACACACAAACAAACAACCTGAGTTTTTATAATAAGTATAAGTCGATATGAATTGTCACCCTTTCATTCTCGTGATGCCTCTTAATCGTGTTTTCAAATTGATTTCGTGCAAAAACAATTGTGTTTTTTCCAATTTGTGGCGCTGTCAGAACCACCTCAAGGTAATTTTACGTAGTCCTGTGATGTTTTGTTGAAATCGGTTTAAAAATGGAGGAAATTCGATTCAATATATAAACGTACACACACACACACACATACACGCACAATCTGCATTTTATAATAAGTATGATATATATATATATATATATATATATATATATATATATATAATCTGAAAATTGGTATTCGTTTGTGGATGACTTACTTTTTAAATGACTAGCGTATGACTTTAATAAATTCCTTGATAGAAAAAAAGGAGAAAAGTAGGAAAAGTAGGTTACCAATCGCAAGAACATTCATCCCCTATCCCCAGCGGGTACAATTTACTTAACACTGGTATTATCACCACCTTTAGCAAGTGTGAGGCTCCGGACAGTACACCGCACCCTACCCCTATCAATTCCATTACCCATCTGAAGCAAGTACCATTGGCCGGGGAAAGCTGAGATTTGTTTCAAAAGAGCCGGCATAATTTGCACAAAAACCACCATTTTGACACGATAATCTCAGCAGAGTTTCCAAACCCCTGGACAGACAAGGAGCTCTAGAAAATTTTTTTCAACAAATTTCTAGAGCTCATGTGGGAGGGGATTTAACCTCAACTCTCCATATCTGAGGGAACAATGTATGCACAAAGAATTTTCCTAAAAGCCTTCTTACAGAAACTCAAACTGATAAAGACGGATACCCTTTTTAAAGGCGTAGAAACCCAGATGATTGTGGATTTTCAGCAACTGTTGGGCAACATGAGATTGACAACTGGTAGATAGTAACCTATTGTTTCGCTATCAAAAATATTTTATGTCAGTATTAATGTTGAGTTCTGCAAATCAGTGAAATCCATCAAGTATGATTGCAAGTACGTAAACAAGGGATCAGATGCGGCCATGTTTGTCTTGCAGCAAGAAAATAGCCTAGGGGATGTAACTCAGTATCAAATAGGCAGATACATCAGTAGTAATGAGGCAGTTAGGCGCATGTTTGGCTTCCCACTACATGAAAGACACCTGGCTATTTTCCAACTTGCAGAACATTTTTGAAACGGTCAACGTGTCTACATCAGAGAAGCAAATGCTGCGCAGGTAGCAAACACACCCACTGATACTTCACTCACAGCTTCCGTCAAACTGCGTCAAAATGATCCTTTTCCTCGCATATTTTGTACTCCCAACTGCCATCTTATTACGTCGGGAAAGGCGAAAAGGAATGGGAAAGACGTAGTTAGTCGACAAATTCTAAGAACCTTCACCCCATACACTCTCCGGGTAAAATATACTTAACACTGGTTCCATCAACACCTATAGAAAGTGTGAGGTCACCCGACTCCACCTCATGTCAAACAGCATCTTCGGGTAAGTCAACCCAGGTTATCTAAGCCTGCATCTCCAATGGGTGTCCGATTCACTGTCTGCTCGTCACCCACGAAAGCAACCAAAACAAGCATGAAAGCAATTAAATTGAAAACTACCAAAAATAGCAAACCCAACCTTAAAAAAAGTAACCTCCAGTTATACCTTCTCTTACACCGATGTAAGGTTTCTGCGTTCCAACATTCCTGATGTGGAACTCCATCTTCTTCAGTCTAAAACTGACTATTTGCTCCTGTCTGAAACGCGTATCAAGCCCTCAATCCCATTTCATCAGCTCACAGTCGTGGGTTACACATACATTATAACAAAATATGACCATCTAAATCCCCACAGTCACGGGTTCGGTGCCCACATCAATGACGGGTTTCCTGATGGCAAGATCACAAAAATGAGAATCCTGATCTCCGGTATATGTGTTACCACCTACCACATTACCAGATTCGTCATTTCCCAGTATCGTCCTCAGAATAAAGGGTCTGTAATTTTCGATGGAATATCAGAGAAGATTGACAATATCCTCACCTAATTTCTCTCGGCCAACTTTTAAATATGCCGTGACTTCAATGTTCACAACAAAGTGTGGTTAGTCCACTCTGACAAAACCGATGAAGAAGGCAGATACTTCTCCATCGCACATGAACTAGCCCAGATCAATAAAGAACCAATCCAAGTCCCGGATGTGACAGGACAGCAGAGGAACTTCCTCGATATTGTTCTAACATATTGTCCTGACAAATGCCCAGCAAATCTTTTAGCCTCCACTGGGACGACAGATCTTATTCTAGTCAGTGTCCAGATTCACTTCAAATCATATCAGCCCAGAATACGGTTTTTAGCTACTCAGAGGCAGACTGGGGCAGATTTCGGTCGTATATGACAGAAACTCCCCTCCCAACCTTCTTCAAATCTCCTACCCCAAAAGATGCTACCCTGATCTTCGAATGGATCGTTTCTTTAATGGAGAGATTTATAACGTCCTCCACCTCAAAAAAGAAAAAAAATATTACAGGTAAAAAAAACTGTAAAGAGAATACGGGAAAACGCAAAGTGGAGCTACATGCGATCTGTCCAAGCCAAGATTGAAAATAATCAGATTAAATCTGGCGAATTCTGGAAGATCACCAACCAAATTATGAAGCAAAGCTGCTGTGCCCACTATTATAAATTGTCCAGAGGTTATATCATCCTCGACAGACAAGGAAAAGCTCTTCACCTCGATTTTTCCCCTAACTCAACGTCATCCCATCTTTCCACGTCTCACTGATCACACTCTCAGTAATATACTTATTTCAACAAGAGAAGTCTGTAGACATATCAAAAGCCTCTACCACAAAAAAGGTACTGGCCCAGACAAATTTCCATTGGCCGTCCTTAACAATATCAACCCAGAATTACCCACGATTGTAGCAAAGTTATTGACCTACTGCTTGAAAGAGAAATCTCCTGAAGCATGTGTAAGGTGGGAAGCGTATGCCGGTCTTCAAGAAAGCGGGCAACCGATGCCTCTCCCAGTATATATCCATTAGTCTCCTCAGTATCACCAGCAAGTTCTTTGATGACTTAATCAACAAGAAGGTTGGCTAGCACCTGGATCAGAACAACCTTTTGTGCGACGACCAGTATGGGTTTCGATCAGCCTAATCCACTGCTGATGTAATAACTACTATTATACACAGAATCAGTAAGGTCCTTGACGATACACATACCACAAAGACAACAGCATTAGATATCTCGAAGGTCTTGGACAAGGTGTGTCAAAATGCCACAAGCTTTCCATCTACGGAAACACGGGAGGGATTTTTCAAATTAGAAATTCCGACCTAATTCTTTCCTTCCTGAGATAATTAAAAACTAATAACTGTTAATAACAACAGTTATTAGTTTTTAATTATCTCCTGACCTCAACGCCATAGAAAATTTACGGAGCGTGTGGCTCAACCGCTTTCTCGAAAGCCTGCACTTTATAATGTTCCATAAGTTTTCTATGGGGTTGAGGTCAGGATATTGGGGCGGCAACGTCAAAACACTCACCTGATTCTCATCAAAGTATTCCTTCATCAATTTTGATTTGTGACAGGGAGCATTATTCTGCATAAAAATGAACTTTGTGGGGTCGATTTGCACCCTTTCAGCAGAAAGGAGCAGACAAGACTCTAATATTCTCTTGTACTGCTCGCTCCTGAGGGTCTTTTCAATAGGTTTTAAGAAACCAGTTCCATGAAAAGAAAAGCATCCCCAGAACATTATACTGAACCGATGCTTGACAGTACTTACTTCTAAATTCAATGAGCTTTCAAAGCTTCTACTTCGGATTTTAGATTGCTTATCCTTTGAATTTAGCTCAAATTTCGTTTCATCGGAGAAGAGAAGATTTAGTAAAAAAAAAAAAAAATCAGATGAGTCATCGAACAGCACTGTATATTTCTTTATATATATATATATATATATATATATATATATATATATATATATATATATATATGTGTATATATATACACACACACACACACACACACATATATATATATATATATATATATATATATATATATATATATATATATATATATATATATATATATATTTCGATCCCGGCTTGAAGCAAACGGATGTCGAGCTACACTGAGGAGCTGTGATACTGCGAAATAATCTGTCTGTGGATAACTATATTGTTGTAACCAAGTAATGTTTAAGAAATAACAAAACAAGAGGTTGCAAAAAAATAGTGTATTGGACAGTAAATACAACAGAAGAGTATTACACAACATTGGCGTGTGTGTCGCTTGACCAGCGTTCAGTCTATATTACTGTTGATAATAACCCACCCACGAGGGTACATGTGGCACAAGGCCGAGTTTAACGTGGGTCAACCGAGCCCGTCTGCTTAACCCAACTCTGTAAGTCTTTGCTTGACCGCTCCTGTGGCCTGGTATTGAACTCACAACTCTTTGGGTCTAATCACTGGATCTAACCAAAGTTTTTATCCACTGGTACCGATCGACAAAATAAAGGGTTTGGTTCGAAATTCGAAACACCTTAAGAAGGCTGATACGTTGTAGATATGGCAATGAAGATGATGATAACAGTTCGAGTAATGTGAATTGTGCAAACGCATATATGAAGAATCAACGAAAGGAGCATATAACATTTTTTTTCAGTTACAAGATATATATTTTTCCAAAGAAAGCCGTATACTTATCTGTAGGCCGATGAATAGGACTTGAACGATTTCATCAGCGATTTGACAAAAAAAAAATAATAATAATAATAATCGAAATAAATAAAAGATATATCCACTGAGAAGATTTCACTTTCTTTTGTGATGAAGAATGAAGTCGTTTAGTGTTGTTTATAAGTGAGAAACTACGGCTTCACCCCCCACAACCACCACCAAAAATCTCCCGTTAAATAAAGCAACCTCTTGTAATGCAATAAAAAACAATCTTTCTTAGAAAACGTAACATATGCGCAGAAAGATTAAGATAGCGCTGAGAAACGAAAAAAAAATGAAAAAAAAGTAAGAGATGACGATTCGTAGATAGCAAAATTCTTCAGCAAAAATCACTATATATTTTTTTAACTTTCTTTTCTAATTTAGATTGTTTTCTTATATATATATTTTTTTTTTTTCACGTTCATTTATCTTAGCGTCGGGGATTAAAAATAATAAATAAAAAAAAAACAAAAAACATCATGTTACATTTTTAGAATCGAAAACCAGAATATATAAGCTGTAGTTATTTGAAACGGAGGAGTCGAAAGTGTCATAATTTGCTTCGTTTTTGTCCGTGTAGGATTATTCTGATAGTCGTAAAAAGACGCAGCGAATAGAAGACAAGCAAACAGTGATACCGCCAAGAGACGCAATAAAATAGGTTTAATATCACATAAAAGTACAGAGTTTTTGATATCGGATCTGAAATCAGAACGTTATGGAAAAATCTTGTTTGGATGGCAAGATTTAAGAAGAAAAAAAAAACAGAAAATACGAAAAGAAAAGAAAAGAAAAGAACCGCTCAAAAATAGCCTAAGTAATGTATAAACAGAGAGCGAAGTAAAATTTGAAAACAATCATTTTTGAATCTACCATTACTCGGTGGAGGTAATGAAATCGATAAATATCTACCGAATGTCCACTTTTATATATCAAAAGTTTACTTTCGAAGTCTTTCCTTTCTTCTTTCTTTTGCTTGCCTTTTTTACTTTAGTCATTTTCTTTTCTAACGATGATTATTTATTTTCTGCACATTTTCTTTTTTTCCCAGTTGATTCTTTTTTCAAATATCTTTTATATACTGACAGTTTTTAACTGTCGAAATGAAATCTCGTTCCCATGACTATATTCGTGTAGGTGTATGCTAGTTTTTGAACGGAATATTACATACAAGTGTATATATATATATATATATATATATATATATATATATATATATATATATATATATATATATATATATATGTATGTCTGTGTGTGGATGGATACGTATATATAGCAGAAATCAGACTATATAAAAAGTATTTTAAAGACATTAACTGATGTGCATATATATATGACATATATATATATATATATATATATATATATATATATACATATATTATTTCAGATCCATATATAGGAATAGAATTAAAATTCATGTAAACATTGGTTCATGTATATATATATATATATATATATATATATATATATATATATATATATATATATATATATATAGGTAACGATACTCTTTTCGAAAAACCCTCGAATTTTTGATTTGTCAACAATCAAATCAATTGCGAGAGAAAAAAGTTTTTTTTTTAAAAGAAAGAGCTAGAAGCATGGAAATCTGTCGAAAGAATCGCACAGATACAGGTTCAAAGCCCAAAGCAAAAACCCCGACACGAGTAAACAACAAACTAACAAAAGAGCTCAATACAACTGTAGAACGGACCTAGATAAACCTAGTGAGCCAAAATAACCGCCATAATCGATTACCCACAATGCAACACTGACCCATATATATAAATAGTCGACAAAAAATCGAACACTCCCGGCCTGACGATTGCGACTAGCATGAAACAGACTGTCGCCTCCGAGTGTTGACTTCGTTGTATATATATATATATATGTGTGTGTGTCTGTGTGTGTATATATATACGTGTGTGGGATGCGTGTTTTTATATATTTGCATATGAACTTTTACGGGTGTAAACTCCACCATTCTTTTCTCCCTCTCTCTTTTCTCTCTCTCTCTCTCTCTCTCTCTATCTATCTACCTATATATGTATGTATATATATATATATATATATATATATATATATATATATATATATATATATATGTGTGTGTGTGTGTGTGTGTGTGTGTTTAAGGGAGTTTCATCTATGTATAAGCTAATATGAAAATAACAGGCATCACATACACTCACATCCTCAAATACATACGTATATATGTGCGTGTGTTTACATACATACATATAAATATATATGTGTGTGTATATACACAAACTCTCTCTCCCTCTCTCTCTCACACACACACACACACACATATATATATATATAACATATATATATATATATATATATATATATACATATATATATATATATATATATATATATATATGCCGGTCATTGATTGTTTTTATTTTAATTCCTACAGGTCTCTTCGTTACTTTACTTTATTCTTCTCTTCTTACATGAAACTCCAAAGAATCGAATTTCATTGGAAAAAGCACTTACCTGGTAAAAAATATGTATATATTTGAATATCTCTCTGTATTACCTTTTTTTTATTTTCTCAGTTTGAGGTGAACGGGAAGTTGAGATCGTTTTCAACTGCCAAAGAAAACCACACTCAACATGAATCTCAGCATTTCAGGACAATATAAAAAAATAGGTGTTTGGCAGTCGAAAGTTTCGTCTAAGATATCCAAAACATGATTCTAGCCTTCAGCTCTTTGGAAACGATTGTCGATTATAACAAGGTGTCTTTTTATGATTCCATAGATTTTCGGACTAAAATATCTATCATTGTTTTTTTTTCTTCTCTTTGTTTTTGTTCTTGTCATCGTTGCATTTCATTCAGTTGTCTTAAATTTCTCCTCTCTTCCCCAATTACTATACGTCAGGCTTGATGTATAGTAATTGTGACTCTTAACAGCGTGTCTGTGAAGCCCGGTATATTCCAACAACTGTTTACTTGTTAGGTCCACGAAAACAATAAGATGCTTTACAGATACGGGGATAAAGCACAGCCCGTCGCAAAATGACGTGTCTAACTTAATTATAAAGACTGATTTTATAACAGCCACGAGCTTACTTTCTTCAATATAGGTAAGGAGGTTTTTATTTATATAATTTGTCAGATGTCTTGAAAATCATAGGTTCACTTGTATTTTTTCATCGTTTGTCTGGTTATATTTTATTATATAAATATATATATATATATATATATATATTTACTATATATATGTTTACGCGAGATGCTAATGCTGTTATCCAAATATATTTGCTTAACTCAAGGAATCGTTACAATCTTCTGTTTTAATTTTTGCTGATATTTTAAGGTTAAATATTTTCACTAATCCAGAGTTTGGAGTCGAGTCGTTTGAATTTTGTCCGAATTTGTTTGAGCTGCACGAAATATGAGATGATAAACACAGTTTTTATCGACTGATCTATCATGAAAAAAATGCGGATAGAAAATGCTGGAAAATTTAGATTTTTTTTTTATGGTTTATGCATACATATAATTACCGACAACTCTTTTTCCTAGGAGAACTATCAGCACTGGCGACTATCCTATCTATATTGAACAACTGCAGAGCCCACCTCTGGTTTATGCCGATTAAACATACAATTCCTGGGAAAATGCATAATATAGCGTGATCAATTTGTTTTTGATACACTCAAGTCATTATCACGCTGACTTGTGACTTTCTGATATAAAAAAAAAACAAAAATCTGATGGCTTCTAATCGATCTAGTCAACTCAGTTTCACTCCCAATATTTGGATTAAACACTTTCAGACCGTGAGATCTGGGTTCGAATCTCACCTTGATTTATTCGACGGAATGGTTTAGTAGTCGTTCCGTTTCTTTATTAAACTGTATATATACTTATTTTCGTGCTGAATATTCAAGAAATCTCATTAGAGAAAAATATGCGCTCTCCGGCAGTATTCGAAACTGCGTTCCCTATTATTTTATTTAATTTTAATGCTGTTGTTTTAAACAGTGCGTCTACTCAAATACGAACTTCCACTAAAAATAACATTTATGTAATAAAATAAAACTCTGACGAGTTAACAAATAAAAAAAATACCTCCCTTTAACACACACACACTCTAAAACATACATACACACACACACACACACACATATATATATATATATATATATATATATATATATATATATGAAAGACAATATATTTTTTATATATCCACACGGGGAAACATATCGGAAAAAATAAGTAGAAAATGCTACTGACATGTTAAAGAATATTTATTTAGCTTAACGTATTTCACACTTCTATGATTCTCAGAATTAAATTGAAATGTAGAGTGCAATGATATGTCTCACAACTTGCATCAAATGAGAAACAATTGATCATAGCCACACTTCTCTCCAACTCATTTTAACGTTTGAAAATCATAGAACGTTTGAAAATCATAGAACTGGGAAACAGGTTAAATTAATCTAAATAAATATTCTTAAAAAACTCCAGATACATTTTCAACTTGTTGCTCATATATAAACAACTGGTCGGGAAAGCCTTGATTGAATGGTCGAAGACGTGGATCCAGATTAATTGTAACCAGCCCCAAACACCCCAACTTTAGAACAAGTAGATAACGATTATAACAAGAGAGCTACGCATAACAGACATGCTATAGAAGGCAACACACGAGATTATAGAAACTCAGTGGTAGTCCGTTACAATTTCATAATGGGATTCTGCATGTCTCATTCAATATGAGCGGCAGAAGAAGATCATGAAATCAAGTTTGTGGGTGACTTCTTGGTATGTTGAGGTCCACCTTCAACAAATTCACTCCATTCGCACTTTCTTTTACATTTGTATGTATGTATATATTCGTGTGTGGAGTGCTGTTTGGAAGCTGTCGATGTTTGTGTGAGTACGGAGTCACAAGACATCTTGACTAAGGATGTAAATGGACTGGCGTTATTCAAACTTCTCACCATAAGAGATCCCATAAACTGTAACTAAGTCCCGTTAAGCTTAGTTTCATTATGAACCACAGGTTGGCTCTGTAGGTAATGAACAAAATACTAATGTGTCTGAGCATGCATCAGCAGCAGGGTTTGGTTAAACGCCCTAATAGACGGGTGTGCTCGAAAAAAAGATAGCTGCCGCTCATTAAATGTCTGTATATTGTCGTTCTGTATAATTGCAGTGTGAATAACAGTTGGACTTTTTAGGTGACAGAAATGTGCCTGACAACTTGTCTGCAACAGTGAATAAACAGAAATTTAATTCAAGTGAGTAATTTTAAAATCTAACTGCCGCATAGATACAAGTAATTCTTCATAGGCACACAATCCGACAACTGTCGTACGAATAGAACTTTTTCCGTTAGCCTATTTCCTCATTATACTAAAGAAGGATATGTATGTAGCTATTTAAAATGAATTGCGATATTGCCACGACAAAAAAAAAAAAAAGCAAAAACAAAAAGCAGAAGGATGCTTCCGCACTTAAATCACAAAAATAATTTGATGTTTGTAACACACACCCAAAGAAACGTTCAAATATACTTAAATCGTTAAGATAAACAATCCTTTGTTGCATACAATAAGTAAAAAGAAGTTTATAGAATTCGTTGTTCAAACAACTGTTAATTGGTTTAAGCATCTAATTACTTCATTAAGTGGTGTTGGCTTTATTGATGTCGAATCAACAAAAAGATATCGATTAATTCCATTTAGACGACGTTGATTTTCTTGAATCGACAACAGTTTTTCTTCATCTTTCTTCTTTTGATTAACAAAGCTAAAGGTTCATTTATAATCAAATCAATTAAATCAATGATTTAATGAAGTTATTAATCTAGATAATTATTGAAAAATAATTAAAAACACGTTTTCTTTACTATAAGGTTAATAAGAAGCCCTATAACCGAGTTCATTAAACAAGATTGTTTCGAGATAAAGAAAGAAATAAGAGTGATGGAGCTCTCTACATATCTAAAGATATTAGGATATATCATAAGTGATATTAATTTTTTAATCCTATAAATTGTACCAAATAAAAATATTTATATCACTGAATTAACAAACTATAATTCTGATTGTTTCCTCCTTCCTTAATTAGCCTGTATGTTACGCCCCTCGAATATATAATGGACTCTTCTGTTTTGATTGCGAGCGAAGACAAAAGATAACATATCAGGGAAACTGTTTACTTTTTATTTGGAACTAGTTGAACAGCTGACTTATCGGGCAGCAATTCATCTCGGAGAAGAGGTCATGATTGGACCTTCAGCTTGTTCATCAGTTTGACAGTTCATAAGTTTTTTGCATATTCTCAGGTTTGGAATCTCTACTGGCTGCCGTTTGATCTTGCTTTTTTATTTGCATGGGACTTTCTTTTCCTCGCTACAGCTTTGGATCGTTTGATTGCAATCATTTCCTCTGTTGGAGGAGAATTTAGCAACAATAAACTACAGAACTCAAAATTGACTGCTGCATTTAAGTATTGCTTTAATATTTAAGCTAACCTTTTAAAAATTCAACAATAATTCATCTGTCGCCACTTAATTAAAAGACAATTTGATAAAAGTAGGTGTTTAATTTTTGTACAAACAATTATTTTTTTTCATGGGTGACTTTCGCTGGATTTCGCAATTAATTTTGACTATTCCCAAATTTATTTCCAATTTATAAAAATTGTTACGTTACCAAAGAAATTCGTTGCAAATATCATGTCACAAATATTGTCAAAAGCAATCACAGTAATGAAAAATTTGAAATCCAAAATTTCGGGATTGGGGGTCCGAATTCGACTCGTTTTTTTTTTTTGTTTTTTTTGTATTATTTGCTCAAGGAATCGGTCTGATTCCAAAATGGTATGATATGTTGGGATACGGCCTCTAGGATAAAGTTGAAAAAATGTGACACATTTGCATTCGCATTTATTTATATTGATGAATAACATATACACTAAAAAAAAAACAGATTAGGCGATAATGCAGTCGTTCTTTTCTTCAGTGAAATGGAAAACCGTGTTACTTTCAAATATGCTCATTTGTACCCTCTTACTTCTTTAAATTATGACCTTCGATTATAATTATAACTGTTATTTCAATATTTTTAAAGATGTTAAGCTACAATATTTAACAACTTAACAGGGAAATTCCCGTCTTGATGGCGAACAAAGACAGAAGAAAATAACATATTAAAACTTTATTCTGTTTTAGTGAGAACGAATATTATACACACTAATACACAAACACAGACAGAAAAGAAAAATATAAAGGCGGCGATAACTTTCTCATGCTTTTAAGATCTGCTCCAGTAAAATGGAAAACCCTGTTTATGTTTAATATATTCATTTATACCATCTGGTTTCTTTAAATAATGACCTGTATTTATAATTATTAATGTTTTGCTAAAGTTGTTTACTTCAAATAGTTAGCGATGAATTTCATTGGGAGTTTTGTAATACTGGAATTTGCAAGCAATTATTAACTTAAGAATTATGATTCCTCGGTGTTATGTGGGAACACGCCTATTCTATAGTTAATAGACTCCCCCACCTATAATAAGTAGGAGTAGTAAGAGTAACGTGACAGTCGGTCAGTGAGACGACAGTTAGTCGGATATGAAAGTATCAGCCATCACAACTAGATTACTCTGCGTTATACCTATTATATCAAGGTCCTAACGTTTTGTACGTCGAACCTATTTTAGGACCGACTTAGTACAAATACAAGCCTCCGCTGTGAAATCACTCCACAACACTCGGAAAACTTAAATAATAAAACCGTGAATTATTCAGAAGATAATCTAGTCCAGAGGTCGGCATCCGATGGCACGCGTGCCACACGTTGCACGCTAAACAATTACTAATGGCACCATGAAGTCGAACCAATAACTACTACAACACAAAGAATATATTAAGCTTTCAATTTTGATATATACTAAAGTATATATATACTATATATTATTACAGAATATGTTGTAGAACAGGTATACAGATCTTAACTTGTTTAAAAATACGTATCCTGTTGGCACATTGAATAATTTTAAAACCCTAAGTTTGCACATAGTTAACAAAAGGTTGCCGACCCCTGATCTAGTCTATAATTAAAGTGCGTCCCACACAAAAATTGACTTTATTTAAAATGTGAATATCTGAGTAAGTACATGTTCCAGGCAAACGAAATTAAACAGGCTTCATGTTGAACATTAAAAGACTTATTTTTCAGAAATTCGAATAAGATATTCAAAGTAGATTTTATAAGCGATTTCATGAAGCTTCACAAATGTTCAATATGTACACAAGCTGTGACATGACACACGACACAACACGATACGACACGACACGGGTCAAATCGACTGTCCAGCTCCTACCAAAAACAAAAAAACAAACTCTGTAGCATATCTTGCTTGACATTTTCCAGTTCCTCAGTGAGTCTCTTCTTAAGTTCCTCTAGGTTTGTAGGAAAAAGGGGGATAAAAAACTGTCCTTTCACATAGCGATGGTGTTGACCATTTCAGTAGCACATTGTCGTAATCACTGGAAGACTTGATGCATCTTCTTGGGAGATTATCATTGAGATGAAACCGAAGAGTCAATTTACTTAGTTTTTACATATTTATTTAAAATCTGAGATCTTCTGAGCAAGAATCGACTATGTTATTAGACTTCAAAATGATGTCAATTTCGGGGGAAGATATCCTCTATCACGAGATGAAATTTATTTCTGTTCCCAAAAAATTTCACAACTTACTGTTTGTTTGTTTTTTTCTAAGATTGTATCATATTCTATATAGTATATTTCTGTGATCCCGTCTTTTAATTTTTTTTCAGAGTTAGTTTTGGGGTTACTTTCTACATTCTAATCTTTTCCTATCAAACATGATTATAAAAACTGAAGTTGGTGCGTTACTTAAATAATCTAAAGGTTATCTGAGAAAATTCCGAAATTGCCTCTTTTACAGCCAATTCCTGAATTCTGTAAGAAGCTCGAAAAATATGTCCTCAAACTTTTAATACTTGTTTCGTCCATATAACACCTAAATCAAAAATCATTGCCTGGTTATATTAGCCGTTTACTTATTATTAATAATATTATAATATTAAGCATAATTTACATGCTTCAAGTATTCTTGCTACATATGGTCTGATGTTACTGCTATATATTTAGCGATTTTTTTTATATAAAAGCCAAAGAAGAATCTGCAATGTTATTGGTCCTGACCTGAACTTCAGCTTAAATTACAATCTCACCGGCGTAAGGTGGCTTCCCTGTTCATTTTCTATAAATAATTTCATGGCAATTATTCTAATGGACTTTCTTTTTTAAGTTTTTGTTTTATTTCTATACCGCCAGACAAATTGTACATATAGAAACTAGTTAAGACCTCACAGAGACTTTGAGATATTATGGTAGCTGTTAGAAAAATGGTAAAAAAATGTGTTGTTTTGGTGTAAGAAATACTGTGGTATGTTTGAATCAGTAATCCTAGCTAGCTAAGTTTAAGATAAGACAGATTGAAGACCAGCCTTAACCTATCCTCATTTTTGGCCTTGTGTCACACATTTGTATATTTCAAAATAAATATCACTTTCCTTTATGGTATCTGGACTTTATGAATTTAAGCGCAGTACTAGATTGGAAGATAGGTCTCATCGTTTAATACTTGAATTGGCTAACTGTAAGTTCTATGCTAAGTTTTTTTTTTTTTTTTCTCGCACTTCTCGACTTTGGAAATCACTTCCAATTTCTTCCTTTCCGCCCAAATTTGATCTTGAAAAATGTAAAGGAAATGTCAATCGTTTTCTTTGGCTTCTTGATTCCTTGAAATTGTTTTCCGAACCTAATAACGCTGTCGTTTTCTTCTTCTTTCACATTCAGTAACTTATTGTGTTTAGTGGCTTTATTGCCTTACTTGAGGTTAATAGACTAAAAACTATTCACGGACAAAGCGGCCAATGCTACAATCGTTTGAAATTTATGAAGTTTTTTTCTATTACAAATATCTCATGAAAATGGTTATCAAGTTCAGGAACAAATATTGATTTTTTCCAGTACTGATGGTTTATATATATATATATATATATATATATATATATATATATATATATATATATATGAGACATATGTATATGATAAAAATATAGATTTAAGGTCTGCTATATTTAAGTGTTAATATGTTAAGCATAGAGCAGATGTAAATATAAAATTGAACATCCAGGCTAGCACCCAGTGGCCACTCCGTGTTTCATATTTAACGCTATCTTCAGGAAGATTGCGTTTAAACATGTACCAGACAGTCGTCGCTCAACGTCCACACGCGCACACACACACACACACACACACACACACATATATATATATATATATATATATATATATGTGTGTGTCTATGAGTGTGTGTGTATGTGTGTCTATGTGTGTGTGTGTGCGTGCGTGCGAATATATATATACATATATATATATATATATATATATAAATATATACATATATATAAATATATATATATATATATATATATATATATATATATATATATATATATATATATATTTGGAATCTGGATTCTAAAAAAAATTTCGCTAGAAGATGGAACAGAGCATACTTTAACTAAAGTTAATTCAAATATTATTTTAAAATTTTCGGCTCTTGTTTTGAAACATGAGACCTCTTATGTAGCGAGTTGGAATCATATTTTTAAATAAATAATTATATTTATGCTCTACTTTCGTATCGAACACTATTTTTTTTAAATAATAACAAAAATACTAAGGAACTTTGGATTATTTACCAAACCTGTTTCTTTCCTATTTTCTATAATATTTTCACACTTTATATATATATATATATATATATATATATATATATATATATATATATATATATAATGAGGAGGCACGGTGGACTTGGATTGAGGAATGGAAGAACCGTGTTTGAATTCCAGTCGAATCCAATTACATTCACTTACGTGCTAATTCCCTTGGGAAAGGTGCGAATCCTCTTCTTCCCCCGCCAGCTATGGGTAAAATAGCAGGACAGACTGGGTTCTATAGCCTTGGATGGCAACTGGTCTAGGAGAAAGACAACTCTGAATTCAAAACCAGCTGAGGGTCGTTTGGGGACCTTGTGGCACGTAGTGCACCAGGTCTATGTAATCGACCGTTCAAAAAGTGTGGATGATTTTGCACAAGACCTTCACCACTATAATCAAATCTCATGTGCTGTTGTCCGGCTGTCGGTTTCCTAGGCACTGATCTGCTTGACCCTCATACGTCGAATTCGACGGGAGAGTCGAATATATATATATATATATATATATATATATATATATATATATATATATATATATATATATAATAGAATTTTTTTAATTTATCCTTAAGACATAATTTTATCTCTTTAAACGTAATTTTTGTGGATGCCCATATTTGAGTAAACGCTCCGGTAATTTCGTAAACAGTAAATTTATTTCGTCTATGAGCATGAAATGAATATTCTCGAAATCTTAAGAAAAAAATACGCCCCCCGTTATGATTCGAAACTGTGTTTACCTTTGCGGGAGAAAGCGTCTATCAATCAGATATGCATTTAACCTACTCTCCCACGAAAAGACTCGCCGTTTAAGGAAGTTTGTATGATGTCTTTAGGCACATCCTTCTCGTTACTCTGGTACCCTTGAGACAATGACATTACCAAATCACATATAATGCCGGATGACATAAATCACCCCCTACAATACCTCCATATAAAAATAATCTTACCATTACCTTCCCCATATAGATTACTGGCATTCCTTTCTCTAATTTCTTCAGTAACTCCGCCTTTTCCGGAATAGAAAAAGATTAATGTTTTCGTTTCTTACCCCTAGCGTCATTATCTGCATGTCTTTCTCTCTTGAGTGTCAACCTGGACGGGGAAATATGCAGCTACATATAAGACCGTATTACAAAAAATATGCTGCTGTCAGTTAATGCAGGAAGTTTTAAATAAAGTGCGGCCTTGCCGTAGTAACGGTTTAATAACTAATGCGTATGACTGAAACAATTGCCGAGCAAAGAGAGTTGCCATATCACGAATTAAAGATGTCGGAGTGAAGGTTTATCGTGTAAAGATATACGATTGTATTACTTAAACGGGATGGGAAAGGATAAATGATTCTTTAATTGGTTAAAATATCTCAAAGAAATTGCGAGAGACACACTTATCCATCTTCGATCACCTTCTGTCCAAATATTTCTGTTTGGGACGCGTATGTATTGAGAGCTCTGGTTTATGACTTCTCCACTTAAGCTGGTTCAAGCTTCATAAATGTGGAACCGTTTTGACAGGGAGCGGCAGTACCCCTGTCTGCAGTCCAGGAATTAACCCTATCTAGCACACATCGCTTTCGCAAAGCCTAAGTAGTAACCAAACCAAAGTCTAGTAGTAACCAACTTGTTTCGATGTTGAAACACAGGAATAGACGAGGATGATTTTTTCAAAGAATCCGTTTCTCGATGACACCACGTTCTATGCATCCAGACGCTGTGATTAGTGTTATATACTGTACATATGAACAATAAAGTGTATGCCCCAATCCTGATAAATACGTTGGACTCTAATGTGAGTGTGGGTAATATGCTGTCTATGTAGTCCTTCACTAGTAGTGGTTTACCTAACTGACGCCACTAGCGAGTATTGTATTTTGTTGATGTTATAAAGATTACCATTTCATTTCCAACATCCGTTTTGGTTATTCTCCATTCAGTAACCTTTCCTAGGTTACAACAAAAACCGAAACATGTTCTTGTCCAAGGAGCAACGCTACAATATGTGATATATGTCAGGGCTGAAATGGAGATAACATTAATAATACTCTGGAAATAATTTAACTTTCAATGAAGGCCCTCACAGAACCGAGCTGCTCCAAGGGGAAATGTAACACGGTGCTTTGGCAATCAAGGCTTAATCAGATATACGGAAGCAGAATCGGCCATAAAATCCTTGATAACAAGCATTAATTGGAAATATGTTTCATCTAACGATGCTATATAATTTCATCTCATAGTTTAAAATTCAGTATTAATGAGAGTTCAATATGTTTTCGTCAAGACGTGCTGTGAGAGTACGTATAATAAAAGAAGTGAAATAAATATTTATTAATTCTTTTGTACTTCCATATATTATATTTATCTATTGTAACCTTCAAACTATAACTTCGATTTTAGATAATAAAAAGCGACCAAAATATTCAAATGCCTATTTGAAGTTCACAGAGAATTTTGAAGTGTTTATATAATGACGAAGTCTTAACATACACGCATGCAAACTCACAATAAAAAAAGAAATATAGTTTTTAGAAATATTGAATGACAAAGAAGTGTCAATGGAAATACAAAATAAAACACTTTGTAAAAAGAATCGGATTCGATTAATTTTGCGTCGCTTGATTAAACCACTGGACATTATAATCGATGGATGTGATGAAAGAGTGTGATGGGAGAGACAATCATCACAACTTTATCTGAAAATAATTGAAAATTGTAATTAATTTTCTGTTAGAACATAAAAGTTATTAAATTGAGAAAAAAATAATAGTTTTATTTGTTTTCCTCCTAATGACATCTTCAAAAAAGAAAGGGAAAAAAAGGGCCTACTTTCCCTCAGCACACACAAAAAAAAAATAGTATGACAATGCTGTTTATTTTGTAACGATGATGTTATCCCAGAGAAATGTTTGGGTTATCTACAAAAATTTCGAAATAGTTTCAAATTTACCAGTATTTTGTTTATACGTTAATTAAATATTGATTCTCTTTGGAAATATGTTTAGAAATTAAATTGCATTCATTACAGAAAATCATTATTCAAATTCTATTAAACTGAGAATATTGAAACGTCAAACGGTGGGGTTGTTTGATCACAGTTAAAATTAAATTCAAAGAGTAAATCAATAATGATTTCTAAACTCATACAATAAAATCTGATCCCAAACATCGGTTAAATTAGGGCGGTTTCCAAAAACAATCCCAGCTAAGTGCTCCTCCGGAGCGGCAAATACGCCGACTACACACGCTGCAATGTTGTTGCTATATAAGAATAAAGTGTCTCTACTGACTCTTGAGTTTGAACATAGATGGCCAGTGAACAAACACAGCCGATACCATTATTGAATAAATTATACAGTAGAGTAATCATGTATATGGGATGTAGCGTTTGTCTAATTGATCTCATTTCTAGTCTATCCTCTATTAATATTCGGATCACAATTGCTACAAAATTCTCTATTACTATACGGACCACTATTCTCTACTCTATTTCTCGATTCAGATCACTATACGGATTACTGGTCGAGCGAGTATTATCAAGCAAGTACTACAAGTACGGGTGCTATTCGAAATCGTCTGACTCCTATATATATATATATATATATATATATATATATGCGCGATTGACATGATTTAGCTCTTGAAAATATATTTTAATTGAGCACTGTTGAGTAATAAACTAATTCTATAAACAACACCCACCTGCGTTACTGCAAAGCTCTTCAGTAAAATTAATTGGAGCACTCCGGCTGATTGGCATTTGTTTACATTCTTAAAAACAATACACTAGATTTAGTTGTTTCCCTCTGTCGAGTGAAGATAGCTCAGTGGTAGAAACTCTGACTGATAGGTTGGGTTTCGATCCAGCTTTGAAGTATTCGGATGTCTATTCGCACTGAGGAGCTGTGATACAGCAAAACAGTAATGTCTGCGAATATATATATATATATATATATATATATATATATATATATATATATATATAGAAAGCGTATATCAATCAAACCTGTTTCAGTTGTATTAAACCTTCGTCAGAGATTGAGGGAAACAGAAAAAAAGAAATAAAACTCATAATAACTGAATAAACAAATCTGTGAGATCCTCATCCGTCGACACCGACATGAGAGTCCGTTATATATATATATATATATATATATATATATATATATATATATATATATATATATGTGTGTGTGTGTGTGTGTGTGTGTGTGTGTGTGTGTGTGTGTGCATTATTTAAATATATTTATAAACAACACACACACATACATATGCATGGTGCAGAGTCCTGTTGACTGACATAGTATTTTCCAGCAGCCACCCTCTTGACCCAGAGCAACACTACCTTCTCAAGAAATTGATGTAAGCATGTGTGAAGAGTCTGGGACCCTGTTGCATGATGAATAGACGTGTAACTTCGCTAACTCTAGGGATCCCTCCAAACACCTTCGTAATCACCATTAGTCTCTTCTAACTCTTTCCGAGTGATCAGCACGGTCCTCAGATTTACATCCAAACACTTTGAAATGTTCGTGTTGAAGCTTCTTAAGCGAATGCCAAGCAGAACTGCAAGTCAAATTTCTGGCGAAGTGAATTGTATTCATTTTTCTCAAAGATTGTACCCAACAGAACCTTCTGTACTGTGTAGTCGAAAAAATCGAAAACAACGAACGGGCATATGCACAATTGAAAGTGTAAAATGGTGAAACACCTTACACGCACACGCACACGCACGCATACATATATATATATATATATATATATATATATATATATATATATATATATATATATATATATATATATAGGGTTCATTTGGTCAAATATCATTAGATAAATTTCCTCATGCCTCTTTAATTTCGGCTTTCGAAAGCAATTATCAAGGTTTTCCCTGATAACGTTGGAACTGTTTACTTGAATTGCGCTTTTGTACTATGAACATTTCATCTTTTATTTCAAATATCGGATATTCTACTGCTAATGTCTATCTAGGAACTCAAGTATTCCGATATTAGCCAAATGGCATCAAATTCTCACCGGAAATAATAAAACATTATTATGACCTCATATATTCAGATATTGGACGAATTAAACAAAATTCTCACCCGAATTGATAATGCCTTATGGAACCTCAGATATTTATATATTGAACCAATTGTATCAAATTCTCACTGGGACTGATAATGTATTATATAACCTCAAATATACGGCACTAGAAAAAAAAATAAACTAAATTCTCACCGGCAATAATGCAAATGATCCGAAACAGAATAATATAAAAATTAGGTAAGAAAGAATTTTCGTTATATGATAGAGGCATAAATAGTCTCCAGATATACTGACTCGTTATCTTCATTGAATTAATGTTGCCTGATGCTGAGAGCCCAAATATGTACTGTATGATGTAAATAAGTAAAAGCAATCCCACAGGAACGATCCGTCATTCGAGGCTTGAGATTGGAAATATCCCTTCATCTGTCGCGCACTGTCCTCGTACAGTTTCAATCAAACATCACACACACACACACGCCCAGGCACACACACACACACGCACACACACAAAAGACATCATACATAGTTATCAGGAAAAGGATGACCACAAAAGACGAATTAAAAATCGGCGATACTAATGTCAAACATGGACAGAAATATAAATATCTTGGGTGTGTTCTAACAGAGGAAGGAATGTACGACACTGTGATCCAAAATATTCCCAAAGATGCTTTCCAAAAGCTAAGCAGAGTATTAAGAGACAGAAAAAAGTTATTTTGAAACAAAGAAAAACATAGTGGGCTCTTACGTTATATATCTTCTCCTGTATGGCAGCGAAAGCTGGACAATCTCCTCAAATTGAAGCATCAGAAACGTGGTTCTATAAAAGGAAGCTGAAGATACTATAGACCAAATATGTGAGCAATATCGAGGTTTGGGAGAAAATGGAAACAAAAAGGAAACTTATAATTAACATCAGGAAGAGGCAGTTGAAATTTCTGGTGCACGTAAAGAAGAAAGGAGGGATTGGAAAACCTGATTCTCACAAGATATACTGAAGGTAAGTGGGGTAGAAAAAAGCAGCGCGTAACGGACTTAGATGGCTTCAGCAAATGGATGGTAGGGCAAGATTTGGGAGAAATAACAAAAAGTTAAAATTGTTACTACAAGGAAAAGGAAGATCTGGAGGGTCATGATCACCTACGTCCTGAAGGGACACGGCACATAAAAGATAAAGAAAGTTTTGTCTACTTCTTAAAAGAAGTTATAAATTCTTCCTTCTGGAAAGAAGTCACACGTTATAAAATTTTTTTCGATTGACGTTTATTCTTTTCGCTTAGAGCCGGATGGACACGAAAGGAATTATCACATTTTTTAGGCTTCCTGCCCAAGACGAGAGCAATCATCACTTCTCACGTTGAAGTAAGCTAAGATATGCAACCCACCCATGGGGCATCAAATCCTATTAAAACTGAAAAGTCGGACAGACCTCCTTCTCTGCCCACCCGGAAAAAAACTGAAACGTTTCGAAGTTCGTCTCATACGGAATAAATTCTTCCAAACATCAGGGAGGTGCCATTCCTACGAAGGAACTTAGCCAAAAAATAAATAAATAAATAAATAAATAAATAAATAAATATAGGAAAGAAATAACGAAAAGTAAAGGGTATATTGATTGCTATTAAACGCAACTTTATTACACCGGCAATACTGTTTTCCCCCTTGGTACTTGTGAAATATCTTTACGGTCATCGATTGTCGGAAATATCATTTACGTTGCGTTTATTACCTCACTCAGACACCGTTTAATCCACCCTTATTTGCCAATTGTTGTCGAAATGGCTATGGGTATTTATTCGGTAAATGTCGCTCCATTTTCCTTCGACGGGTCTTTTATTCCAATTACTCATGTCAAGAATGAATGATATTATCTCACACCACAATCAATCTATATTCGACTCCTTGTTTGAAAACTTATTTGTTTTCATTTTGCCTTTCTCTGTTGCATTTATTTTGGTTCTTTCTTTTCTTACAACTTTAGAATATTTCATGAAATTCAGAAAGGAATTCTTTCAGACGTGAAAACAAAAGACCAAAGTAAAAAAGCAAAATAAAAAAAAAACAAAAAAAAAAAAACATGTATAACTGAAAATAATTAAATTGGACCTCATGGAAAAAAGGTGTTTATCAAAGTGAAAAGAAAATAAGCTTTTTTTTTTTATTATGCTTTAATTTAACATAAGAGTGTCGGCCGGAAAGTTCATTGGCTAGCCAAGATATCAATACTATCAGATACACCAGTTGGTGTACCTAATAGCATTTGATCGGCCAGCTGTTGTATTTCGGTACACTTGTATGTCTTTTAGTCTACCAACTGATGTGTATACTTACATGTTTATCTTGGTCAGCCAAGCCTCATATGTGCTCCAAAACCTTATATTGGGAGTCGTAGATTTTAATACCAACCACAATTATAGAAAAAGATTCTTTGACGTCGTGACCTCAATAGGAGGAGTCACCAATTCACTTATTTTACAAATCTTAATTTGTAAATAAGATCAATTATTCCAGCATCATATAAATTTTTCTAATTGGTTTTTAAATTCATTTAATAAAGTTTTTTTTTTCGTAATGAATATTTTGCGGATTTGTATATTATCTGGAAGGAAGAGACATTTTTTGACTACATTATCTTAGGTGATCAACTAGCTTAACACAACACTGTATATATGCACAGACACACACACACACGCGCGCATATATAGCTCTATCACTGATATTGACCGTTTTCTAATAAGTACCGCGCATATATAATATATAAATAATATATATAAATAATTGCAAATATATATATATATATATATATATATATATATATATATATATATATATATATATATATATATATATATATATATATTCTAATTAAAAGAAAGAACAATAGGATATATAATCCGCCTTCTGTATTGATATTTTTATTTTTACAAAACAGTGCTCAATGTAAATTTACCTCGGAGAGGTCCAGTATGATACCCTTAACCTTTTCTACGGTAGAACGGTTCCGAATTTAATCTAACAAGTATTAGGTTGGTGCAAAAATAATGACGTAATAATGTCGTTCTTTAACCTCAAAAAACGACATTATTACGTCATTATTTTTGCACCCGCTATATTTATATTGAAAACGTCGATACATACATTTAAATATATATATATATATATATATATATATATATATATATATATATATATATATATATGTGTGTGTGTGTGTGTGTGTGTGTGTGTGTAAATATATAGAAAAATAGGAAAAAACTGTTCTTTAGTATTTTTGTTTTTATTTAAAAAAATAGTGATAAATAAGCAAGTAGAGCCTAAATTATCATTATTTTTTAAAGATATGATTTCGTCGCTACATAAGAGAACTCATGTTTCAAAAACAGAAGCTAAAAACTTCAATTTAATTATAGAAATTAATTTGAATTAAAGTACCCAGCTTTGTTTCATTCTCAAGCGAATTTTGGAATAATAATCTTGAAATTTACGGATCTTCATAAGCATATACATTCGTAATATTAATTACTATGGAAACGGTGAAAACTGTTATTTTAATAATGGGCGTAAGGGTTTACATTTTCATTGGCAACTATTTTATCAAGATATTAGTTACTTTCGGAAAGAGGTCAAGTCAACGTAGGGGTGTCTATTTTCAAACGAATGATGAAATCCGCTCGAGCCTTTTCGCCTGGTCTGTTTCAACGACAGAGAATTATTGGTATTTTTGTTACGCCGTTAAATTCGTATTTGTATACCTAAAGACTTTTTTTTATTCTAAAAGGGTTGTTTGTATATAATACATCCTAGTGAACTACAATTTTTTTGACGACTTGATAAAGGGATTTTTTTTTATCTTATGATTTTGTTAAGTTTTTAAAACTACTGCTATAACTGAAATTGTTTATAAACTATCAATTTTTTAAAAAAAAAGGCTATTTATTTAAGGCGAAAATTTGTTGATGTCGGCAAAAAACGTTAACTCATGTCTACGATTTAATAAATTTTCTTTTTTTAGAGACATACTAATGTGTAGTTTTTCATGTAGCCATAAATGGCAATGGCCAACCCAGCTTTTACAAGTTCTCGTTCTATTTACTATTTTCCATTTTACTTTTGATGTTTTATTCGTTTCTTTTAAAAGCCAAAAATATTTAGATAGGGATGTCTGATTTCTATTCGTAATGTTATTGAAGGAGCTTTGTTGTTGTCTCTACCTAATTTTAAATTCATTCTTCATGGATCCTATATATATCATTTCAATGTTAGGGCTCTCAATGGATGAGATTGTGCATTGGTATACCACAGATTCTATGCAGCATTTATTTTCCAATGCGCAGTCTTCAGGCTTTCTACAATCACATAATTTTTCATTGTTTTTGTCTAATTTTAGTTTAAGGTTTTTATTAATTTTATTCTGGCATGTGTGTTTTTCCAGGATTTTATTATGTTTTTTTCATGATTCTTTCTAGATTTTCAGTGAAGCTGTAGCTTAATTTCAAGGTGTTTTATTAAAATCTTGCTAAGTTTGCTATCAGTAGGAAATGTTTTCCAATTAAATCTAGAAATTTTTGTACTAGCTAAATACTAACGATTTGGTTAAAAGGAGAGGTATACCAAATGATTTTTCTTTTCCTTTTTTATTCTGGCTAGTAAAACAGTTTCTATAATGGATGCTGGCGTTTTTGTATCCATTATTTTTTAGAGCTGTATTGTAAAAATTACTGTGTTGTTGGAATATTTCTTCATTTGCGGAGTTCATGGTGATTCTTTTCTCTATTGATGAGGGTAATGCTTTATTGTAAATGGGGGGTGGTTTGAACTAAGGTGTACATACAAGGCGTTAGCGTTATGTTTTCTGCAATGTGTTAGTCATTAAGTCCAAAGTAATGTCCAGGAAGTTTACCCTTTTCAATTTTGTGTTGTTTGTAATTTTAAATTTAGTTTTCTGAATTCACAAATTATATTAAAATTTGTGGAGCTCCTCACTACCATGAGCCCATCATCACTGTATAGTGCGGAGTTTTTAATATCTAATTCACAGTGCCCGGTTAGGATCTATATCTATTTAGACCGACAAGATGAGAAGAAAGATGAGTCTAAAGATCCCATGGTGATATCAAAATGGTCTTCAGTGTTTTTAATCCATTGGACCACATTATGAATGAGGACAGATTTTTTTTCTTTTTATTTGCATTAAGAATTATGTTCATTTCTTCTTCTGTTAGGTCTGAATATACTGTTGCTACTCAAGGACAGTTGTGAAGAGATTTCTTGATATTGACTGGTAATAATCTACAATATCAAAATGTATTACGGTGCAATCGGACTTGTTGATGATATTAGTAAACCAATTGGTGACTTCTTTGGTATTAATCCAGAGTTTTAATCGAAGGTGGATTTTTTGAAACACGAGAACTGTTATGCAGCGATGGAATCATATTTAAAAAAAAAATAAATTATAATATATATATATATATATATATATATATATATATATGTGTGTGTGTGTGTGTGTGTGTGTGTATCTATATACTGAATATATTGTTGTATCTATTATAGGCATACCTATATAAATATATATATATATATGTTTAATTACACCTTTGTATATATATATATATATATATATATATATATATATATATATATATATATATATATATATATATATATATATATATACATATATATACATTGAATGCATCAATATACGTATTTTATGTATACATAATGTTGATATGATTTTCTTTATCTATATATTCATTTTAATACTTCTCATATATATATATATATATATATATATATATATATATATATATATTGTTTCTGTGTTTATGATTCAAAAAGTCTGGAAACAACAATGACACATTTTCAATCGACCAATAAAATCTCACATCCGTTTCCCGTGACTCAGTGAGCGTTTGGATTGTGTCTTGAATCGATCAGCCGAAATGCTGGTTTGTGGTGTATTGCTCTAGATTTTTCCCAATATTGTTACTATGGCTATTGTTACGAAGCCTTTTGATACAATATGAATAAAAAAAAAAGGAAATACAACTCTCTCTCCCTCTCTCTCTCTATCCCTCCCTCTCTCTCCCTCTCTCCCTCTGTCTCTCCTCTCTCTCTCTCTCTCTATATATATATATATATATATATATATATATATATATATATATATGGTGAAATGTTATTTTCGTTTTACGTGATAGTTGTTCGATTATTTTTCATCCTACCTTTGAAAGAATCATTGACACCTATTCTAAATGAAAAAGAAATTTCCTGTTCATCGTCGAAATGGAAGACAGTCTCAATGGAATGTTTGTTTTATTACACTTTAGACGTAAGTAATTTCTAGAACAGCAAAATATTCATTCACTCAGTAAGTTAGTTCTATGGTGAAGCGTCCTTCTTCCTATTGCTCTTCGTATATGTATACTGGTCAGAATTCTTTTGTTGCCATGTATATCATATCCATGTGAATGCTGCTTTCGGCCATATTACTTTTGAAACATCGGTTCACGTAAGATCAACGAAAATAAGCAACGTTCCGCCTGTTGAGTATCAAGATCGTTATCAGGTTCTGTAAACTTGGATGTTCGGTTGGTGTAATGGATAACGGCACAGTATTGGATACAGTGGAGCCGAGTTCGAATTCCAGTCGATTTCGTTATATTCATTTCTATACAAATACCCATGGGAAAGGTATGAATCTACCTTCTATCACTCACCAACTACAGTAAATTGGAGTGACTCATCATTATATCTGAAAAAAAAAATTCTTCCAATCAAAATATATTTTCTGCCTTTACATAAGCTACGAATGGGTGATAAGCCGTAAAAAACAGAAATCAATCAATGAAACAGTATATTTCAATGGGTAGATCTTAGCTATGTCGAAGAGCAAATCTCAATATCAAAAAGAAAGACTGCAGCGCACAGCATCTCTTCCGGTGCATTGATATGCAGACTGATAGATTGTCTTGATACGCAGGGCTCGATGGCGTAGGATAAACGAGACAGGCAACTAACAGCACTGCTCAACCAATTATACTTTTGCTAGTAGGAATTGGGAACACTAGAATTGCATGATAGTCCCAGTGTCAATGTGAAAGTAATTAAAAAAAACAGCATACCTAGCAATTCGAGCTCTTCATATGTCATCGACATATAATAAGGGGAGAAACACTTTAATAGTCTTAATCTAATTTTGACAGAATTAAAGAAAAAATATCAAATGCAACATTATATATTTGAATTATAATACAATTGACGTGCTGGTGAGGATGATACTACTACAACAACATCAACAACAAAAACTACTACTACTTAAGTTGGGAATTAACTCGAAAGGAAGGATCTTCGGAACATATTATGAAACTCTCGACCATATTATCTCAGCATGTCCTGAACTGTCAAAAAGGGAATATAACCACGTATATAAAAAATGCATTGGAAGAAATGCAAGAAGCCCAAAATCGAAACAACTGATAGATTGTATTAGCAACAACCAGATATAGTTACTCAGAATAATGATGTAGCTATCCTCTGCGACATGTCAATTTAAATTGACAAGGGAATAAAAGTCAACAGACCTGATATTATCATAAAAGTAACTCAGGAATTGTATACTTATTGACATAGCAGTACCATCTGAGAGAAATACCGCCATATAAAATATGGAAAAATTGTCCAAATACATGGACCTAGAGATCGAGATTAACAGGATGTAGCATTACAGATTGAGACAGTAACAATAGTAATCGGAGGTCTGGACACCGTGGGAAAATGAATGGACACTTTTGCTAACAGTACTCCATGTAACGTCAGCACACAAGTTGCTCCGAAGGACCTGGAAATCGAAATCTAAAAATGTGGCACTTGAGGACATCAACAATTCCAGTTGCAGCTGGAGCCCTCGGATTAATTGGAAAATATACCAAGAGATTAATTGAATGGATTCCTGGAAGCCCATGCTTTTAAGAAATACTAGAAATTGTTCTCACAAGTACAGCCTTTCTATGTAAAACATGTTTGATTTTTTTTTGTTTTTGTTTTTTAACAATGATCAGTGGAAAATGTCATGACGCCATTTCTGGCATTAGGTCACTGGTCGGGACGCGGAAAGAAATTTATAAACACAAGAAATCAAAGGAATAATAATAATAATATTAATAATAATAATAATATAATTACAGAAACACCCTCAATAGATTTAGATTTTGTCACAAAGATTAGGGAATTGGAGCATGAAGAAGCTTATAAGTACCTAGGAATTAGCGAAGGAGATGGCACACAACACCCCCAAATGAAAGAAAAAATAAGAAAAGAGTACTACAGGCGTGTACGTCTGATACTAAATACTGAACTAAACTCAAAAAATAGAATATCAGCTATAAACACATTGGCTGTCCCAGTGGTGCATTACAGCTTTAATGTCCTTAACTGGACCATAGCTGAAATTAAGCGAATGGACACCAAAACGGGAAAGCTTCTCACTTGCTATCGCATGCATCATCCCAAAGCTGATGTTGATCGTCTGTATGTGCCCAGATCCGAAGGAGGCAGAGGATTAGTTCAACTAGAACTGTCCTACAAAACTACAACAATTGGCCTCCAAAAATACTTGGAAACTACAGAAGACTGGATGATGGTATGCGTCAAGGAACATGAAAGTAGTAAGCGTCTTTACTCCGTAATGAAAGAAGCCAACAAATTCAAACTTGAGCTTCAAATGGGCGTAGAGATGCAACTACAGCACAATACACCGGCTGAAACTGCAAAATACTTGAAAAAGACAGCAAAGACGAATGCAACCGACCAGATACAGAAGCGATGGCAAGATAAACCGCTTCATGGCCAATACTCTGCCCGTATCAACCAAGCTGATGTAGACAAAACCCGTACCCATCAGTGGCTACGCAGTGCAGGGTTGAAAGCGGAAACTGAAGGTTTTATCCTTGCTGCGCAGGACCAATGCTTGCTAACTAGGAATTATCAAGCACATATACTAAAATATTGTGTCAGCCCAAAATGCAGATTCTGTGATAAATGTCCAGAAACGATTGATCATCTTGTATCAGGTTGCACGATGTTGGCACACACTGAATATAAAACCCGACATGACAGAGTGGGCCAATATCTGCACTGGAAAATCTGCAACTTCTACGGGAAGGAAACTGAAAGAAACTGGTACCAACTCCACCCAGACCCAGTTACGGAGATAGGATCTGTTACAATTCTATGGGACTACACAATTCACACTGACAGAACAATCAAGGCCAACCGACCAGATATTGTTATTAAAGACCACAAACAAAAACGGTGCCTCCTTATTAATATGGCAGTCCCTGCTGACTGCAATGTATCTTTGAAGATATTCAAAAAGCTGTCAAAATACAAGGACCTTGAAATAGAGGTCTCGAAAATGTGGCATATGGGAACATCAACAATCCCTGTTGTAGTTGGAGCCCTAGGACCGGTTGGAAAAGATTGCAGTAGACTAATTGCAGGGATTCCTGGAAGCCCATGCCTCAAGGAGATACAAAAAATTGTTCTGACAAGTACAGCCCACACTTTACGAAGGGCTCTATCTATGTAATTTTTTTTTTTTTTTTTGTCAGTGAAAAGGGTCATGATGCCATTTCTAACCTTAGGTCCCTGGGTGGGACCCGGAAAGAAATGTGTAAACGCCAGAAAGCAAAGAAAATAATAATAATAATAATAATAATAATAATACCATTTCTGACTTCAGGTGTCTGGTTTTGGACCTGGAAGGAAATGAGTATAAAACAGAAATAAAACGGTAATAATAATAACAGGACTTTCAATGACACACAGACAAAGCAATCAAAGACATGGTGATCACAGATCACAAAAAGAATGTATTTAATGTGATGTCAACGAACACTCGCTGCCACTTTTGTAATATCACTTTCGTAATGTTCGTTGTAGTAGAGACTTTGTAATCGCAGCTGCAACTATAGTAAAGCCGTTGAACAATACTGGTGCCAGATGCCTTCGAATATCACTCGCTCTAATAGTACTTGCTCGATATCACACCTACTTTTTCTTTTGTCCAATTCATTATTAATTGGATCTAAGGCCGCGAAAGGTACATTGCTTTTTGGGTTCAAAATGTGGGTGTTACATTGTCTTTTAACTTAAACTGAGCTTTTGCGTTTGTGCATGTCTCTAGACCTTCTGAGTAAACTTCTGGAAATCTGTTTTTCAGTACATTTTTTAAAATTTCATTTGCCGTATTAGTACCGGGGGTAACAACAGTTATCTTGTTGCAAAAAGTGTTTAGTTTTTCCCACAAAAGAAACATCACAGCTGAATTCACCCCAAAAGGTGGATCTCTTTCATGAGACTCCATAAGCAACGTTATCAGAATTTAATAAACTGGGTATATCCCTTTATCTCCATGTCTGTTCATTTATGATAGTGATATCAAATCCTGTGATATCAGATACTATTTTAATTTTACATCATTAATTCACAGAAAAACACATTTCTCTTTTGAGATGTCTTTTAATTTCTCTTTTAGGATTTTTATCTTTACTCCATGTTTTCATAATGTTCATATACGTTTTATTTTTCGCCATCTTTTTTATCTGCAACACGTACTTTTGTGTCCTAATCTCACACATTCGTAGCATTTTTGGTTCTTGAAGAAACAATCACTTTTAAAATGCTTACCTCCACAACCGTGGTAAGTATTAGGCATTGAGGCGTTTTATAGTCTTTATTTATTATTCTGTTAGGAGTTGAAATAAGTTTGTAGTTTTTTTCCCATAGATGATCAGACACTATGTACCTGTGAATTTTCTTTTTTCTTATTCTTTGCGGTATTGGGCATCAAATTCACAATACATTGACACTCTTCCGCTATTTTCAGGAGAGATACATTCTAACTTAGCAAGTATCTTATTTCTGCTTCCTTATTCTAAGTTAAACCCTATACGAATACGAGGCATTTAAATAAATCAGGAGTTCATTTAACTTGAACTTTTCACATTCTCGATTGACAACTCCTGCATGAATTGCAAAATTTTCATCGTCGGTTACAACAATACTATCCTTTATTAAATAATGAACCCCAATCACCAAAAAAAAAATTGATGGTATTTGGACAGTCTCATCACAATTTACATCTCCTGTTTTTTTCGGAAAATATAATTCACATATTTTGCGTGTTCAGCGAGGGACATTTTCCTTTATAACAAACGAACTTTCTTTTCATTATTTCAATGCAAACAATTCCTTTTGAAGAATGCTTTGTATCTTCTATGATAAGCAGAAAATCTTATCCCTTCATCTTGACTGTACACACATTCGCTGATTGAATTAGCAACAGCATTTGGAGTGAATGAATCTGAAGTTTTTCCTTCAATAGTTTTGGTAAACAACTCGAAAAACTCCTGTTGTTTTAGTTGTAATTGTAATTGCTGTTCATGTTGTTGTTTGTGCTACTGCAATTGTTGCTCTTGTAGTTTTTTTTGTTTGTTATTTTTTTTGGCTGCAACTGTTGTTCTTGTTGCTTGAGTAGCGCCAATATTTGAATTATGATAACTTTAATTCTTCCATTCCGCTGTACTCTGCTGAATATTTTGCAGATTATTTTTCTCATGTAAATTGAACGAATCCTCGTGTAACTTAAGGATGACCCCCGCCCGCAAATAAAATTCTGTCTTTCATTCTCTATTTATCTCTCTACCCCTTTCGATATATTTCTGTTTTACTCTCTATGCCTCCCCCCTTCTCCTTTCTTTTTCCTCTCACTGTCAGTGATACGCGGTGAAGTAAAGGACTCCTATCACCAAAAAACTTTGATAATGGATAGCGGCTCGGATTTAGGAACCGGAGAACCGAGTTTGAATTCCTGTCGAATCCATTGCATTCACTTACGTTCTAATACAACTGGAAGAATTATGAAACATCTTTGCTCCCTCCAACTATGGGTAAACAGCAGGACAGACTGGGTTCTATAGCCTTGAATAGCAACTGTCCTACCGTAGAAAGATACGGCAACCTACTGCGGGAAAAATATGCCTCGTCAGTCATGTATCGAAAGATACATGATCGCCTACGTATCTATCACGCATGGCACACAACTGATTGATCAGTGATACGAATCGTTATACATAGAATACATAGGCGCAATTGTATTGGTATATAGATCATAATACATATAACATATTTTATATATTCTGATTCCAGTGCAAAAAAGTTCTGTTAAATCGTTCTACAGATGATATCACTTAATATAAGGAAGTAGCTTTAGAATTGCAATGTAGCGTTAAATAGCCAAGGTGTAACCAACATTGTATTGTCTACAATATTGATAACATTTAATAAAACCAGAAGAGTGAAAGCATGAATTTTAACAACTTAATCATATTTTCGATGTATGACGACTTAGTCAAAAGTTAGTATAATAAAATAGAACTTTTCATGACTTATGTAACGAAACATGTTCACTAGCATAGACAATGACAGCATACACACACAAACACTCACCCCCCTACACACACACACACATATATATATATATATATATATATATATATATATATATATATATATATATATCACACGCGGGCGCGCACAAACAAATATATATATATATATATATTACGTAATGGACAAAGTCCGACAATTTATTTATTAAAGACATTTTTATATTTAACTTTCTTTTTATAGATACAAGTATTTAAGTAAATGCTCTGTTTATATTAAACAGTATTAAATAACATTTACCGGCCTGAATGTCCGAGAAATTTTCATACGGAACCGTCATTTACGCTGACGTGCCTTACTGTTAGGCTACAAAGAAGCGTTCGGTAGGCAAGGTCGAATTTACTACTTATAAACTTCAATCTTCCATGAATCTCGAATATTCATAACTGCTCATGGCGTATCAATGTAAACAAATGACGTCATATATTACGAAATAGACAAAGTCCGACAATTTATTTATTAAAGACATTTTTATGTTTAACGATCTTTTTATAGATACAAGTATTTAAGTAAATGCTCTGTTTATAATAAACAGTATTAAATAACATTTACCGGCCTTTATATTTATATATATATATATATATATATGTTGAATTTCTATCTATCTATCTATCTATCTATCTATCTATCTATCTATCTATCTATCTTTAGCTGAAAACCAAAATGCGCTACTGTTTAACAATGTATTTAATATTCTGTCAATTGTTTCAAATGAGTATTTACCACGATACATATGCATTGAAAACCCCAATCCTGCATACTTTTTCTTTTTATATATATATATATATATATATATATATATATATATATATATATATATATATATATATATATATATATATATATTGAACAAGGGAATATTTAATTAATATATTGACACTTTTTGGCGCGTCCCTGATTCATTCTGGTTTAAATTTATTTATATTCCAATACCCTTTTCTTTCAAGGCCAGTTGCATGAAGATTTTCCCTTTCAGTCGTTTAAATTTAATTCCGAAGATCTTTACTTCGGACGAGGCGTCTGATGAAAGGAGTCTTAAGTTTTTCTATTTTCCATCGAGACGATAATTTGTATCCGAGTTTGATTAATAAAATATTTCCCAATTTAAAAAGTATATTATATTGGTGTGGCACAAATACCTGTTACATTATATATATATATATATATATATATATATATATATATATATATATATATATATATATATATATATATATGTTAAAAAAATAAATTTAAATTTAAAATTTTCCTTAAGCCTCCTCCTTAGGGCGTATGTGTAGTGGGATCATCGTAAACATATCTTTGGTCCGATAAAGTTATATAAAGATGTATATATCGTTCCCACCATACACAAAAAAACACACAGACACACGCACTCACACACACACACACACACATATATATATATATATATATATATATATATATATATATATATATATATATATATACATATACATATATATATATATATATATATATATATATATATACGTATGTGTGTGTATTATGTCTATGTGTGATTTTTGTGAGGTGTATACATACATACATACATACATATATATATATATACATATATATATATATACAGCAAGAGAGAGAGAGTATTGATACAAGAAATAAGTTTGACACTTAGCATATTGATTTTATCTTCATCATCCATGAATTGACTACTTATGCTTCACTTCATTTCTTTTTATATGCACTTTTCATTGGTGCTAACAGTTTTTTTGTATTGTACGTGTGCGTGCGCAAGTATTCGCTTCCGCCCGTCTCTGCGTATATATATATATATATATATATATATATATATATATATATATATATATATATATATATAACAAAAATAAGTGGTGATATCTTCTTTTGCCCACGTACTTTAAATAGAAATGTGTCGTACGTTAAACACTTACTAAATCAGATTACTTAATTAATCGATACTATATTTAATCCCAGCCAAATTAATTTAATATACATGGAATAATTGTAATCTTGCATATAATGAAGTAAATACACAATAACTTATATTGTAATCAGAAATTACTAACTTATTTAAATAATAAGGTTATTTTGTGTGCTATGTGTAAACTGGTAATTGCGTAAAATTGAAAAAAAAATCTATTTTCTATATTTTTTTTCTTTCTTGCAGAAACATACATCAGCAATCAAAAAATGCATTACTTTATGATATCGCGAGAGAGTTCATCTTTGAAGGATACAGGATTATCTAAGTTTTATTTGAGAATTAATCCGCTTAATTTTTTTCTTAATAAGGTTAAACTCAAACAAATTGTTCCAGATCTCTTAACAAGCCAAATCCTTGAAGACAACTTCAAGAATTCTTTGTTGGCAAATCGGATTTCTCAAGACGTAACGCAAATTTCACCTGAAACTGTAATGACAAAATCAGTTGAAACGAGGCAGTGAAATCTTGTTAAATGCCATTAAATCATCCCAGAAATAATTACGACCAAAATGAAACAAAATTATGTAAAAACTGTTACAGCTTTTTTGACGATGTTTTATTTCATCGAGTGATGAAAATATAAAACAACAACACTTATCTAAATATAAAATTCTGTGACGTCCGTTATTTTGTCAATCGGTCCGTCAAACTCTCTAAAATAGCCATGTATTCAACGATTGCATCCAAATTTTGGACAGAAGTGCAAATAAGTAAAGGCGTACAGAATACAATTTGTTTTCTACGGTGCGTAGCTTAGTACAAAAAAAAATGTTCATTGTTTTTGTAAAAAATTAAAGTTTCATTATTTAACATAAAAAATACTCCCACTATTTTAAAAACAATATAATGATTAAAAGAACAAATACTTATTTAATAAAAATACAATATATCTTTTTGCATATTTCTCTTCGTGTTTTTATATATACAAGAATCCACTTTCCAGTTGACCCAGTGTTTCTGAAAACTAAAAACAAATCTCAAGACCAAAAGCTTTAAAATGTTGGAATTTGGCTCCAGAAAGAAATATTTATGCATGGCCAGTTATACGTTGCATGCTCAAGATTAAGAAATCTTAAGAAATGAATATTTGCAGTTAACAAGGAAAAGAATTTAAAAACTGCTTTTAAAATCATTGTTTGATATGACGTCCTATAAAAGTAAATTAAATCATATTATAGAAATATTTATTAAACCATGAAATAGCGTTGTTGTCAAATTATTTTCCAAACAAATCAGCTTATTCAAATTTGATCGATTGGTCTGCGAAATTGAACAAAACGTAGAGTTTGAAATATCTACAAAAAGTGTTAGCAATAACTTCAACAATAGTAAATAATGCTAAGATTTCAACACGCGTAAGCGTCCTATAAAATAGTCTTATAAAAAAAGAAGCATATTTCTACTTAATAAAACTAATGAAGTAGGCATTCTCTATGGTATTTAGTTGATGCAAAAATAATGTCGTTTTCTCACATATGTTACTATGTGAGAAAAGGACATTATTTTTACACCAACCTAATACATAGGGGATCTTTAAATATGGTGCTACTTATAGGCATATAAATATAATCCTACACTTGCCGGATATATTAAGTATTTGAACCATGACTGTATCCTACATAATGTTTTTTTTTTTTTCTTTTTCCCTTTTCCACTTTAAATTGCAATGAAGGAATATTATATTAGATAGATATATAATCAATATTCGCTTGAAGTCAAATCTAATCATAATAATGCACCACGGCATTATTCGAACTTGTGAATCGAATTGAAAATGAATCGAACACTTATTAATATATCGCTTGTTTTTGAGTTGAAGGAACAAGTAATCGCTCACCTAACAGAATTGATTACATACTGTACAAATATAGATAGGAAGTGCCAGAAATTCATTAGAAACGAATTCCATTATGAATTAACTGATGTTTTGGACTTTAAAGACAAGTGCCTTCAAGTAGCATTCAATTGTCTGGGTTTCTTTCGTTTGGATCAATAATAAATCTCCTGAAAGAGAAGAATGCCCTCCAATGAAAAGGGCCAAATGTTTTCTGCACTTATGGCTACCTTTTTCATTATCGTATAACCCAAACTTCTGCTGACTTTTATGAATCTCATTCAAAATTAACTTGTATTTTTTTTTTAATTCTCGTGTAAACAAAACTATTTAACACTCGTGCAAACCGGACATATATCTATCTATACGACACCCGTACAAACCAGAGCCATGGCCCCCTTTTTTTATTCTCGTGTAAACCGGATAAATGTTTACCAATTTCAGACTAATTAAAACTGGACCTATATCTACCATTTTCATTCTATTGTACGGAAACAACGTCTATATTGAACTGTCGTGAAAATGGAGCCATGGCTGCTTGTCTTTATAACCTTATGTAAATCGGGTTCATATCAAAATAATATTAAGCACGCAATATATAGCCAATCTAGACCAAGTAACAGTAATAAGGCCGACATTTCACAAAATAAGAGCGGAGTTCATGCTCAGAAGATATTGATTACAGTATTCTTCATTCAAGACAAGTAAATAAATAGCGAGAAAACGAAAAGATATCCATTTTTATTGGTTATGAAAAAATCCCAGCATGCATCTGTATTAATTTGGGGAGGGATCGATTTTAGTTGCCATTCTTGTAGATTGGAACTAACACCCACATCAATCAAATGGTCCAGCGCTGTCATTCCTCACCACCTCAAAAAAGGGGTGAAAAACGATGCATTTAAATGTTTTACAATTTTTTTTTTTTTGTGAGTGTTTTCTATATTTATTTTATTTCATATTTTTAACATTTAATATCTAATTTTTTTTTATCATCACATTTTTTTAATTTGGCATTTTTAAATTTTTATCAATATTTTATCAATTATTTTTATATTTGTAAATTACAGTTTTCTTTATTTTGCAAGCATTTATTTCTTATTCACAGAAGAGGTAAGAAAAATACCGATGAAAGGTTTTAGGAAATTGAGCCGTGTTAGGTTAAAAATCCAAATGTCCGAATACCAAACAGTAAGAAAATAAAAATAAAGAAAACGTGGTTATAGATGTTAAATAAATCATTTGCATTCACAAACATAAATACAAAATAGAGAAAGAGAAAAATAGACTTTACTTGAGTAAATATGTTTGGATAGTTGGTTCACAGAAAAAAACGGTAGTACAGAAAAAAAAGTCTTTGAACGTTAGCGAATATCCACTTACCGTCTTAATTTTTGTTGTTGGAGTTGGTTTGTGTGAAGTCACCGACTGGCTGTCCCCGAAGATTCACTAAGCGGGAAAGCTATTGTTTTTGAAGCTGATGCATGTGAAGTCATTGGCATATGTTTATTTCAACACACGTCGTGGTTGGGGGAGGAAAAATTATGCCTTCTCTTGGATTCAGCTTGGGGGCAGTCAGATATATTAGGTTGGTGCAAAAATAATTTCGTTTTCTCACATACTAACATATGTTAGAAAACGAAATTATTTTTGCACCAACCTAATATATTCTCCCTTAAAGTTGAAATTTGTGAGCTTATATAAACCGCCAAAATACACTATACAAAATGCACCACTGATCCGTATATATGAATAGCCGAGTAAAATAACACCACTCGTGGCCTGACGATTGCGTCTAGCATGAACAGACTGTCGCCTCTAAGTGTTGACTTCTATGCTCACTTTTATATTTACACACGGTCTATCTCTGATATTAATCACTTTATCCCATAAATATAGCACGCCTTAACACTATATTACTTCATATATATATATATATATATATATATATATATATATATATATATATATATATATATATACATATATATATATATATATATATGTAATTATTTATTTAAAAATATGATTCCAACTCGCTACATAAGAGGTCTCATGTTTCAAAACAAGAGCCGAAAACTTCAAAATAATATTTGAATTAAATTGAGTTAAAGTAGGCTCTGTTCCATCTTCAAGCGAAATTTTTTGGGAATGACTTATTTCTGAAATTTACGAGTTTTAATAGTATGGTCAGAATTGAAATCAAAAATTTCCATGGTAACATCAAGGGCGGATAGTTTAGAATCGGCAGGGGTGGGGTGTTAATAATTTGTATCAGTATAGAGTTACTTTCATAGATGCCAGGTCACGGTAAGGTGGGGGTGGCTAAATTTACGACGGAGGAAGTTTTCGCATAGTCTGGCTAGAGCGTCTACGGAGATTTATTTAATCATTAACAGGACTAGAACTTGCAAAACTTGTGATGACCCATGCCCTTTGTGCCTCCATGAGAAACTACACATTATTAAGCTTCTAAACAATAAAAACCTATTAAACAACCGGCAAGAATTAACGGTTTTCTGCCGACACAACCGAACTTACGCTCTGAATAACTAGCTAAAAACACGCATACAAAAAAATAAATTTTAAAATCCATAGCCCATATACATAGCTTTAATAACCTACAAAAATTGATAACCCTTTATGAAATCGTCAAATAACAAACGTTACGGCCTTTTTATATACACAAATCCCTTTCATAAAGAGATATAATAAAAGAATAAAATAAAAATAAATAAATAAATCTCCGTAGACGCTCTAGGTAGGTTTTTCTGGCTCACTAGGTGTATCTATCTATCTATCTATCTATATATATATATATATATATATATATATATATATATATATATATATATATATATATATATATATATGTATGTATATATATATCGGGTGTAACAGCAAAATGCAACAAAAGTTTAATATCCAAAAATCCACTACACAAATTTTGTTTCTTTTTTACCGGTTTTCAGATGGGAATTTTGGTCATCTTGTCACGCTAGAACAGTATCTCCCAGTGAGATAAATAAAGGGTTCAGTCCGACATTCCAACCACCTGAA
>OZ010606.1:42944721-42984721 GCA_963932145.1 Acanthosepion lycidas
CTTTTCAGATAGTAAACAAAAATTTAAAAGGTTTTACTATCTTTTCTTTCAATCATGAGAAACAAAGACCTATATCCAGTCGCATCGAATTCTTCACCAAAGAAATGATTATAACACAATCTATATTTTTAAAACACAATGGAAAAAAACACTCACGTACATTCACTACATTAATTTGCAAATTTTAAAGTCGATATATACTCGCAGTATTTGGTGGTATAGAATATTTACTGGCATTTCAGCAGCGAATATGGTAGCACTGAAAATAATATCTATCCTCAGGAATTCAAGATCCTGGGATAAATGATATTATAATTCTGATTTTAGTTCCTTTGTTATCAAGTAACTAGCAGCATGGCCCGGCGTTACCCGTGATTGATTCAAAAATCGTACGACTCATACAGCAATCGCTATCACTTTACTTAAAATATTTTTGCCATTCCTCGCCTTTAAAGGAGTGCCCTTTGCAGTGCTGATGTTGCTACATGTCTTACTTCTTGCCTATCTCACACTGCGAATTTTTTCTAAGCTATATACTAAACATTAAATCTGTTACGAAAATAGAGCTAAACAAAATGAACACAAAACGATCAGCTTTAAAAAAGGACTTGTAACTACAAAAAACGAATGAAAAAAGAATCTTAACAACAAATATTAGGTTGGTGCAAAAATAATGACGTAATAATGTCGTTTTTGACGTTAAAAAATAAATCAAAAAACGACATTATTACGTCATTATTTTTGCACCAACCTAATACTTTATCACACCCAACCCAGTTCTTCGGAATCAGAATAAACGTTGAGTTTAAGCAAGAGAATGTGCCAATTGGAGTAAAGGGCCATGCAGAACTAAATGTTTCACACTTGTGACGAATGCAGCTATCGATTCTTTTTTTTGTTGCATGCTAGCATACTAGTTAACATACCTTTCAGTCAGCTGTTGACTCTCACGCTGACCAGTAGAATCTTCCTGCCTATTCGTGGCAGCCAGCTATAGGCTCTCACTCTGGCCAGTACAAAATGGCAGCAAACTGCATGAAAACTGCCGTAGAAGCATGAAAAAAATCAATTATTTCCACTATCGATAGGAGTTGGGAAATGCAAAGTCGGTCTTGGCATTCCCACTAACTTGGAGCATGTGCATGTAAATTTTGGTACAAATCCGTCGAACACAAACACAAACACACACACACAAGAACACACACACATAAGAACACACACACACACAGAAGAACACACAGAAGAACACACATACAAGAACACACACAAGAACACACACACACAAGAATACACACAAGAACACACACACACACATACACACAAGGACACACACACACACACAAGAACAAACAGACACACACAAGAACACGCACACACACACTCACACACTCACACACACTCACAAGAACACACACACACACTTTTATAGTTAGAGATTTACGGCCTGAAAAATACTTCATAAATAATAATAGATTCCGTTTTGATTTCCTAGACAAATACAAAAAGACATATCAAACACGCTACCCGTTTTAATAAGATAATGCAATTAAGAAAAAAACGCACACTGACAATACCTCATAGTTAATGGACTATTCCGATTAGATCGTGAGGAAAGACGGTCAAAACATATCGGAAAAGCTACTTTTGCTAAGGAAAAGAAAGTAAGAATGAAAGAAACGCCCTTCCAAAACCTCATAATTAATGAGAATTTTCCGTTTAGATTGGGTGGAAAGATGGACAAAACATATCGGAGACGCTACATACGTTCAATAAGAAAAAGAAAACATATCAGAAACGCTACATACTTTCAATAAGAAAAAGAAACTAAAAAATCGAAAGAAACGCCCTGATAAAACCTCGTAATTAAGGGAATGTCACTTTTAGATCGGGAGAAAAGACGGTCAAAACATATCGGACACGCTACTTGCTTTCAGTAAGAAAAAAGTTAAGAACGAAAGAAACGCTTTGCCAAAACCTCATAATTGATAGAATGTTCCGTTTAGATCGGGAGGAAATACGAACAAAACATATCGGAGAAGCTACTTTCAGTGAGAAAAAGAAAGTAAGAACGAGAGAAACGCGTTGCCAAAACCTCGTAATTAAGGGAATGTTCCGTTTAGATAGGGAGAAAAGATGGACAAAACATATCGGAGACGCTACAAAAAATTAATCAATAAAAAAAAAAAAGAACGAATCAGGTCGTCTGTAAAAAGTATGTAAAAGTCGGCTTGGTCCTTCAAACCTAAACTAAAAGAAAAAATGATTTCATGTTCTGATAATGATCTTCCCTCAATACGCCCGCTCATGAACAGATAGAGTTGCAGGGACTCTAGATCGGTGATCATCAAAAACCGTGCCCCGGCACACTAGTGTGCCGCTTGATCGTTTTAAATGTGCCGCGAAATATTGTCACGACATACATACATACATACATACACACACACACACATATATATATATATATATATATATATATATATATATATGTATGTATGTATGTATGTGTGTATGAAAGTAGTATTAGTACAGCGTTTTTATTTTAATAAACGAATAAGTATTAATTCTTTTTTAAATAATTACTTTCAATTTTCTTTTATGTTATTTCAATGAAGTAAGTTCATATTTGTGTGTGTCTTTGTTTTAAATCTGTGGTTTCTTTTCATAATATTGAAATGTATATCCTTTAAAAATGTTGCTAAATGTGATATTTTCATTGGCTCCTAAGTGTGGCGCTGCTTAAAATGGTTTCGAAATAATGTTCTAGATCCTTTATTCTTATTATCCGCAAGCTATGTTATACCAGATTCTTTTTCAGCCATACCTCTTTAGTGTGAACAAATGTTGTTGACGGAATACGAAAACATGTTTCAATATGGGGTCAGACCGGCAAAAGAACAGATCACAAACAAATCCCAGAAGGTATTAGGTTGGTGCAAAAATAATCACGTAATAATGTCGTTTTTTGACGTTAAAAAATACGTCAAAAACGACATTACTACGTCATTATTTTTGCACCAACCTAATATTATTGCCTGCACGCAATTATTTTGTAATAAATTTACTATTTTAAATGAAAGAACATGTTGATGTTAGTGAAACGGTAAGCACCGAAGTAAAACATAATATTCTCTTAATAATTTCACTCCAGCCAAGGCAATAAAGCCACTAATATGCAAAGTGTCAGAGAATATGAGAAAAAAAACGTTAAGGAGCGAAAGTCATAAAAGTATAAGAATGAAAAAGAAATAAAGGTCTATTCCGATTTGATTGTTTGGAAAGATTGAAAAGACATATCGAAGACGTTACTTGATTTCAGTGATAAAAAAAGAAAGAAAGAAAGAAAGAATAAAATATCTTGCCAATATCTCTTGAATGCACTAATCCATTTAGATCACGAGGAAAGACGAAAAAGACATATAAGAGATGTTACTTGCATTTAGATCTTTGAAGATCAAAATCTAACTGGAAAGCAAGATGGTAGAAGTGAATCTCACAAGCGGAAAGTGCGAGTGAAGCATAGAACTTACAGCTACATCTACCCATTTCAAATGTAAAATAATATAAGTACTTGATCCCCAAACAAGTACTACGCTAAAATTCAACAGGTCTCAGTTGCATTGATAAAATTTCATCTGAACAATTGCCATGAAAATATGTATAGGGAAAGCTACATTACGACAGTGGGAAAGTGACTGAAGCCAGGATGCCAAGTCATTATCAATATAATTGTAAATTCTTCTTTTGATTTCATCAAGAATCTCTAAATACATAGCTGAAGTACCAAACAAGATTCCATGCAAGGACGACTGGTAAACTGATAAATGTCTGAGATAGATTCTGGTGAGAAAAATTGTCTAGCGCGACGGAGTGAATGGACATTCCTACCAGCAGAGCTAGAAATTCAATCAATATAAAATTTTCCACGGAATACGTTAGCCCGAGATTGCGCAATAGGGCCCTCTCCTCGGTATTAGCATCAGCCATAATTCTCTAAGGCGAAAAGGGTAATCTAAGACGATTGCAAGACAGCAGTTTCGTTTTGATAGCATTCAAATTAACAAACCATTCCTTGCTCCAGTTAAGAACAGGTTGTAGGTCATGTTTTAGATCGGCTGCCAATATGACTTTTTTTTGAAACGAGAGACTTACAGGTGTAAATAGTTGTATCATAAGCACAGATACTGAGGTAAGAAATGATGACATCAGGAATGTCCTTAATGAAAATTTGGGACAACGTAGCTTCAAGAATAGAACACTGGTGAACACCTGCATCAATGCCAAAAAAAGAAGATCTATTTAAAGTCTTTTAAGTAGTGCCCACGTTTATATGCGCAACTGTGATATCCAGCACGATGTTTTCCTGGATGTCCCTATCTTGTAAAGTGGAGCTATATAATCATATGCTCCCTGGTGTCTGATTTTCTAATTTTCTCATATATTTTTCTATGTGCTGTGTCCCTTCACGAGATTTCTTCCATGACTCGCCACAATTTGTATCACTTAATACATAATTACTTAATTATCATACATTCAAACAACGTCCTTTGTCAGCATTTTATAGTCTTGTCTTTTTAGATGTATGACTAGTTTGCGTAATTGATGAGCAAACGTTCTGTCTAAACCCGGAACAGTGTAAGCTGTATCACACATTTGATTGGATTGTGTCCTTCACTAAAACAGGTCTCGTGAGGGGAAAAAATACGTCTTTTTGTGTGAAATAAACAGACCTCTCCCAATTACAATTAACGGCTCATTCAGTTCTTTTGAATCAGCTCCCCGTCTTTATCTTGTCAATTTGTTGCTAAACCGCGGCAGTGGAGCAACACTGAAAACATTGTTATTTTCTTATTTTTAAATCGGTTTCACCGCAAGCAAAGTATTAAAGTCACTAAGACACAAGGGTGTAGAAGAATTAGGGTATGAAACATTAATAATGAGAGAGAAGAGAAGAGAGTAATCAGGAGGACAGTATATAGCGATTGATATTGTATTTCATTATTTGCAGATTAAAGTTATTTGCAAACCCTGGAGCCGGGCGAGATTTCCAGGAGCGAGAAGTGCGAGAAAATAAACTGTTAGTATAGGATTTACGCCAAACAGATGAGATCTCGCTGACAGTCTAGTACTACGTTAAAAAGTTTAAGTACCATATCGAAGAGCCCATTCGAACAATTACCATGAAGAGACATAGAGAGGCAACCATACAGCTGTAGGAAAGTGACTGAAGCCGAGCCGACAGATCAGGACCGAGGATATTTCTGATTCTTCGTTGAATTTCTCAAGGATCTCAAGGTATTTAGCAGGGGGTGGGTATCGGATATATGTGGGAGAAATATTCTAAATATTGAAGAATGATACAGATATGTATGGTAGATTCTTAAGAATAAAATTGTCTCGCATGGCACAGTGAATCAACTTTCTTAAAAGCTGACCTAGCAATGAATTCAGTAGTCTTTCCACTACACGTCAGCTGTAAACGTTATCCCGAGAAGGGGTAACGAATCACTTTCCTGGAGGTTAGCAAAAAGGTTTCTCTCAGATGATTAATGAAGAGAAGATTTGGAAATGATAAATTTGCCCTAGTTCAGAACAGACTTGAAGTAGTTTTCAACATACACAGCCATTTTTAACATGCCGGGGACAGGGTAAATGCTTGTGTCACCAGCGTGGCTACTTAGTTTGCCTCTTAGTAGGCATCGGAATATCCTGTATATATAAAAACTATAGATTCTTCTGTTGGACTTCATTGCTAAGTGTAGCAGTTGAAGTTTCAATAACACTGGGAAAAACTGAATTCAGAGTTTTCATGCTCCTTCATCGGTTGCTAAAAAAAGCGATAGCGCTCATTCTCCCCTGTTAGCAACTTCTAGATGAAGGGAAATAACGGACAACGTTAGAATTAAAAACTCGTTACAAGAATTACCTGTCCATATCGATAAACTCTATGCTACCCGCTGTTCTGATTAACTTAGACTTTTGATTTGAACGTACCTTTCACCGAGAAATAATTGAAATCGTTTCCTAGTATATAGTCTAGTTTATGATTATCCATACCATGCCCATTTGGCGCCCATATGTCTTCTCATCTGTTCTCCGGAGCGAGTGTAGCTCTCTACAACTTCCTATACTTTGTAGCGCTTATCTGTTGCCTTATTATCGCACATTATGTCGAACTTACGCAATCTCGTTAGGTAGGTTACTCGCTATTTACCTTTGTCCCTTTTGCTTTCAGTATGTCATATGAGAATCAAATTTTCAAAACCTTCTTTCCTCCATTATGCATCCTAGAAATATCGCATTTTCATGCGCAGAAGAAATCCATTTTCCTTTAAAAAAAAAAAACGGTACAAGGAAAAACCTGACCCGAGGAAGACTCAATCCCTCGCTTATAACACGAAACGGTACTTTGAATAAGCCGGATGTGCTGGCTATGAAGGGATGGAATAAACCGGATATACTGCATCTGAAGCCGTATATAGTCAATGATAGTTAAAAAGAAGAGCGACACAAGCCGACTTCTGGGTGAATGAATATGCATCTCTTGGAATTTCAGACAGTTTCATTTATTTTTGCGAGAGTCCCTTTCTTATTCTCGACACAACAAAATCGTTATTAGCAAGAGGAACAGTTCAAAGTACGACTTAAAATTGAGAGACTCCAAAGCTAGGGTCGAAATTTAACTGCCCAGGTAGCTTGGTTTGGTTTGGTCCGTTTTACGACATGTCAGCCTTAATACGTAATTTAATGCCGACAAGATTTTTATTGCTGGTAATATTTTTTACTCAAAAATATATTGCTGGTAATATATTTTCTTCAAAAATGTATTGCTGGTAATAATTATTTACAAAGATGTATTGCTGATAATTTTTTTTATCATTCAAAAATGTATTGCGGGTGATATTTTTTCTTCAAAAATATATTGTTGGTAATATTTTTTCCTAAAAATGTATTGTTGCTAATATTTATTTTCTTCGAAAATGTATTGCTAATAATAATTTTCCTCCATAAATTTATTGCTGGTATTAAAACACATTTTTACATTTTCATAGTGTTTTGACCCCAGTTAGGGTGTTAACTATTTGCTCATTTTCTACCATCACAGGGGCAATGTATACCTGGAAAATCCAGCAATTAAACGGTGGTTCCACGCTTCTCAAATCTCCTGATCAGAGACCTTGCTATTGGACGTATTTTATCGTCATAGCCAGAACGCGGTTGTATTTTATCGTCATAGCCAGGACGCAGATGTATTTTATCGACATAGCCAGGACTCAGACGTAGTTTATCGTCATACCCAGGACGCAGACGTAGTTTATCCTCATACCCAGGATGCAGACGTAGTTTATCGTCTTACCCAGGACGTGTATGTAGTTTATCGTCTTACCCAGGATGCGCATATATTTTATCGTCATACCCAGGACGCAGATGCATTTTATCGTCATACCCACGATGCGGATGTCGTCTATCTTTACCCAGGACGCGTAGGTAGTTTATCGTCTTACCCAAGCCAAGGAAGTAGTTTATAGTCTTACCCAGGACACGGATGTATTTTATTGTCATACCCAGGACGTGTATGTATTTTATCGTTTTACCTAGGACGCGGACGTAGTATATCCTCATACCCAGGACGCGGATGTAGTACAGGAAGTGTTTTAGCAGATGATGGAAAATGTGACACAGAAAAGCAGCCGTGCTTTAGATTAGCAAACATGTTTTATAAAGTTTACACATAATATTAATAAATATAAAAATACCGTGGCAAATAAAGAAAAGCATGCATGAAACCTAAGTGATATCAATTTTCCAATAGGGTATTTTGCATAATTTCCTCACAAACAAATAGGAGATTTCAGCCGACAGAGATATCACTCTATTGAAAGAGGTTGAGAAGCGCCATAGACGAGGCGTACGAGCAAGGCGGTTGAGAATGCCATAGACAGGTCGTGCGAGCAACGATGAATTTTTAAAAGAAATAGATACATAAAATACATTTTTGCTTAGGATTAAAAATGGACAGTTTATATTTCCGTGACATATAATGAGAAAAGAAGGTTTGGAAAATTCAAGAAGCCCAGAGGGAAAGCATCGAGTTCCACCGTAACCAGCTTGTGTAAATGGATGGCAGAACATGGAGAGATAGTAAGAGAACAGTTATTGCTAAGAGATACAAATGGATAAGAAGTTGCGGAAAGCCATGATCTTTCATATCTAAAGAGATGCAACATATACGTTAGAAATATAGCGTTGAAGTAGACTTTAGAAGGAACCGGAAACCCATTTCTAAACAGGAAACAAGGGATAAAACTATAGTCCCCTTTAAATGACAGCGGACCGGGGAGAGGTGTGAACTAGACGATAGTCGAACGAATCTATTGATATTGAGTAAAATAAAAAAAAAAAAAAATATTAAATGCAGTTTAGACGGAGACGTTACAAGTATAGAGTTGAAGTAGACTTTACAAGATATCAGTAACCCAATCCTAAAATGGAAACAACGAACATACCACTAAGGCTGTTTGAAGAAAAATATCATCCGCAATATATTTTTGAGGAAAAAATATTACCAGCAATGCATTTTTGAAAAAAAAAAATACCAGCAATAAAAATCTTGTCGGCATTAAATAACGTATTGAGGGGAGGATTATGAACCGGTTCTCCTGTCGTCACGTTCACACCCCATTCTGGTCTTTTTAACAGGAGTAACGGTTTATTCCTTGTTTTACTTTGTTTAGGACTGAGTTTTCGGTACTTCCTAATGCCTATTTCAAATCAATACGTCTAATGTCTCCACCTAAACACTGACATTTTATTTATATATATTTATATATATTAAATAATTCAGAAAGAAAACGTCACAAACGAAACATCAACATCCGAACATCGAATCTTAATTCTGTTAAATACTATTTTTGCGCTGATTGAAAATAGAATCACTGGTAAAAGACATATCTAAACTAATTCGCTCGTGCAATTAAAACGAAACTCGTTAATTATATTTTTAATTAAGGAATAAGCTGGAAACAATATAACGAAGGCAATCGGAATGTGATTTACAGCTTAAAATGCCAGGTTTGTTATTAGCTTGACTGATTAGACATTAACAAATAGAGTTTCAGTTTAGTCTTAATCAAAATGCCACAGCTCGAAAAAAAAAAAGAAAAAAAAGAAGTATCATCGTTGAATCAATTCTGTTATTATTAAGCTATCCGCTTTCTTTAATCAACAGTAGCCGTTTAATAAAGGAAATTGACCAATAGCAACATTGCTTCATAGAAAGAACAGTCTAACGAATGTCCCTTTTCTCTGTGTTCTAAATGCGTGGTGTGACAGTTACAGGTTGGATTAAATAAAAGTATTAACTTCATTGTGACGTAATTTGCAGAATAAAGCTTTTGATTAAAACTAAACCTAAGCTGCCCGGCCCGTTTAGGATCAAAGTGTAGTATCTGTGCTTTGTGATCATCCGGGCTGGCTTCTGTCGAACTCTATAATGCAGAGAGGAACTCGGAGGAAGCTTTGCCGAAGGGCAAGGTTTCCTTCGGGTAGGTAGACAGGACCTGAACCCGTCAAGGCGGGTTCAAAGGTCATATTTTTGGCCGAGCCTACGGGCTCGCGGGCTACCCACATTAAACCGGCCTTGTGCCACATTTAATCCTCGTGGGTGGATTAATAAATACCAACCTAGTGACGTTTTTTTTTAAACTTCTGAAGATTAAGTGATATCTGCACTGTGTCATTTGAAGGTAAACATTCATTTGCTACGGATTATTGTAATTACAGAAGTTTCCGATCCGTTCTTGATTACTGAAGATTAACCTTTCGCCTAATTAACAAAGCTTCGATGACAAATAAATGACACGTTATGCCTAGTGATCTATTTATGCCTTCATAGATTTCATGTGTAAATGAAGTCCAAAGAAGATATAATATTTACGTTTGAAGCTCTGAAAATAATTCATTATGCGTGTAATTAGTTGAACGCGTAGACATTCTGACTGATGCGTACTTTCGATTTAATTAATGAGTGATATTAAGCGTAAAATTATTGTTGTTTATATGTTGCATCTCTTTAATAATAAGAGATCATGGCTCTCCACAACTTTCTATCCATTTGTATCTCTTAGCAATAACTGTCCTCTTACTATCTCTCCATGTTCAGCCATCTATTTACACAACAGCAACCAAATGCGTACGTATGTGCGCAATAACACATATCTGCGCATATATGGCCAGTCCCACGCTGTTCACACATGTTTATGTTAGTGTGAGCTCCGGCGAGTGAGCGTGCGTGCGTGTGTGTCTACGTACGTCAATGCGCGTATGTATGTTTGCATAAGTATATGTGGCGTCCCGACATTTTTCATCCCACTTCCATAAAAACACCGATACACGAAAACATATATAAATCCAAAATTAAAAAATTAATAAGTTTGTCTGACGATCGCAAATAGCATGAAACCCAGGGTCACAAACTCACATCAGTCCAACTATATATATATATATATATATATATATATATATATATATATATATATATATATATATATATAACATCGAATACAGTTTCAATAACACTATCAGGTTAATCATATATTTATATGCTTGCACACACACACACACACACATATATATATATATATATATATATATATATAACTATTTTTTACAATATTAAAAAAGTACGATTGGTCGGGTAAATAAACTGTTATAATTCAAAATATTTTTTTAATATGTTCTCAATAAATGTGTTAATAAATATCGTATTTAACTTATACTAAATCCTTAAACTATTTCTTTAAAAAAATTAAATATTTAAATTGATAGCAAACATCATATTAATTTCTTCCCGTTTTTTTTTAGACATCTAAATTACTATCAAGCATTAAAATCTATTTTTACATAAATCGCTAAAACCGAATTACAGCCTCTTTCTTTTTTACTTCCCTCTCCATCTTTCTTTTTCCTTTTTCTTCTCTCCCTTCACCCCTCGGATTTCAATATATAGTAGGAGTTCAGTCAGATTTTCTGTGATTCTAACGAAATGTGTCTGTTTTTAAATACATTTCTTAAATTTTGTAGTGAATCTTTGGCTATCACAATGTCCCTTCTGATTTCAGTGTCACACCTTCCTCCCTCTATTAAACTGCGAAATATTTAAATTGTTGTACTTGTTTGATTTTGGTATATCCAATATGTAATTTGCATTTTGGAGTTATCCTTTTACTAACAACCATGCATTTTGTCTTCTTGCAATAGATGTTTACTCCTTTCTTCTCGCTTTCTTTCACTACATTCTGTAGGAGTTTTTGTAATTCCCTTTTCCTGTCTGCTATCAACACCCAGTGAACTGCATATCTTATATTACTTGTAGCCGTTAATGATGAATCCTGGTAGTAATTCTTTCAGAATCGTCACTCTGTCTAGTTTGAATAAATCCGGTGAGATGACGCATCCTTGTCTTACACTCCTTTCTATATTTTTCTATATGTCGAACTAATTTTCTAGAATGTAGAATGTTGGATGCTACGATAGGGCCATGCTTATGCTGATACCGTTAGCAAATAGGTCAAGGATTATAGAATTAATTTGAAGAATACTGAACATAATTTTCTTTAGGTTATTCGAATGACATGTTAGTTAAAGCTGATAAACCACTTGTTTACATATGGTGAATTTACGTTTTGAAATTTCTTAGTTAAGAAACGTTAAATGCTTTCGAAGTAAGCGTTCTGATAAAAGCGACAAATGAAGAACGAAAACTTGTTCAAAATCTCGTAAGACGAGATTACTAACGACTTATCAACACTATGTAGTCTAACACATTGGGTTTAGTCATTCGGTTTTAACAATGATTCAAATGGTCGTTTTATGTGCCAAACCGTTACAAACATTTCGTAAATATTCATGAAAATAAAAATAACAAAAAAAGATGATATTGTCTTCACGAGATGTCCGTATATTTAAATTTAACAAAAAAAACAATGTGAAAAACAAAATAAACAGTTCAATGTTTCTCTTTAAAAAGCAGGACGTCAGACATTTAAATTTCCTCTTCGAGAGAAAACAGAACTATTTTCGTTTTAGTGTCGAAAGATTTTACACCTATTACCGATAAAAGCCGCACATTACACCGAAATTTTAAATCATAAAATGTTAAAATACAAGAATAAAAATACGGACACTCATTGAAATTTATAGATGAAAACATTTTACTCTCCCAATGTCTTTTACAAACGAAGATTTTTTTGGCTGTTGTATATCATCTGCATTTAATATATAATAAACAAAGGAAAGTGTAATATTCTCGTAGAAAATCTTTGAAATATTCATGAAGATGTCATCACTTTTATTTAGCATACTTTCAAAGAAGTGTATATTAAATATTAATATATCAGCGACAACATCTTACATCATAAATTAAATTTTGTTTCTGTAGCGCGCACACACACAAATAACACAGACTAATATATTGTATAATTTCTATAATTTAAATTATATAATTAAATTTTATATATAAATATATTATAGTGACACGTTGCGAATACTCGTGCTAACAGTCTCCGCTTACATGAAGTGGAAAGCTTATATTGAAACAACTGGTAGGACATTTTGTTCACTGAGAATGTTTCTCTCCTGAATCTAATATATATATATATATATATATATATATAGAGAGAGAGAGAGAGAGATAGATAGATAGATAGATAGATAGATAGATAGATAGATAGATAGACTCGTTTCGAAAAACCCTCGAATTTTTGATTTGCAAATAATCAAATCAATCTCGAGGGAAAAAAGGTTTTAAAAAAAAGAAAGAGCCACAAACATGAACTACTGTCGAACAAATCGCACAGATGCAGGTCTGAAGCCCAAAGAAAAAACCCCGATACGAGTAGACAACTAACTAAAAAAAAAGGTGTATCTATCTATCTATCTATCTATCTATCTATCTATCTATCTATCTATCTATATATATATATATATATATATATATATATATATATATATATAGATAGATAGATAGATAGATAGATATATGATTGGTGTATACTTGAGTTTTGATTGATCATTCTAGCTTTTGTAAAAGCGTTTTCCCATTGAGAAGGATCGTTAATTAATTTGAAACTATTAAAATCTTTTATTTTACATTTAACACCATCACTTGATAAGACACCAGAAGTGTTGAAAGAAAATGGCTATTTTTGTAGTTATTTTATAACATATTTATGTTATAATTTTTAAATAAATAATTATATATATATATATATATAAATATAAAAGTGAACATAGAAGTCAACACTTAGAGGCGACAGTCTATTTCATGCTATATGCAATCGTCAGGCCACGTGTGCCGTTATTTTTCTCGGCTATTTATATATATACGGGTTAGTGGTGCATTGTGGGTATTCTATTATGGCGGTTATTTCACCGGAAGTCGTTTGTTTATCTATTTAGGTCAAATTATATTGCTTGTTTTTATTTTTGTTTCTTATTTTATTTATTTATTTATTTATTAACGTAGTAAAAATTTGTTTATATCACTTATTTAACAGTTTTGTTTTGGTTTGGGAATTTAATTAAAGCTATTTGTTCAGTTTTGTGGTTGATTGCTGTAGTTCATTCTAAGTATTATTTTGGCGGGAACAGTTTTTAATTGATTATCTTAATTTGGGATTGGTTTGTTTATATATTTACTTGGATGAATTTAGGTTAATTTATTTTACTTGTATATTTTCTCTTTTCGGTTTTCGATTTTTAAGTAACATAGTATTTTTTTTTTTTTGTTATTTTGTTATTTTTGCTTATTAGTATATTTATTTTTATTTTATTTTTTCCGTTTTTAATTTTTTAGGTTACGTAGTAAAAATTTATTTTCATGTCTGCATTTTGAGATGAGTTCGGATCTTTTGTTTAATAATTTATTTTGGTCGGGAAAAGTAATGATAGCTATCATAGACTGGTTGTCAATGAAGACTAAAAAAACCCGTCTGCCATGCTATTCAAACCATAGCTGGAAGGAAAAGAGACGGATACATACCTTTCGCAAAGGTATTTGTGCTTAAGTGAATCCAACGGACTCGACTGGAATTCGAACTCGGCTCTCCGAGTTCTGTAAATAACATGAAGTTGCATCGATAATGTTTAGTCAAATTTTAAAAGACTAAATCAGAAGTAAAAACAAAGATTTTGTTAAATTCTTAGTTTCAATATGAATTTATGAAAATTATACATATATATATATATATATATGTGTGTGTGTGTGTGTGTATGTGTGTGTGTTTGTGTCTATGTGTGTTTGCGTCGGCATATATAGGTAAATATGTATCAACAGAATCTTTTTTTTAAACCTTTCAGCCAAAAATGGCAGGAAAGCCACTAAGACACAAGTTACTGAGTTTGAAATAATAAGTAAAAAAAAAAAATGTTATTAAGCAGCCAGAAGAATAAGAAGAAACAAGAAAACCGTATTGGGATTACATTTAAGTTTTTGAATAACAAAGCTGGTTGGAAATCATAGAGCCGGAAGAGATTTGTAGAGGCGTGAATTGCGAGAAACTAAACGCTTACAGTAAGAAAATACTAGATCTAGTAGCAATATTGGAATCATGGACGAATGGTTTAATTTATACTCATGCAAGATACATTCTGGTAAAAGTAAATGTTTAGCACGACACAGTAAACCATTGTTTCTTGCTGCAAACCTAGAAATCGATTTAATAGATTCTTTCCACGCCACGTCAGAAGAGAACGTTAGCTCTACATGACACAAAGAGTCACACTTTTGTAGGTTAGCATCAGTCATGCTAATGGAAGCATAGTCGTATTAATTCTTAAAGTTTTATTTCAGAATGTGGCTAGAGATATTTGGATTATGACATGTAAGTAATTTCTGTGTTGGAGAATCTTTTACGGTGGTAAATGTGTCGTCTTAATATTTGGTGGCAGTTAAGAATATAATTGGAGTAGGTTATCACACGACAATGTTCTGAGTTAAAATATTCAAACTAACACACAAAGTTGTCTCCCATGGAAAAAAAAAGTAATATTGTAATTGTGGCTGGATCATCGAGCTATTATGATATATAGCTTTCATAAAATATAATGAAATATCCAATGTATATTCTCATGTCCTTTAGTTGCAACATGTCCATAAATATTTGGTCGAAAAGCGACATACACAAGAAAAAAAAAGGTTTTCTCCACCATTACAAGGCAGAATATCAGATAGCAAGAATAAGGTAAGGAAAGATGTTAGAACCTGATTGGTCAGTTCTATCCCATTTACCATATTCACCACACCTTACCACAAACGATTACTACTATTTTGTATATCTGAAAAACGCTTTCTTTTACCGTAATGAAAAACATTAAATAAGTCGGCGAAAACGTTCACATCAGAATCCATTGAATGTTACTGAAAAGGTACCGAAAAGATGGCCCATGAATAATATACACCGTGTCTTTAAAGTCTGAACAGAGGCTAAAATTCATATTTTCAAGAAATGAAATATGAAACATTGTATTAATTTAGAATATTAACAAATAGCATCTTCAGTATGATCATTTGTGATGCAAATGTTGATACACTTTGCAAGATTTCCGTGAACAAGATCCAATAACTCTACATGGCCGTCGGTTTAAGCATGTTGCGGAATCTATGTTGAGTAAGATGTATCAGAAGGTGATTTTTTGTGAAGGCCTAGAATTTGCGTGATCATAATGCATTTATCCACAACAATTAAATCAAACAAAAATAAATAGACAATTCAACTTCAAGAAATTACTGAAAAGAACGTCATTAGAGATTTCAACAATAACGTGAATTATATATATATATATATATATATATATATATATATATATATATATATATATATATATATTGACATACACAAAGTGATAATAAGTTCCCTGTTAAATGTCGCAAAGGAAGATGAGGTTACAAAGATTGTCTCTGCAGAAATTTAGTGAGTAAAGTTTGATAGTTTAAGTTTGTGGAATTAAAATAGTTTGATATCTGTAAGAAAAGTTGTCAATTGTATAAGTTCAAGTAATAGTGTGTATGAGTGTGACAACTGCTAATGTTGATTTAAGTTATGAAGAGTTGTTCGCTTTTAACTGTTAGGCTAAAGTTGATTGAATGTAAAATTACTGTTTTGTAGTGATAATGTCACTTTTTGGTTAATTGTAAATAAAGGCGATAGTTGTGCGAGTTGTATTGAGTTGTTGAGAGTTTGGTAGTGGTTATTGAGCCAGTGTGATGGCACCCGTGGGATCTGCTGGTACCTCTCGAAACTAACTATAATTAAGTCGAGCGATTCATTTTATAGATTTTCGAGTTTCCAAATAGACTCCAAAGACCTGCGCGGAAAAGGTTTGTCTCAACATTGCTACATTTTAGTGTCCTTTTAACCAATGGGAGATTGAGTTTGGAAAATTAATGTGATGATTGGTTAAATGTTTATTTGGGGAAGAGTGCATCTTCCCGTAGGGGGTGACAGGCAAATGTGGAGGATTCCATTTGCGCATTTACTATTTATTCGTCCAATCAAATGCCTTGAAACTGTTATTTTCCTTGAGCATATCCCCTCTTAGTATATCCCAGAAAAATAAGTCAGTTCTTTCTTCTTTCGACAAAACTTTGTTTATTCTGTGGAGGTATAAAAACATAGTTAATGAGATTTCCTATGTGTCCAGACATTAAGGACGACCTGTATAAATGTAATATTTTTAATAATATATTTGAGAAAGAGAAATGGAAATTATTTATGACTCAACAAATTTTTATTAAGAAAAAAATGGCAATAACGAAGAAGGAATATTGAAAGAGAAAGATTAGGAAATATAAAAAAAATAAATCTTGAATTGGGTGAAGAATCAGAAAAATAGAATATAGTATGCAGAAGCGGACGGGAAAAATGACAGAAAACGAAAGACGAAAGATAGATTAGTTGGGAGAAAGTCAGATAAAAATTAGGAAACAGAAGAGGATAAACAGATTTATAAAAAAACAAGAGTTGAAGAAAGTAACCACAAATTAACAAAATTAGTTTTTAAACAATCTACGTCTAGCAAAACAAAGAATATTAAGAAGAGAGATAAAAAAAAATGATGAAAGAAAAGAGGAAAAGGCCTATCGGAAAAATAAAATTAAAAATGGCGAATCACAGCGTAGAAATTATAATAGCTGTTCAAGCTGTATGGAGTATTTGAATATGAACTGTCAATGTCAAAAACCAAAATTTAAAAATCAAAAATACAATTGATGTTTACGAGATGAGGACAGAGAAAATATTATCTTATATCAGAGATCCTTCCAGATCTTAAAAATAATAAATAAAAAAAAAAAACAAAAAAACGCAATAACAAATATTTCTTCAAAGTTTTAGAATTTTCAAAGAACAACTATCCGAAAAATAAAATGAACGGATATTTGCTACCATACTGTCAATTCCTGAGTGCATCTTAAGCGTCGCACAAATTTGCAGTGGAGATTTGCACCTGCGCAATGACTAAAAAGAAAAGAATAAAGAGAGAAACATTGGCTTACGTTTCCCTGATGCATTATTCTGAAAATTATGATATTGAAATAATATTTGAAGGGTAAATGCGTTTTTCACTTTTTCCCTTGCGTAATACGGAGATATTGATATTGGAAGATACTATTTTATTTTAGTTGATATACAATGAATCAGCAAAACTGGCTATTTTGGGAAGGTTTAAATTTACCCTAAGTAGTTCATTACTTGAAGGGAATCAATATATATATATATATATATATATATATATATATATATATATATATATATATATATGTGTGTGTGTGTGTGTGTGCTTGCGTGCGTGGGCGTGTACACACACTTTTTAACATCGTGCATATATTTGTTCATTTCTAAATATATGGTCATGTATATACACTTTAATGATATATATATATATATATATATGTATGTGTGTGTGTGTGTATGTGTTTGTCTGTGTCTGTGTATGAGTTTGTGTCTGCATATATAGAGGCAAAAGAGGGTGAATGTAAGTGAATTATGTGGATTTTATTAGTCATAAGTTCTAATTAAAGGGGCAATTTATCAATTTCTCTATCTTTATCTCCATATATATATATATATATATATATATATATATTTTAAAACATTGTTGCATTGCACATACTAAATTTATTTATTATTGGTTGTATGTTCCTTATATAGAGTGTCTCAAGAATTTGAAGTTTTTGTTTAATATTTTCACGTTTGAGTATAGTTGTATTATCAATATTTTTCTAAAATTTGAATGTGGATAGTAATGTTGTTCGATGGATCTTGTATGATATATAATGTAAGTCTCCTTCAAAATGTTGTTGTAAAACAAATTTATATATTTATTTATCAGAAATTGCGATCTCCCAAAGGACATTTAAATTGATATAAAATGTTGGTCTTTTGCAAAACATTAGTTTCCAGAGTACAGTTATTGTGGATGATTAATTTGATTGAATTAAATTTACTACAGTATATAATTAGTTTTATTTTTTTTACTCGGATAAATGGGGGATATATCAGTATTTACGTTACTTTTAGGATTTTTTTATCTTGTTTCTAGGCTAATGTTATGTTCAGGGTTACTTGAGGAAGTATTATGCTCATTTTGTTTTATATTAATGTGTCCAATAGCTCGTCCTATCTGTTTATCAAAAATGTAATTCGAAAAGTCATTATTAATGAGAGATATTTTTCATGTATATATCACTAAGATGAGGTATTATGATTACTTGCATTAATTACTTGATTCGGACTATTATGCTCTTCTTCATTGCCATATTCACAACGTTTCGGCCGTTGTACTCTCCAGCCTTCTTTACAAGAGTGAAATTTCGAAACGAGCTCTTCATGGACCAGTAGATAAAGACGTTGGCTTGATCCAGGGACTAGAACCAAATAATTTTGAGTTCAATACCAGACCAAAGCAGTGGTAAAACAAAACCTTGTAGTGATGAGTTAAAGGGAAATAACCGAGGCATGGCATGTAGAACTAGACCAATCTATCTCGGCTGATTAAAGAAAGAGTTCGGTTCAAGATTACAATCACCTGAAAAAGGCGGGATCGTACAACGGCCGAAAATTGTGGATATAGCAATGAAGAAGAGGATAACAGTCTGAATAACGTAAATAATGGATGTAGTTTTTCCAATTTAAAAAAAAAAAATTGTTTATAAATTTTTCGTTTTTTTCGGTGTATTAAATTTTGTATAATAGCTGTTTTGTAATAGGGCATTCAAGTTTATAACACAAAAACTATTAATGAAACCATAGTTTCACTTGAATAATCTGCACTCTCTTTTTCTCTCTCTATCTCTCTCACACACGCATATATACATATATATATATATATATATATATATATATATATATATATATATATATATATATATATGCCTGTGCATGCATATAGATAGAAAGTGAGAAATATTCAAATATGAACGCATATATATGAGAAAGCTATGTGTATGTAAACGTGGAACACCCACGCGTGAACAAACGCGCACACGCTCACAAAAAAGGAACTTAGAAACCTTAGCATAAATAAACAATATATATATATATATATATATATATATATGTGTGTGTGTGTGTGTGTGTGTGTGTGTGTATGTATGTATATATATTCTGACCATAGCTCAATTAGATCTCATTTAAATGTTCATGGAGCTACAGGACACTATTCATATCATAATTGTTGACAACACTAATATAATAGCATCATCTACATGCAAGAAATAAAAATAAAAAAGGCTTAAAATAATGGAAGCCTTATTAATAAAAACAAAAAAAACAACACTTAATAATATTATCTTTGAACATGGACACAATATATATTGATCGTGTTTTGAAAGATGAAAATAGTTTATAAAATATGCATACAACTATTTCTTACTGAAATGATAAATATTTAAGCCATGAAAATGGCTAAATGTATAGCCGAAAGCGCTGGGAGAAAAAGAACATTCATACAGGTTTTATATAATTTATCATCCGAAAAGAAAAAAAAAATTATATTGCAAGAGAAATTATATAAAAAACTAAATAAATGCAACTTGTCTGTCCTATTCTGTGAAATATGCATGAAAGAAAGATTGCTGCCTAAATACACACACACACACACACACACACACACACACACATATATATATATATATATATATATATATATATATATATATATATATATATTGTTTATTTATACTATGTTTATATATATATATGTGTGTGTGTTTGTTTGTTTGTTGCCAGTATACAGGGGGAGTAAATGCAGGTATACAGTATTGACGAGTAAAATGTGCACACAAAACATTATTTGATTATCTACTTTTATGCATCGTAGTGACTTTCCTACTGTATACCTATTTTTGCATCCCCCTGAATACCCATAAACTCGAAATACTATGGTTTACTATACATTTTTGTAATTGCATTTATTTCTTACCCCTCAGTACTTCATCAATATTAGATTAAACAAAGAACATACCATTTCCCATTGAAATGTTATGATTCGTCATTCACCGGAAGAATAATTTCCTTCTCGCCAGAAATCTACATTACATGTAGATATATAATTAGTCTATTTGTATTCAGTTTTATGATGATGTAGCAAAGCGATTCCCTCCCCAAGGCACACTTCTCCTTCTAAGCCTTCTACTTCTTCTACGCCGTCCTCATCGCCTTGGTCTTTCATTTAATTTTTTCCTTCCCCCGTCTGCCTCCTCCTACTTCTTCGTTATCGCCTTGGCCTGCCATTTTATTTCCTTTTCCGTTCATTCCTCCTCTTCCTTCTCCTCCTACTCCTTCTTCTACGCCACTGCGTTGGCCTGTCCTTTATTCTTGCCTGTCCGGTCCCACTTCTTTCTTCTTCTTCGCCACCGCCTTGGCATGTCGCTGATTCTTTTCGGTTGCCCTCCTGCTCTCCCTCCTACTTCTTTATCGCCACCGCCGATTTATTCTTTCCTTTCCACCACCACCACCACCACCACATTCATGTTCTTCTTGTTCTTCTTTACCGCCATGGCCTTGCCATTTTTTTTCCCTCCCGATTCTTCCTTTTCATCTTCGTCACCACTTTGGCCTATAATTTTTTTTCTATTCCGCCTCCTGATCCCCCTCCTCGACCATCTTCTTATTCATCTTATTATTATTGGTCTCTGCCCTTTCCCATCAGGATGTGGGCGATTAGCATATTTAGTCTTTCCGCCATCTCTACTAATCTCTGTTCTGCTCTAGCCATTCGCACAATCACGTTAGATAGGTTCTGCGTTAATTTTTCTCTGTCCCTCCTGCCTGCAATATGACCTGTGAGCGTCAAGCTTTCTAAGGCCTCTTTCCTCATCATATAACCTAAAAATATTTTCGCCCCCTTTCTGATGATGTGTTAAAAGTGAACTTTTCGTTTCCATTTTCTTTATCATTGCTCACATGTTCAGTCTATTAAATTTTCTTAGTAGACGCACAGGGGACAGATACACACGTTCTCCCTTCCTCTCTCTCTCCCACACAGACACACACACTCTCGCACACATTTCACACACGTACGCTCACCCTCTCACATACACAAAGACAAACACACACTCTCTCTCTCACACGAACATTCTCTGACGCACACATACACACTCTCTCTTTCACACACACACGCACCCACACTCTCTATTACACACATACTCCTACACAAAAACACACAAGCACACAGGTATACACACTCTCTCTCACACAAACACATAAGCACAAACACACACATACACATACATATATATATATATATATATATATATATATATATATATATATATATATATATGTTTGTGTGTGTGTGTGTGTGTTGTTTGAATAATCTGGACATATTATGTTGATTTTTTTTAATTCCTCTCGAATACTCTGACCGACTTCCTATCGCATTGAAAACAGTTATTTTTAAATTAATTATAACAGAGCGTCTCGGATGCGTATATATATATATATATATATATATATATATATGCTAATGTGTCTGATTTGCATATTCCTTTTCTTATGTCTCTTAGTGCTCGTTTTTACATAAAACATTTTCAGTATATACCAAAATAACGTAGAACCCTGCTTCACGCCAGGAGATTTTCAAAATGAGCGTTCCAGTGTTTTGACTATTACATTTTTTTTTAACTTTTTCTAAGGATCGCGTGGGCATAACGACATTGCTATATAATTTCATTCCTTCTGTTTAATAATCTCTTCGTGTCCTGGCGAAGAAAATTGAATCTGTGTATGGGTATAATTAAAAACATAGAAAAATTTGTCAGTGACATTTAAAACTTACAATTACGGACGCCACAATCACTGGGTTTTCTGTCTGAATTAGTCGTATGAGAATATATCATTATTTGCACTTTTACAGGCGGCCTATTGATAGCATCATTGTTGTTATCGCAACAAATAAAGTATTCTCGTTCTACAATCCACACCTTGCGATATGTCGCCAAATTCTTACTTTTAGTACTGTTCAATTATTGCTCGCTCTGCTAGGCTTTTTTTATTGCAAGGTTTATATCTTTATATCCATCCTCTTTGCCGCAAAGTCTTGCCAGTGTATAATTGTATCTTGTGCTGAGAACACTCAGAATTTCCTCGTAGTTACAGGTAAAGTGTTCAGTTCGAAATTCCTTGTATGTTACACGAATCGATATACATCTGACGAAGGCCGAAGAGCACAATAGCCGAAACGTTTTGATGACAACAAGAAAGATGAAGACGATAACCCACATGTAAATAATGTAAGTACCCGGCGGAGTTAAGTTAAAATATCATTTAATCTACCCAAAATGCCTATATCTGAGATTTACGCACTTGCCAAAAAGAAAAGTGTCCTTGCAAAAGATATCATTATCATCATCCTTCGACCTCCCTATGTTTGGTCGTAACTCTATTGACAAACCCTTTCCAAGCTGTTTGGTCCTGTATTGCCGTCCCCAGATCCCCAATATCCAACCCTGAGTACCGAGCTATAGTGTCTGAGAAAATCAATTTCATCAGAAGAAACTTCCAGAAAGGACGCCATAGGAGTAAGAATGAGACGATTTCCCTGTCCGCTCGGTGGTAGTCGCCGGCAAACTGTAATCGTTTTTGTTTGTGCTTAAGAGAGATTGGTCTTAGTTCTCTGTAAATTTTGTAAAGCGTCGCATGGGATCATCAAATGATATTCTGGATTTTTCATAGTAAATTTCTATGTTTCATCAAGTCGTCTTTCAAGACGAAGAGATAATGTCCAAGTTTTTGATGCATAGCGTTGGATTCGTTCAATCAATGTTCAATAAAAAGATATAAAAATATTCCTTAAAACGAGATGGAATCATGTACTGCGGCTGTGTCTGATTGGTGCACGCGCACATTTAATCCCGAAATCAAATACGAAACAAGCATTAACTTTATTCAACTTTTTTTTTTTTTAGATGTTTTTCAACATACTTGCTTTCATTACCATCGCGTTTATTTCCGGATTAAATATTAATTACGTATTTCTGATCAGGTTCAAATTTCTGTAAAACTCTTTTTTCTAGTTTTTCTTAGGACCTTGAATAAGTTCTTGCTGATTTTTCATGAAAAGTAATGTTTTATTTACAAAATTTAGTAAGAAACATTTCACTGAGAGTATGGTCGATCGCTAGCAACTACTATTGCCAATTTTTCTGGCCGTATTTGTCTATATTGCTGGGATGAAGTATTATGTACATTATTTATATTATTCGGACTATTGTCCTCATTTTTGTCGACATATTTATTACAACGTTTCGGCCATTTTACGTTCCGGCTTTCTTCATGTGGTTGGAATGTCGAACGAAATAAAACGTTCAGTTCGACATTCCACCCACCTGAAGAAGGCCGGAGCGTACAATGGCCGAAAGGTTGTAATTTTCTGGCAGTATTTGTATTCCATGTCTTTTGAAGCTAACCACAAGTCGACACATTTTTTTTTTGCATCTTCATAAGAACGGAAGTGCTGCTTAGCCAGGCCATGTGCCATTGATCGAAACAAGTGATAGTCGGATGAGCAATATCTGGTGAATAGAGCGGATTGAGTAGGACTTCCCATTTAAACGTTTCCAAGTAGGTTTTCATCCGTTTTGCTACATGTGGCTTAACGTTTTCATGTTGCGAAATCACTTTGTCGTGTCTCTGTTCGTATAGCGGCTGTTTTTACTTCAATGTTCGCCTCATAAGCATCAATTGTAGGAATGGTTTCTGTTGGTTTCCACACCTCATAATAAACTACAGCCATCAGATACCACACAATGTAGAGCAGAAGCTTCGAACGATGGATATTCGGCTTTTCCGCAAATGTTGACGCATGGCCGTGATTAACCAACGATCTTCTACGCTTCGGGTTATCGTAGTGTATCCACTTTTCATTGGTCACGATACGATGCAAAAACTTTCCTTTTCTGCCGTTGAAGCAGCTGTTCACACGGGACAAGAAGCTGTTCGGCTTTTCTCGTCTTCAACTCGTACGGCAGCCGAAGTCCTTGCATTTGAACCATTCCTAATGCTTTCAAAAGTTTGGAAACTGTTGTGTGATCAACTCCTAATGATTCTGTGAGTTTCACCTTGCCCTGACCTGAGTCTTCATGAAGTACTGTCTTCTTCTTCAAACTTTTTGGGTGTGCCAGAGCGTTTTATCATCAACATCAAAATTATTATCTTTGAAGCATCTAAACCAATCTCTGCATGATGTTTCCGACAGAACATGGTGACCGTAATTCACATCAAAACTTGTCTGTGATTCAGCTGCACATTTCTATTGAATGAAGTAGTAAAGTAAAATCTCTGAAAATACTCTTTCTTTGGAACTAAATCTGAAATGTTTAACGCTAAGAGAAATAAAGTTGTTTACACTTCGGTGAAATGACATGTACTGAATTTCTAGATTCCTCATCATGCTCAAAAGCGTTGCCATCTTCAAATGTACGCACGCATTTCTGGGAACACCATCTTTTCGAAAACAACGAAAACTCATTCAAGGTCTTAATAATCTTTTCACCTCAAGGGAATCAGAAAAACGAAAAACGTTATTATAACTATAGACTTCTTTTTATTTCATCTGATACGTAGTGAAGAAACAGTTTCGCTGAGGTTCTCATTATTCTCACTTAAACTTAATTTACTCATTCGTAAACCAATCACATGATTTTTGTTCCAGTCGCCATATCTATTCGTCTTCTTTTTCGAAGATTATCATCTCATGTAATACTGTATTGATTCGACAAACCAATCCTATTCCCAAGGAAATATCGCCCTGGGTAAAGCGATAAACTTCATCCAACGGCAAGGCCTCTGATCAGGAGGTTTTGAAAAGCGTGGACCCACCTGCTAATTGCTAGTGTCCCCAAGACCACCCTAGGCCGGCGTGGTAGCATCTGTAAGGGGTCTTAACCAATAACTGGGGTCAAAACACTATGAAAATGTAAAAATAGATTTTAAATAAATTTTTCAGCAATACATTATTACAAGATTACATGTCGATTACATTACAGATCTTTCTTTGGATTTTATCAAGAATCTCTATATATGATATTGCAAAAATATTCAGTCGATTGATTTGTTTTCTACGGTTTATCAACCATTTACGTGTTATTTAAAGCCAGAAAATATTTTCAGACTATAAGAATTTTGTTACATTTTTTAAGAAAGAAATATTACCAGCAATGCATTTTTGAAGAAAAAATATGACCAGCAATACATTTTTGTAAATAATTATTACCAGCGATATATTATTACCAGTAATACAGTCTTGAAGTAAAATATATTACCAGCAATACATTTTTGAAGAAAAAATATGACCAGCAATACATTTTTGTAAATAATTATTACCAGCGATATATTATTACCAGTAATACAGTCTTGAAGTAAAATATATTACCAGCAATACATTTTTGAAGAAAAAATATGACCAGCAATACATTTTTGTAAATAATTATTACCAGCGATATATTATTACCAGTAATACAGTCTTGAAGTAAAATATATTACCAGCAATACATTTTTGAAGAAAAAATATGACCAGCAATACATTTTTGTAAATAATTATTACCAGCGATATATTATTACCAGTAATACAGTCTTGAAGTAAAATATATTACCAGCAATACATTTTTGAAGAAAAAATATGACCAGCAATACATTTTTGTAAATAATTATTACCAGCGATATATTATTACCAGTAATACAGTCTTGAAGTAAAATATATTACCAGCAATACATTTTTGAAGAAAAAATATGACCAGCAATACATTTTTGTAAATAATTATTACCAGCGATATATTATTACCAGTAATACAGTCTTGAAGTAAAATATATTACCAGCAATACATTTTTGAAGAAAAAATATGACCAGCAATACATTTTTGTAAATAATTATTACCAGCGATATATTATTACCAGTAATACAGTCTTGAAGTAAAATATATTACCAGCAATACATTTTTAAAGAAAAAAATATGATCAGCAATACATTTTTGTAAATAACTATTACCAGCGATATATTATTACCAGTAATACAGTCTTGAAGTAAAATATATTACCAGCAATACATTTTTGAAGAAAAAATATGACCAGCAATACATTTTTGTAAATAATTATTACCAGCGATATATTATTACCAGTAATACAGTCTTGAAGTAAAATATATTACCAGCAATACATTTTTGAAGAAAAAATATGACCAGCAATACATTTTTGTAAATAATTATTACCAGCGATATATTATTACCAGTAATACAGTCTTGAAGTAAAATATATTACCAGCAATACATTTTTGAAGAAAAAATATGACCAGCAATACATTTTTGTAAATAATTATTACCAGCGATATATTATTACCAGTAATACAGTCTTGAAGTAAAATATATTACCAGCAATACATTTTTGAAGAAAAAATATGACCAGCAATACATTTTTGTAAATAATTATTACCAGCGATATATTATTACCAGTAATACAGTCTTGAAGTAAAATATATTACCAGCAATACATTTTTGAAGAAAAAATATGACCAGCAATACATTTTTGTAAATAATTATTACCAGCGATATATTATTACCAGTAATACAGTCTTGAAGTAAAATATATTACCAGCAATACATTTTTGAAAAAAAAATATGACCAGCAATACATTTTTGTAAATAATTATTACCAGCGATATATTATTACCAGTAATACAGTCTTGAAGTAAAATATATTACCAGCAATACATTTTTGAAGAAAAAATATGACCAGCAATACATTTTTGTAAATAATTATTACCAGCGATATATTATTACCAGTAATACAGTCTTGAATTAAAATATATTACCAGCAATACATTTTTGAAGAAAAAATATGACCAGCAATACATTTTTGTAAATAATTATTACCAGCGATATATTATTACCAGTAATACAGTCTTGAAGTAAAATATATTACCAGCAATACATTTTTGAAAAAAAAATATGACCAGCAATACATTTTTTAAATAATTATTACCAGCGATATATTATTACCAGTAATACAGTCTTGAAGTAAAATATATTACCAGCAATACATTTTTGAAGAAAAAATATGACCAGCAATACATTTTTGTAAGTAATTATGACCAGCGATAAATTTTTGTAAATAATTATTACCAGCAATAAGTTTTTGGAAAAAAAAAAACATTACCAGTAATAAAAATTTTATCGGCATTAAGTAATCCATTGAGGTTGATATGCCGTAAAATAAAGTCTAACCAACCATGGAAATATATGAATTAATGGCTATGAATAAAGTTAGCAGCACATTTGAAATTAGAAATAACGAAAATAAAATGGAGTAACAAGAAAAGCAAATATTTACGCATACTTAAAATATGAAAATGTTTTATGCGGTTAACAATTCAGGGAACAAAATCATAACAGGCTTTTTTTATTATTTATGGAGCATTTCAAGCAAAATATAATTGAACATTTTGAACAATGTCTCTATATATTTATGTCCAACTCTGCAAAGAGATAAAAAAATGAACTATTGCTGTCTTATCTGAGGTGGAGTTGCTAAATCCTCTCTTTTCAATGTTGACAGATTTGAAAACTTCTACAAGTGATAAATTGTTTCCCACCATAGAACCCCTTTTAATAATGACGAATCGTCTCCAGACTTGCGCGACTCGGTGATTATTTCCATCGAAAATAGGTTGATGTGCTATATTCATTAGCTCCAACCAGTTAAGACGTTTACAGTTAGACCCGTCAAGTAACGTACACATGGTCGGATCCCCTTTGTATTCAATTAGTAAGAAGGATTTGTCATTCGGACAGTCTCTTCGGAAGATCCGCTGCCGTGTGGAACGGACACTTTCGAGGATTCTTCTCCGGTCACTACAATCTTAACAACTTTAAGCCTCGTGTCAGCCGTTCTCTATTCTACATACCCTCAAAATATGCACTTCTTATTTCCTGCTTTCATGCCCTTACGCCAGCCTCAATCAGTAACCCACTACCCTAAGTGGCTCTTAGACCTTTTATTGAGAGCACTGCACGGCCGTGTCGGCCTATATTTGGGACTCATCATCAGTGCGCATCCACTGCCAAGAATTGAAACCCGGGCAGTTACATTGACAGGTAAACGTCATGCCTCCTAGAGCCACGACTACCAGTGCTTTCTGCATTCTGTTGAGGTTTATTCTAGACTCGATGAATTACTTAATTATCTCAAATTCTCCTTAATTTCTATAATTTGTATATCCTTGCTTGAATCAGCTTCTAATGCTCTGGATGGAGCGGCTTGGTGATGGTAGTCGTGGCTCTAGAGGGTACAATCCTATGGGTGAAAGAAACTTAGATGAGTTCCACCACGAAATTTGTGAATGAGCTGCTCAATATCGAGTCTAGTTATCTTCCTCTTCGTCACCGCGGCCTGTTAGTACAGTTGGGATGTCGCTTTCCCGTCAATGTAACTGTCCGGGTTTCAATTCTCGGTAGTGGATGCGCACTACTGATGAGCCCCAAATATAGGACAAAACGGCCGTCCAGTGCATTCTATTGAGATTTCCTCCAGGCTCGATGAATTACTTTATATTTGTGTGTGTGTGTGTATACATTGGGGAAAGGTATGAATCCACCTCTCCCATTCCAGCTATAGGTTAATTAGCAAGGTTTGTCTCACTAAAGCATAATTATCTCAATATATATATATATATATATATATATATATATATATATATATATATATATATATATATATATATATATATATATATATATATATATATATATATATATATATATATATATATATATATATAAAGCAACGATCTTTCTGTGGGACTATAGAAGGGCAAACTACTTGCCTTCACAAATTTTAGACAGAAAATTAGAGAAATGATAATTTTTTAAAACATTTCTCCTCAAGGAAGGCAGGAATGCCACTAGTACGCAGGGAATTTACAGCGAATGTAATTGAAAGAGAAAACTGATAATAAGGAGGATTGAGGAAAGCACAAAAGATGAACGAGGTTCAAGAAGATGGCGAGTGAGATGGCACTGAAGATTGTACTTATCAGAGAAGTAAGGAAACCGGTGGGAGTTCTGAAAGCGGGAAATACGAAGAATTAAACTGTTTGAGTAGAAGTGACGGTTACAATTAGCTATTTCAACGGAAAAAGAATCGAAGATAGTTGCCAATCTAGTAGCATACTTAAATTTACGTATTCCAAGTACAAGGGAAAAAGCACGTCAGAGCAGTTGCCAAGAAAATATTTATCCAAAAGAGGGAAGCAATGCAATGTGGGCGAGGATGTGGTTGAACTTGAAATGCCTAGGCAGGGACAATTACATATCTTTCTTTGGATTTTATCAACAATTTCTATATATGATATTGCAAAAATATTCAGTCGATTGAGTTCTTTTTCTGCGGTTTATCAACCATTTACGTGTTATTTAAAGCCAGGAAATATTTTTAGACGATAAGAATTTTGTTTCTGTCTACATTTCTGAGATGAGGCATTATATACACTAATTATATTATTCGGACTATTGTCCTCATCTTTGTTGCCATATTTAACACAACTCAAGGACACATTGCATAATGGATAAAGGTGTTGGTTGGAGTGACAGGACTCAAAGAGTTGTGAGTTCAATACCTTGTTAAGTCAGTGGAGAACTCTGAGAGGTGAATTAACAAGAGATAACTGATAACTGACATTCGCTAGACATGGCAGGTGGAACTAGAACAGTCTACCTCAGCGAGCGAAAGAAAGTGTTCAGTTCGACATTCCAACCGACTGAAGAAGGCTGGAGCATACAACGGTCGAAATATTGTGATAAAAATGGCAACACGGATGAGGACAATAGTCCGAATAATCTAAATAAAGAATTTAGTTTTTTGAGATAATTATGCTTTAGTGAGATAAACCTTGCTAATTAACGTATAGCTGGAATGGGAGAGGTGGATTCATACCTTTCCCCAATGAATTTGAATTCTGCTCACAGATTAGCAATTCCAAGCCGTTATCTATTGCACCCCCGACGCACGTTCCAAGCTTGCAGCATCTGGTATTCTTAAACAGATGATGATTTGGGAGATACAAATATGTTATTTCTATAGCAACGACACCTGGTATCGCCTTAACCATTTTAAATTTTTTAGAGGCAATATTATGAATGTAGCGAGGAATAGAAGACTTGAAAGAATGCAGGATTTAAGGAATTTCATTAAAGAGACAGGTTGAAAAACAAGGAAATGTAACAAAATGCTATTCAAAATAATCCGAAAATGGTGGTTCATTTCTTAAATGTTCTTAGGTTGAGTCAGATAAATAAGGTCGCCTTTTGTTTATCAACTTCATTCTTAAAAATATAAAGTTACAGTAATTACTTGGAATGATTTATTGCCACTGATGATACCTGTTGATTAAAATTACCCAAATATATATACATACATACATACATACATATATATATATATATATATATATGTATATATATATATATATATATATATATATATATATATATATATATATATATAGATATATATATATATGTCTGTATGTATGTATGTATGTATGTATGTATACAGGGTGAGTCAAAAGCGGTTAATTAATTAATCACGCTTTAAGCGTCTGATTTGTTTTGATTTTTTCATGTTGAGTGGCTACCGAGGTTCGCCTAAGATTTATTTTCTGTGGTGCCAAATAAACTCAGTTTATCAGACGCGCCCCAAAATATTAAGGAACTTAAAGCAAGTATTAAATATGAATGGAGTAAAATGACAGAGGAAAAATTTCCGATGTGCCAATGAATCAGCCAGGGACAGAATTGAAAACGTGAGCAGCACAAATGACAAATAAATTGTGACTAACATCTTCAGGTGTAAGTATACAGTTAATAATATTCCTTTATGTTACGAGTGTTTTCCCTCACACGGTACATATAATATATACATATATCTATCTATCTATCTATCTATCTATCTATCTATATATATATATATATATATATATATATATATATGGTGTACCCCGGATATAAGAGAGTTGTCGGGACCGGATAAGAAGTCTCTTATATCCTGGTTTGGTCTATTTTATACACAGGCTCTAATTTAGGACCAGGTAAAATCTCTCTTACATCCATGTTTATCTTATATCCGGGTCTCTTATATCCAGGTTACACTGTATATATATATATTTATATATATATACATATATATATATATATATATATATATATATATATATATATGTATATATATATATATATATATATATATGTATATATATATATATATATATATATATATATATGTATATATATATATATATATATATATATATATATATATATATATATATATATATATATATATGTATATATATATATATATATATATTTTGAACAATAAAAAAAAATTAAAAAATTAAAAAGTTAAAATCTTCAGACACACTGGGTTGTAGATTAATATTCTTTCGATATTTTTATTATTATTTCATTTAGATTCCTCGACTAGTTTCGTCCGAAATGGCCATCATCGGGAGGAGAAATATTTCTGCTTGCTGCTAGCTCTAAACTACAGAATATATATATATATATATATATATATATATATATATATATATATATATATATATATATATATATATATATGTTTTGAACAATAACATTATTAAAAGATTAAAATCTTCAGACACGCTGGGTCTTATATTAATATTCTTTCTTTTTTTATCCTCAACTAGTTTCGGCCAACATGGCCATCATCAGGAGAAAAAATTCTGCTTGTTATTAGCAGTGAACTAAAGAAATGAATATGTTGATGGAGAAAATGAATTTTAGTCTGTAGTTTTATTTGTTTTTCATTTTTTTAACATGAATTTTGTGCAGTCATTTTGTTGGTCAAACAACCTTCTTAAGTTGTTATTTAAGGTAAGAGCTGGATGGATTCATGCTGCTCTGACTTCCCTTGGTCATTTTGAGAGTTTTATTGGTTCCTCGAATTGGGATTGTTCTCTCTTAGGGAGTGAGTGAGTATGATGTGTGTAAATCTGTACATTCGCGTGGGTGTGTGTATAAATGTGAGGCCTCAACACCTCCGCAAGCACGTCTGTCTTGTGTGGGTGAGAAATGTTGGTAGATCCTGATTTGTGGGGTTATATATTAATTCTATTTATAGTGTTAAATTTGCGATTAAGCCCGTCTGGATTAGCGTTTTTAGGTGCCGAATCCACTTATTTTTATGGCCCTGTAAAATCTTTCTAATATTATCCGCTCTGAACGTTTCTATTTTCTCAATTGTAGTGAATTTGGCATGGGTTTTAAAATCTTGTTTTTGTAGTCGGAAATGTTGTTCTACAGGTTATAATCTTTCATGGGGAGTTGACTTAGTTCGATTGCGATAATTATTAATTATATATATATATATATATATATATATATATATATATATATAGGCTTTCATTACATTTAAAGAAATAGAAATGAATAATATACCAAAGTCCGTAGCACACTCACATTACATTTATTCCATGGAGCTAGATATGGTGTTGGTTTTAGACAATTATCCATATCAATTCTCTTCTCCGTCTCTTGCATCTAATATATTCTTAACTTCCGCAGATTAATGATAATAAGATTGATACCTTCGCCATTAGAATTTTACGCTAAAAACAGAAAATGACCGAACCTAAGAGATCTACATATAGCTTCATTCATTTAAAAACAAAATATTCCTTTATAGTTTATTTTAAAATTTTCTTCAAATTGTGGTTTTAAATTCTATATTTAATTTGCGTCAGTCTTGCAAAAAATAAAGCCTCTAAGTCTTGACACACAAGATACTAATATATCTGATAAATTGGCTAACTGGTCGCATACGAAAAATTCACTTTTTTCGAAGAATGTCTTTATTGCGTTATCGTGGAATTATATGGAATATTTTAAACATAGTTAAGAATAGAAAGAAAAAGGAAACTTATAATTAACATCAGAAAGAGATTGATGAGGATTCTATTGCACGTAATGAAGAAAGAAGGTTTGGAAAATCTTATACTCAAGGATCTGATGGCGGGAAAGAAGGACAGGGGTAGGCATTGCGTAACATTCTGGCTGAACCTGATCAAATGGATGACAGAAGAGGGTTTGTGATAAATAGAAAAAAGATAAAAGTTTTAAGACATGGGAGAATGTGGAGAGCCGTGATCGCCTAAGTCTTGAATGGACACGGAACATAAAAATGAAGAAGCGTTCGAATACCTAAAAGACTTATTACAATTGCTAAGTGTGAGAGTCTGCGAGGCAAAGTTAATGAAATGTGCGTTAAAGTATCAAGTCAAACCGTACTTCTCCAAAATAGGATAAAAAACGCTTGAGATCGACTTAAGCATTACCTAAAAAAGTGGAAAACAGTATTTTTTTTTATTAAAACATACCAATTTTGGGATACATTATCCCATTATAACCATTTTTTTAAATTCATGAATTTAGAAGTAAATCGAAATCTGCGTTTTGTTTACTGAATATCAGCTCGAAATAAGAAATCAGAGAGGCGAGTTCGAATTCCAGTCGGGCTTGTTACATTCGCTTACAGGCAAATACCCTAGGGAAATGTATAGATCCATTTCTCGACCACCTGCTATGAGTTAAATAGCAGGATCGTATCTGCAAATTCCACTTGTTGTAAGCTTGGGTGTGCGGGTGGTGTCAGGGATAATAGCTCGGAATTGTTAATCAGAGAGCAGAGTTTCAATTCCCGTTGGTTTCGTTACATTCACTTGAGAAAGGTATTAATCAACATCTTCTCCTAAAGTAAGGGTTAAAAAGTAAAACTTCTATAACTTGACAGTTATTATCCGCACACCACACACAAAAAACGATTACAATCTAAACGAAAATCATGGCTTTAAATAACCTGCAAATGTTTGATAATCCCTAGAATATGAATTCTTCGATCAAAGAGGAACATCCCAAGATGCGAATTACGAACTGGAGATGTTCCCTATACGTAAGCCTCTAATCTGCCACTGAGTGGCATGCCACTGGCGTTTACCGCTGGTGGTCCACTGTTGGACCGCTTGCATGTTCGTCTCGGCAACTTTACCACTGAAGCCAACCAGTTGCCCGCCGGTGGCCGCCACCATGGACCGCTGGCGTTGCCATAGACGGCCAGCTAGAAGGCTAATAGCGCCTTGCTTGTAGGGCGCACATTCGGAAATATAAATATCTGGGAAGTGTTGTAACAATCACCGGAAAATGTGACACGGTCATCCGTAGATGCATCGGAATAGAAAAATATTCATTCCAAAAGCTAAGCAAGAGACATAAAAATTTTTTGTAAGAAACAAAGACTTGAGTACTTAACTGTTATGTAACAACAAGATTTCTACATCGCAGTGAATATTGGACAATATTCTCACAGATGAAGAAAAGACTTCTGGCGACTGAAATCGTCTTCAACAGCACGATGCTGATAACCCCATTGACATAAGATATGAGAAAATCAGATTTAAACTATTTACATTTTTTTTTACTGCTGTCCTCGTCTTTATTGTCATATTCACGACGTTTCGGCCGTTGTAAACTCCGGCTTTCTTCAGTTGATATACACATGACACAGTGGATAAAAGTGTTCGTTGAAGTAATCCAGTCACTTGACCCAAGGAGTTGTTACTTCAAGAGTAGTACTCTGCTGCACAAAAACTTGGAGAATTGAATTACTAAAGGGAAATAACTGAAAGTGAGATATCCAGAAAAGGTATGGCACTTGGAAGGAGAACATTCTCACCGAGTCGACTAAATGAAGATTTCGGTTCAAAATTCTGACGTACATCACCTGAAGAAAACGGGAGCGTACAACGGCTGAAACGTCGTGAATAAAATAATAAAGATGATGACAAAAGTCCGAACAAAGGAAATAGTGTAAATACTTACTTCATCTCAGAATATAGATAGATGGAGATAGTTTTACCGTAAATAGAAACAAAAATACTATTTATGTATTTGCAATGAAAGCGATTATAGACAAAACCAATCGTTTCCATTCCATGGGAATATTAGACGCTTTCTTGCATCGAGGAACTGGAACCGTTTTTCTTCTCTTTTTGTGTTAACTCGTTTCTTCAGGATGTCTGTGGCCATAGATCTCCACAAGTTTGTCCACTTGTAAGCAACTTTTGACATTTTACAATGCTCTTTGTCCCCTCTCTGTAATTTATCCACACGAACTAGTTAGATTGGAGATTTAGCGATTACCTCCTCCTCTATTTCGTTCAGTATGATCTGTGAGTGTTCAATTCTCTAGTGCCCCTATTGCTCATTATGTGTTCCAGGAATACTAATTATCTTCCTGATTATAATAAGAGTTTTCTTTTAGTTCCAATCTTCCTTAAAATGTTCTCATTGCTCAAATTTTCCTTTCATATTATTCTCAGCATCCTACTGTAGAACCACATTTCTTTTGACTCAAGTCTCCATTTGTGAGAGAATCGTTCGGCATTCACAGCTCTATTTAAGTATTGGTCTTATTTAGGCATTCAGCACTGTTTTCTAAGTACATACATCCTGGGTATGACGATAAATTACATCCGGCAACAAGGCTTATGATCGGTAAGTTTTGAGGACGTAGACCCTAGTTTTAATTGCTGTTGGTCCCAGGTCCACTCTGGCCAGTTGTGGCAGCTTTTGTTAGGGTCCCAGATATGGACAAAAAGCGAACATATAAATTGGGGTCAAAACATTATGAAAGTGTAGAAATACATTTTCATAGTGAAAGTGGCAGTACTAAATTTTAATAGTAAAACAAATTACCAGCAATACGTTTTTTTTTTTGTTTTTTTTTTAAATTAATTACCAGCAATACATTTTTGTAAGGATAAACATATTACCAGCAATATATTTTTGTAAAGAAAAAACCAATATATTGCTAGCAAAACATTTTTATTAGGGGAAAAATAATATTACCAGCAATGCATATTTGTAATGTGAAAAATATTAGCAGCAATATATATTTTTTAATGAAAAAGTATTACCACCAATATATTTTTGTAAGGGAAAAATATTATCACCAAAAGCAATTGTTAATGCTCCCAAGAAAATCAAATTTCTGAATTAAATGACCCGTAAAGAGTTTATATGCCGTTAAAGAAACAAAAACGAAAAAAGACTAAAATGTGTAGAGTTATTCAAAAAGAAAACAGATTTTGAAAATTTAATACAAGCACATGCTAATAGGTATAAAGGCATTCAAAATATTACTAGATTGTTACTAATACATTCAGTCTGCCAAATTTATCCTATTTAGTAAATTGCATTGTTTTATTTTTTTAATTTTTAATTTTAGGAAGTTCAATTAAAAAAAAAAAAAAAAAAAAAGTGACAAAATAGACAATGTTCGGCGCAGCGGACTAAGTTTCAATTCGGGGAAATTAAATAAAATCCTTTTCAAATTCGATAAGCATAAAGGTAACCATATCCATAAATGTTTATGTCTTTTTTTTCTATATTTTTGTGTGCTAATACATATATCTACAATAGGTTTAGTGACTTCAAAACACCGAGAATGAATCAACAGGGCAATTTGTGGGTAAATCACAGTACTGAACAAATACCTATCTCGTGACATTTGTATACTTTTACAATTTTGACTGTAAAATTAGAGATCAGAACAACTCCTGGCCCTACACATGCTTTGTAAACTCACTTAAAATTGACTAACAGTATAGTTTCAAGATAAACCTTCAACTTGGCTGTCCCGATGGACTGGAGAGAGTTTCGTAGTCATGCATTTTTGTCTAAAAAATACTGGTTTCAATGCTTCTCCCCACAAAAATATTCAAAGATACTTTCAGCTATGAGACTTGGTCCTCATTAAGATGATCTACTTCTCGCTGGATCCACAACACATAAAGATCTACCTTCTTCATATGAAACATTGCCATCAGGGGATAATTTTGCAATTTGGTCTCTTCTGAAGACAAGGTCCCTGTTCATTAAGAAGCAAGTGGGTGTGAACCCTACTGAATCTCCCAAGAAGACCTGCATATACGTGTTCCTGACTTGTACCCAGGTAAGAAGCAGTCAGATCTCATGGCATCTCGGCTTAAGCAATGAAATCTGGTTAGACTCATTTTTTGACATGGTGAATAGGTTGTGCTACTGCAGAGTTTCTTATCTTAAATGAACTGAGAACATGTGGAGAATTTAAGCCAGTCTGTCGTAGCTTCTTTGGTAATACACAGCAACCAGATTACCAAGAGTGTATCGAGATGTTGTTACAGGCTTACGAGGATATGGGATGATGAATGTCACTCACATTTCATTTTATCAACTCCCGCATTTAACTTCTTCATTGAAGTGAAAGTCATGGAGAAAGCTTCCACCATGATATTGCTAAGATGGAGAGAAACTACCAAGGCAATTGGAGCCCTAACATAATGTGGCGGGGGGGGGGCGTGGCATCTACTGCATGCTCCTGCGCAACATATCGGATGCAAACTAAACAAGATCGTCCAAAAAAATCATTTCTGACTGTCAGATGTACTATGACGTGTATCTGTATCAATTGTCAAAATCTGTGTATATGTATATGTGTTTGTGTGTAATCGGATGTTTCTTATGCATTTCCAGAGTTTTCGATTATTTTTTTTATTCGCTAGATAATACTTCAGTGCCGGTTTTGAGTGCAATTGTTGGCGACAATGGCTCTCCACTACTTCCTGTCCATTATAACTCTCAGCAACGTTTTACTATTTATTATCTGTTCTTGGATATATATCTTTTATAAAATCTTTAATAAAAATAAATAATTTATATTATTACAGCAATATTATTTATTATTATACAGTTCCCTTTTCAGAGCCCCCCTTCAAATTGTTACCCCCCCACACACACCAATTTGGGGATGTGCCACAGTTACGTCCAAATGTTGTTACTATTATTGATTTTCGGGTGGGCTTTTAGTCTTAAATTGATCCAATTGTAAAATTCGCAGTAATGAAAGACCCGGACCAAAGACGGGTTATACTGCTGGTGTATAGTATTATTCTCTTTAGGTCAAAGATGTTTTTCGGGGATCTTTTACTAACTTGAATTTTTAATAAACGCTACAAATTCTCTATTGGATTAAAGTCTAGAGACTAATGGCCATTGGAGTGTATTGACATTGTTTTCAATAAGTCATTTTTTTCGTATATTAAGCGGTATGTTTAAAATTCTTATATTGTTGCAAAATCCATTCCTTCATTTGAGAGTCCAAGCTTTAATATTGATCCAAACAAATAAATTTCTTGGTATATTTTCGAATTGATTCTATCATCTGTTATCTTTTAATTACCCGTATCATTAGCAAAACAAAAAAACAAATAAAAAACACATTCCCAATCAATGATATTGCTCCCACCAAATTTCACCGTATTTTCCAAACGTGTGTCCTTGAATTAAACCCATTTAGTTCAATTTTTGTTTCTTCTGTCCATATAACACTTTCCCCAGAATGGTTCAGGTTTATTATAATCGCAAACAGATTTTAACCGGGTATCCCTATGTTTCTTCAATAGTTGCGCGGTTTTTCTTGGAGAACGCGATCTTAGTTGACATCTCTGAAGTTCATTGCTTATTTTTCGCTGCGTAACAATAATACCTGATGCATTTAAGTCTTCCTGTGATTCTCTCAAAGTCGTCATTGGATTTTCTTGAATTTTACGCTGAAGACTTCTCATTGATCTGGGAGAATCTTGGGTGGTACATTACATATCGATTACTTCTCAAGAGTTTTCACCTTTTTATAATTAACAACGGAATTAACAGTAGGAAATAGTATATTCATGTTATCTCCTAATATCCCAAAGCTTTTGCCTTACTTCCAGTGTTTGATAAACAATTATTTTTACGAATTTGATAGTTCTTTGCCTTTCCCCAAGATTATAATTATTGATATTTATTGTATAAAATATATAATTTTGGCACAATGCCAAAAAAGGGGAAATGATGTTAAGGCTGGTCCTCATTGTCTATATTATACCTAGCTAAACGGATTCACCATGATAATTATTGTGGATGATTTTGGTGCGAAGATAATCTTACATAAGAAATGAATTGCGGAATTTTCTACATTCTTCAAGTAATAACATAATTGTAAGAATCTAGCAAAATCTTGCAAAGAAATCTGAAAATAAAGTTAATTTAAGCCTTTCGATATTAAGAAAAAATTTGTAGGACTACTTTTTTCGACTCGAAATTTTATAAATACCACAATTCCATTTACGGCAAGTTTTTTTTTTTTTTTTACTTTTTTTGCATATTGCACCATTCTGCAGTAGTGTAGAAATATTACATGGATTTTAAGTTTTTCACAAGGGAGGGGAGAAGGGAGAAAAGGAAAAAAGAAAGAAGAGGGAGAGGGAAGTAAAGAGAAAGAGGCTGTAATTTGGTTTTAGCAGTTTATGTAAAAAATAGATTTTAATGTTTTATAGTAATTTAGATGTCGAAAAAAAA
>OZ010606.1:42992221-43182221 GCA_963932145.1 Acanthosepion lycidas
AGCACTAATGTAAAATTTAATACTGTGGCAAATTATAAAACTGGGAGATTTGAATAAAAGTGAAAAGTTATTGAATTGTAATATTTTATACAAGCATCCTTTTAGAAGCTCAATTTCTTCTGAATATATAAGTGCCTAGAGATTTTGAGCGGTACGTGCCCACAGAAGCGTTCATCGTTGATTAACATGCGCTCTACAAAATCTCTGGTGTATTCTTCCAGGGTTTACCAATAATGAGAATTCTTCCAGGATGTTTCCAATAACGACATAGAGATCTCATTAAGTGTTGACAAGGCACTGGATGGCCGAAACTAATCTATTTCAACCCTCTTATTTTCAAGTAATATTCTCTGTTCCTTTTGGCAGCATTTTGAATCAAAAAACTATTGGACATTTGGAAAGTCGGGGGATATTGTGAGATGTTTCATTAATAATCGAAATAGGTGGAACTTTTCTTAATTGTCAAAATGGAAAGGGGTATTCCATTATCATCAAAATAGGGGAGAGTTCCTGAATTATCAGCATAGGAGGAAGTTTATCTAAATATTAGGTAGGTGCAAAAATAATGACGTAATAATGTCGTTTTTTGACGTTAAAAATTACGTCAAAAAACGAAATTATTACGTCATTATTTTTGCACCAACCTAATATCTGAATTATCTAAATAGGATATTTCATCTATCATATATTGAGGAAGAGGTTTGTTTCTATAGAATTATCGAAAAAGTTTGTTTCCAAATATATTGTAAAATAAACTTAAAAATAGTAAAAAAAAAAAAAAAAAATCCTCAAAAAGCATTTTATTATAAACATAGACAAAGGAAAATAAATAAAAAAAATATTTTAAATCAAACCTCAGAACGGTTTCGTTAATCTACTTAAAAATAATTTGTATGTGATGAAACGTAAAATGAACAAATGAGAGGCCAGGCCTAACCACAGCTAAACCCAAAATCTCCTTCTTTGCATTCTCTCCAAAGTTTTGGCTTCTGGTGAGAAATTTGAATGGAATATCTAATCCCGTATTATACTACAGTATCATTGGAAAGGAGCAATCCCAGATTTAATAAATTCTTGTAAACGAGATCGGATTTTTTTTCAGTTATATTTTCAACTGTTTTAATTTCAGAGTAAACCTTCTTACTAAGAACACATTACCCTGGCAATTATCACTTACCGAGTAAGTGAACAAATACACTCATGCCTTTCGCAAACGAATTAGAAGTAAACATAACTGATCCTGCAAGAACTTGAACTCAGCGAGACGATTTTCCTTTCAGCCCTGATAACCGTTTCAAAACCGTTACACCTATTTTTTTTTCATATATGTTCGATGATGCTAACGAATGAAAGACAATTTCATTACAGATGATGATAGTAGCAGGAAGGAAAATACATAAAACATCTCTTAGAGCTAGGAAAGATATTTGTGGAGGGCCATGATTATATATATATATTTTTAAGCGTTTCACCCCAAGCAAGGCGAGAAGCAAGGGGTTACAGAAAATTTGGAGCAAGATCAGATAGGAGTGATAGAGGAAAGGATGAGGAGAAGGGTAGTGGATAGATCAAGGCAACTGGATATGTCGATTGACATTACATTTGCTTACGGTATGGCATAAAATATAATTTTTGTTGACAGAAATGTTTTAAAAGAAACATCAGAGTAAGTAAATAATGCTGAATTCTTCATGCTTACGGCCATATCACTTAGAAACACTTTACGATCTCCGAAGTTAAGCAACGTTGAGCCTGTTCAGTACCTAGATATCTTGATGGGTGATCATTTGAGAATAACTGGTAGTGTAATCTTTGGATTTGCCGGTGATGTAATTGACAGAAGCTTGGAATTACAAATCTGAGAGACAAGTTCCAAATCCAGTCAGGTTCGTTATATTCACCATAGGGGAACAAATGAATCTATCACCCCCAGCCATGGATTAATTAGCAGGAATGATATTGTGTTAAATCATTATTATCTCTATAAATATTCTTACAATTTAAAAAAAAACTTCTGTCTTTAAACAACCTTCAAAAGGTTTATAACCTTCATAAACAAACATACCAATCAATCAATTATTCTACGTCTCCATTAAGTTTGAAATATGCGTAAGTAAACATGATTTTGATAAGAAATTAGGTCGAGTCATGAGTAATTTCCGTTTTCGAGAAATAATTGCAGTGTTAAAATGGTAAATGCAATGATAATATCAGACGTTCCCTAATAATATAGATTTTCGTTTCCGATTATTGCATTATTTACATTATTCGGGATGTCATCCTCATCTTCATTGCCATATTCACAATGTTTCGGCTGTTGCACGCTCCGGCCCTTATGTCATATATCTCTGTCTATATCTCTGAGATTATTGCATTATTTACATTATTTGGGCTGTTATCATCATCTTCATTGCCATATTCACAACGTTTCGGCTATTGCACGCTCCGGCCTTTATGTCATATATCTCTGTCTATATCTTTGAGATTATTGCATTATTTACATTATTTGGGCTGTTATCCTCATCTTCATTGCCATTTTCACAACATTTCGGCTGTTGAACGCTCAGTCCTGTTTGTCATATATCTCTGTCTATATCTCTGAGATTATTGCATTATTTATATTTTTCGGCCTGTTACGACATACGATGATGTCTCTCTCGATTATTATTATTTGCATTAATCGGACTATTATCGTCATCGTTATTGCCATATTCACAACGTTTCGACCGTTGTACGCTCCGGCTTTCTTCAGATGATTGTAATTTCGAACCAAACCTTTTTCTTTCGTCCACCGGGGGAGATTGTTCTAGTTCCACATCCCATGCCTCTTCCGGATGTCTCAGTTATTCTGCTTTAAATCAACGCAAGGTTTTTGTCTGGTATTTTTTTTTTCTGCGAGTTGTGAAATATTCTAAATGAGTAGCATTTTTCATTTGCCCCGAAAGTAAAACCGAAATCTTTTAGGCTAAAATCAGCGCTTAATCAATGAATTAATATACATACATAATTCCCACTAAACGTGTATATTTATATCTGATGGGTGATTGCTGAACAAAGCAACTTATTGTATTAATCATTTTTATATCCTAATTCTGACAGTATTCGCTTATTTTCTTTTAGTAAATCTCAAGTACCATAAGTGATACACTTTTAGACGATGATGTTTTTCGAGTATTATTAGTCACATTATTCGGACTGTTATCTTCATCTTCATTGCCATATTCACCAAGTTTCGGCCGCTTTGGCCCCGGTCTTCTTCAGATGATTGGAATTTCGATACGAACCCTTTATTTCATCCACCGGAGGAGATTGTTCTAGTTCCGCATGTCATGCCTCTTTCGGATGTTCAGTTATTTTCCTTTAATTCAGCTCAAGTTTGTTTTTTTTCTGCGAGGTGTGAAATATTCTAAATGAGGGGCATTTTTCGTTTGAGACGAAATTAAAAATGAAACCGTTTAGGCTAAAACCAGAATTAATGTACATATATAATTCCCATTGCATGTGAGTATTTATATCTAATAGTTGATTCATGAACAATCATTTTTGTATTCCAATTCTGATAGCATTAGATTATTTTTTGGTAAAACTCAAGTCCAATAATTCATACACACTGAGGCGATGATGTCTCTCGATTTGTTTCCCCGAGTAGGCTGGCGTTTCTTCCTGTGGTAGACTGGTTGTCAACTAAGGCTATAGAACCCAGTATGTCCCACTAGTCAATCCTTAGCTGGTAAGGGGATGGATTTATACCTTTTCTTAAGCTATTTATTTGTAAATGTATGTAACGAAAGCGACTGCAATTCGAACTCGCCTCACCGATATCCAATTCTGAGACATTGTCCATTATACCGATAATTCATCCAAGTTTACATCACCTGATTTTCCCCATCACACACCCATCTAGGTACAGACCAGTCCCTTAACATCGGTTGAGATCACAATTACGAAACTGAGCAGATATTAGCTTTTTAGAAAAATAATCTAATTGAACAGGATGAGCTTTTCTTACAAAGTGAAAATAAAACCTGGCTTAGTGTAAGTTCTTCTTGGCCTTGCCCTAAAGCACGACGGATCAAACTGTTGTTTACCCTACAAAAGTTTTATCCCTGTCTGATAATACATTTTAATTAAACACACACACACACACAGACACACACACATACACACACACACATACATATATATATATATATATATATATATATATATATATATATATATATATATATATATATTTAATAATAATTGGTATATAATCCAAGTGAATCCTAATAATAAAAAATATTAAAACTGACCTAGGAAAAAAAGTTCAAAGTATTTATTATAGCAGAGCACATAATTTACTTAGGAAAGAAATCCAAATATACCTCAATCAAATAGCTATTTCAATGAACAATAAAAGCTATGTTGGCATTATCAACTTAGAAGTGTGAAGGAATAAAATAGGAACTTAAAATTTAAACATTCAAAAAGTAAAAAGAGAAAGAGGGAAAGAATAAAAGAAAGGAAGCGTGAAGCGTTGTGTTAAACCATGCCCCCCCTCCCCTGTATCATGGGAGAGGAAGTGAAAGTGCCTCAAAGAGACAGATAATATAGACTTGAACTATTTTTTTTTTAAATATTAACATTCGCAGTTAGGTTGAAAAAATCACACAATTAAAGACCTAAGTTCAAACGATTTAAAAAAAATAAAAAAGGAAATAGTGAATATGACTTATAGAACAAAGAAGAAAAAAATTCAAATCTATGCTACAAAAATATAAGAGACTAATAGCCATATAGAAAGAGTTTATATAAAGAAAAATTACATAAAAATATTTAAAATTCAACATTAAAAAATATAAACAAAATTAAAACTATAATGGAAATAATAATAAATATAATAAATAAAAAGAAAAAATATTATTAAAAAAATAATTAATTAAAAGAGTAATAAAAACTAAAATAACTAATAAAATATTATTGTTATTATTATTATTATTCTAATATAGATCTCCATGTTGGTTGAAATAGCTATTCACATGAAGTACATTTGGATTTCTATTCTCTGTTACATTATGGTGGTTGATTTACCGGAAGTCGTTTATTTATTTATTTGGGTTAAATTATTTTGCTTGTTTTTATTTATTTTTATTTTTTTTCTTATTTTATTTATTTATTTATTTAATAGGTGTTTTTATTAACGTAGTAAATATTTGTTTATATCACTTATTTAATAGTTTTGTTTTGTTTTGAGAATTTAATTAAAACTATTTGTTCGGTTTTGGGGTTGATTGTTGTAGTTAATTCCAACTATTATTTTGGCAGGAACAGTTTTTAATGCGTGTTTATTTGGGTTGACTATCTTTATTTGTTTTTTCTAACGGTAACTTTATCGGGATTGGTTTGTTTATTTATTTACTTGGATGAATTTAAGGCAATTTATTTTACTTGTATATTTTCTCTTTTCGGTTTTTCATTTTTTTATTTTTATTAATTTTTATGTTTATGTTTTTTATCGTTATATATCGTTATCGTTTTTTTATATCATTATATATATATATATATATATATATATATATATATATATATATATATATATATATATATATATATGTGCGTGTATGTGTGTGTGTGTGTGTGTGTATGTATAAGGGAATTAAGATCGATAATTACTCAGGGTAGGACGCTTATGTACAAATAACAAGTAAATATTTAGTATTTTATGCATAATAATCATAGTAACCTTCATAATTTTGTTGGACTTGATGCATATTGTGCAAAAGAAGGAAAATTTAGCTGCAGTACTATTTTATTCAGGGTAGGCACTAACTAGCTTGCCTACTTAGACGACTCGATATATATATATATAAATGTATATATATATATATATATATATTTATATATATATATATTTATATATATATAAAACTGAACATTGAAGTCAAAACTCGATTGCGTCAAGCATGAACCTGTTGGCTCTGAGTGTTGACTTCATTGTTCACTTTTATATTTATATTTACATACTCTCTATGTCTGATACTGAGCACTTTGTCCCATAAATTATAGCACACCTTAAAACTATATTTCTTCATTCATATATATATATATATATATATATATATATATATATATATATATATATATATATATGATGTAAATTTGTTTTGATTGTTGCTCACTCATTTGATAGTTTACGGCTTTGTTACAATGTACTATTTTGTGGAGTTGCATTGGGGTTTTTTAATGGTTAGTTCATCCAACACTTCTTCTTCGGCAGATGCTTTTAGGATGTCGCATGGGTATGTTGGAAAAATGAGATATGAACAACGTATTTTGCATGTGCATCGTGCCATGAATTTTTAATCATTGGATTTCAGTAAGATTTTTTTTTTCGTTTTATAAATGAATTTGGCGATGATTTTGGCATTCTTTAATATTCTGGTGTTTTTTTTTTCACGTGTGGCAGTATGAGATAACGATCATATTATGTTTTTATGTAACAGGAACACAAACCTACGCACACACATATATACATATAGAGAGAGACGTAAAAGCTTCTTAAAATCGCTTGATAATGGAAAGAATCTCTGTATTGGAGATTTCATTTTTAAAATGAATCTATTAGGTTGGTGTAAATAATGTCGAAAAAATGTGAGAAAACGATATTATTTTTGCACCAATTTAATAGATATGGAGTTTTCCGTTTTGAAACAGCATGGTCTCTCTAGCGATTTTATCACATTTCATTTTTACAAAATTATCATATTAAGCTCTATGGATCGTATTGGGCATTGTATTTTTTTAAAATAAAAATAAAAGCTAAGAACTGAATTATAAATACCACTGTTCTTTCCTATTATTATATATATATATATATATATATATATATATATATATATATATATATATATATGTATGTATATATATAAATGGCGAGAATAAATCTTCGCAAACAATATAAATAAGATACACCAACCCCAAACCTGTATATGAATGATATGATCCCTGTTTTCAAATTCCAGCTCCATAAGTAAAAAAAGAATTCTCTTATTACTATATTTGTACAAAAACGCACAACCTTAAAATTGAAATTCAAACTCAGCGTTGCGACCGCACGTTCCAAAACAATAACACATTTCTCATAGCATTTTTTCGGATTACATCTCTATTTTCGTTGTCCTCTTATTACCGAGTAGTAAAAACAAGAACAAAATCTATTTCCCCACATGAGGATGTCTGTAGGAACAGACGAAAGCTTGTAAAAAATTCAAAAGACCTTATGCAACTGGAATTTGTAAACAGGGATCATATCATTCATATACAGGTTTGGGGTTGGTGTATCTTATTTATATTGTTTGCGAGAATGTATTCTCGCCATTTAAATCATTAACCTTTATATTTGTTTTTGTATGAATGATTCATGAATTTATATATATATATATATATATATATATATATATATATATATATATATATATATATATATAGATAGATAGATAGATAGATAGATAGATAGATATGCATATATATTTAGTAAGTAATTACAAACAACCGCCATTCTACCGCCCACCAACAAAATACACAAACGACCACTAGTGCTGATAGTTTTAATGTTTATATGAAAGTCATTGTGTGCTTGTGCGTGTGTGTGGGAGAGAGAGTCTTCATTCGATAGAAAGAGAGAGCAAATTTGTGTGCGTGAATGAGTGAGAGAGAAAAAGTTGAAAAAGAGAGAATATGTTTCAGAGTATTAGTGTATGCTTATATCTGTGTGTGTGTGTGCATGTGTATCTAGAAATAACGGCGTAATATGAATGAAGATTACAATTATATTTTATAATGGTAAATAATTTTCACGGAATTTCCTAAATGCTGAGACGACCAAATATGGTTGTAATTTCGACGGAGAAAATATCCGTTGAAAAATAAAAGTACATCCCACATTGCTTTCAAATAATTCAATACGCTCTATTGTCGAAGTCTCGCGAGAATTAACCAATGATTTGCAGAAATAGGATTTCTGTCGAATTTTCACTAAAACTTGAAGAACTACGATTCTGACAATAGATTTATGCAATACAGCCAAACAAAAAGAAAAATATATTCAGATTCTTAATTTTTTAAAACAAGCATCTAGAATATTATTTTTACGATACTATTTTATAATTTTTATTAATTATAGATTTTTTTTTTTGCATAAAATAATTCCTCTGTCGTATCCTGGAGGTTAAGATTTGTTTGCAAATAAGTACAAATTATGTTAATACTGAAATCCTCTAGCATCTGCTCAGAAAAACAAAACGTGCAAATTGAGTCTTGCGTAGCGTCGATATTCGTTGTGCAATCGAAGAGAACACACCATTAAATCATGGCTGCAAGCAGAACTCTGAAAACAAAAACAGAAAAAAGTTCTTTCATTGCTAAAATAGGTCATTATCAGGCGACGAGGCATTCTAAGAAAAGAAAATGGGTGTAGCGCAAGGAGGTTAATAATTGGCATAAAATGTTGGTATTTTGAAGAAAAATTAGGGAAAAACTATCAAAAGGGAGTAAAAAAGGAAAAAAAAAATGTATGAATGTGTGAATGGAAGTGGCGTACAAAGAAAAGAAAAAATGAAAGAATTATGAATGAATGAATGCCGAAATAAATGGGAAAAAATTAAGGAAAATATTGCACCCCACCAAAAAACAAAACAAAACAAAACAAAAAACAAATAAAAAATGCTAATACAGTGTAACCCGGATATAAGAGAGTTGTCGGGACCGGAGAACAAGTATCTTATATCCGGGTCTCTCTTACATCCGGGTTTGCTCTATTATATATACATTAACACAAGCTCTAATTTGGGACCACCGAAAATCTCTCTTATATCCGGGTTTCTCTTATATCCGGGTTACACTGTAACATAAAAAAAAAACGACAGAAAGGTTTATAATTCAATAACTATTTTTTTAAAAATAAATGATAGCAGAAAATGTAAGAAAATTAAAAAAAAAAAAACAATAATAGAAAAGTTTGATGTGTAAATGACAGCAGTCCTTTAACTCGCTTCAAAATATAGTGATTATGTTTTTGGCGGGATTTGTAGGTGTCTTACTTGTTCGCTGCGCTGTCAGTGGAATCTGAGTCGATTTCAAATTCTAATCTCGTCTGTTACGTTAAAATTCACACTAATTCTCTTGAATCCACCTTTTCTCGTTTCCGGACTACGGGATAAAATAGCAGAGCAATCCATGACTCGGTTATAATTTATTTTCAAAAAATAACATCGCAGCATTAATTCTCATTAAAAAAGTTTTTACTTCCATAAAAAAATGACTAGGATATATTAAATTGACACACTTTAATCGAACGTTGAGAAGCATAAAATAAACAAAAAACTGCGGAATCTTATATGCAAAGTCGCCTTCTCTGTTTATCTAATTGCACATTCACATTCGGTGTTTAATCTTTCTATAACTGATATTTCTGTTCTTCTTCTTCGATTTTGATTGTCTAAGCGTATCTTAGATGTGGCACAAGGTCGAAAATGTCGAATAGACTGTGAGGATCAAACACACAACTCAATCGTAAATAATCTAGTGAGCTAGGATTGCTAGCCTTTACACCATGTCAGTGTACCCGAAAGTCTTGTTAATTTACATTTTCTAATCATATTTTTTTTGTTTCAGATTTCACCTGAATATGGTTTTAACAGCCGAAGAACACGTTTAGTTTGCTTTGGTATCGTTTGGTTTGGTTTAGTTTGGTTTGGTTTAGTTTGGTTTGGTTTAGTTTGGTTTGGTTTAGTTTGGTTTGGTTTGTTTTACGGCATATCAACTTCAATGCGTTATTTAATGCTGATAAGATTTTGATTGCTGGTAATTTTTTTTTTGCAAAAATGTATTACTGGTAATATTTTTTTTAAAGTATTAATATCTACTTTTACACTTTCATAGTGTTTTGACAACGAGTCTGACGGCCAACTATTTCCCCACAGGTGGAACCCCAACGGGTTGCTACGTCCCCGGGTCAAGGTGGACCTGGGAACACCAGCAATAAAGAGATCAAATCCGCCCGATCGTAGGCCTTGCTGTTGAACGTAGTTTATCGTCTTCTCCAGGATGGCCGTTTATCGTTTATTGTCATTTGTAATCTCCTTCTACAATCTATATTGAAACATGTCTGTTAATAAAAATATACATCCATATTGACTTACTAAATTCCCTGTACTTCTTCAATGTGACGTGCCTCTTCACGACCTGTACGATCATGGCTTACTACAACGCCCTAACCTTTGTAACTCTTGACAATATTTGTATTTTTCTAACCCTCCTATTCCCTTTTCAGCCATCAATTAACACAAGCACGTTATTGGGTTTTTTTTTCTCCCAGCCTTTTGCCTTCAGTGTGTCCTGTAAGTGTCAAATTTGCTAAGCTTGCTGTCCTTATTATGCCTTCCTGAAATTTCAGTAGAATTTTCTGATTATAATTACATAACTTTTTATTTCGGTTTTCTTTAAAACTTCCTCGTTGGTTAATCCATCCCGTCCATATAATTCCCAGCATCCTTCAATTTAGTTACATCTCTGTCTCTTTAAGTCTCCTATCCGTCTGGGAGGAAATTGTGTAGAACTTATTAGCAGATAGAAGGACTGACATTACATAACAGCGCAGCACTATCTTCCTTCTTCCTAATGAAAATGTTCGGTTTGTATATTGTTAAATTTAAGTTTTTTTTGTTTTTTTTAACCCTTTGAGCTCTGCGTACCTGAACAATTTTGACCTTTCTACCTGAACTCCCGAGTCCGAATTCGCAAATAATTGGTATGTGATGTTTCACAGTCGAAATAAAAAATAGTTACAAGTGTTTACCCACCGTTCACCCGATGGCTGGACATTAAGTTATTTTTTTCTCTCACTGTTCAACCGGTGGTTGGGCATTACGTGATTTTCCTCTACCACTGGTAAAGTAGTTGTCAGAGGCTCAAAGGTATCTTTCGCTTTTTCTGTGAAGTATCTAATGTAAGTACAGCATGCGGCTTATACAAGAAGAAACTTTCATTCGATTTAATTATTACACAACGAGACAGTAATTTAATGGTGTTTTTGTAAAAAGTTAAACAAAATTTAATTTTAATGTAAATCTCGTCGTTTTTTAATGAGGCGTAACCAGGTTTTTATTGTTACTTAACGAATCCCATTTATTTTATTTCTCCGTTTTCCTTAGATAAATTTAGGAAATTCATGGATAAATACAGGATTTTGTTAAAAGTACTTTTTTCATAAGTTTCGACATAAATTATCTACGCTATATATGAACATTATAGTAATTTATGCGAGAATTTTTAATGTAAATACATGGTTAATGATTTGAAAACCAGAAAATATTTTTAGACTGGAAGAAGTTTGGGTGATAATAAGAATTTACTGATAACATTCCTAGTAACATACCCACAGCTTGGTGAATTCATACATTTCTTAAGAGTATTTGAATATAAGTGAATAGAACGAATCCAACTGGAATTGGAACTCGGCTTTCCGATTTGTAATTCCGAGCCGTTATCGCACTACACGCATATCCAAGTTTACGATATTCCCAAGGGATCACTTATCTAGGGTACCGGCCAAGCTCGTTGCGTTTTCAGTTCGCAGTCTGGCCTGTTCTTTTTCTCGACAACAGTATACTGTCTTCTTACAATTGATCATTTTGCTTTCTTTTATATCTCTCTATATATTTGAGATGAAATATTATTATTCGAACTATTGTCCGAATCTTTGTCGCCATATTTATTACAACCATTCGGCCTTCTTCAAGGGGTTGGAATGTCAAAAAATTTATTTCGCTCACTGGGATAGACTGTTCTAGTTCCAGTGGATGTCATATATCAGTTATCTCCTGTTAATTTCCCTCTGAAAGTTCTCGCCTTAACCGGGTATCGAACTCACACTCTTTGGATCCTGTCACTGGATCTAAATAACGCCTTTATCCACTGTGCCATGTGTCCTTGAGGACATACTGGGTATGAATTTCTGGGTATTATAAACCTAATGTCTCAGCAACCATTTTTTACCGGTGCTCATATTGCAATTTTTGCTGTTATCATTGCATTTTTTTTACCATATTGCAACTTTTATTGTTATTGTTGCTTTTCTCTGGCACTCCTTATTACTGGTTCCCATATTGTATTCATTTCTATGCTTGAAAGGTTAAATAAGACCGGTGTGAGGACACATCTTGTTTTATCCCCTTTTCGAATTTTGGATATTAACTGAATTGTCCTTGTTATAACAACATCAATAATGATGATTATGATGACTGTAAGCACTTCCGGTCTCACAAAAGGAATGCGGGGTGTAAGACGGATCCAACAGGCTGTTTGAATAACAGTTGTTAAATTTACAATGTCTCGGATCCTCTTTGGTTTGCCTCTACTTTTCAGTGGTCAGTCTCATATAACTGACCTTTCCACGCTACGCCCAGTGAAACAGTCTTATCAGTATACAATATAAGTTCTGAATGATTCTAATATCCTTCCCAGATGAATCGAGCTTCTTGATTTTGTCCAATGGGCAGAATACAGCGGCCTTCTCCATTTATGTTTAGTTTACTTTGTGTTGAGTTTTAGTTTATTATTGTGTTCATCTCCCTCCCCTCTCATTTTTCATTATTAGATTTTTACATATAATAATTTATTATCGTCATTTTTTTGTAGGTCCCTCTTAAGAGGATGGGGCATTATGGTGGATGGAGGATTGATTGATGACTGACGAGTTCTTATGGTGAATGTGGAAAATGTAATGTGTGAATGGGTCGTGAATCAGATTAGCTAGGTGTAAGATACAGTGCTGTTCGATAAATGTGACTCACCTGATTTTTACTAAATGTTCTCTCCGATGAAACGAAAGGTAAGCTAAATTTAAAGGATAATCGATTTAAAATCTGAAGAAGATGCTTTGAAATCTCTTTGAATTTAGCAGTAAGTACTGTCAAGCATCCGTTCAGTATAATGTTCTGTGGATGCTTTTCTTTTCATGGAACTGGTTTCTTAAAACCTATTGAAAAGACCCTCAGGTGCGAGCAGTACAAGAGAATTTTAGAGACTTATCTGCTCCCTTCTACTGAAAGGGTGCAAATAGACCCCACCAAGCTCATTTTTATGCAGGATAATGCTCCCTGTCACAAATCAAAATTGATGAAGGAATACTATGATGAGAAACAGGTGAGTGTTATGACATGGCTGCCCCAATCTCCTGACCGTAACCCCATAGAAAACTTATGGAGCATGTTGCTCAATTGCTTTCTAGAGAGCCTGTACTTTATAATGCAATGAAACACGCTATTCATGTCGTGTTTTTTTTTTTTGTTTGTTTTTTTTTATCGTTATCACCCCAAGAAAGGTAATAATGTCTCTTAGATAAAAAGGGATTACAGGGCGTGGAAGAATTTGGAAGAAAAACATTTATAATGAGCAGAAAGAGAAAAGAGTAATCAGGAGGACAGTTTGCAGTCTAATTCTGCTACACTCTCTATTGATTAGAACTCGAATCCGATGGAGAGCATCTTTTGCACTCGGACAGAAAATAGGTTTTCAAACACTTCAGTATTACGTGAGAGACCAAACAACTTTATAGCCTTGGAAAAAAAAAATTACACACGTGCGTACGATTGATACTGTTCAATACGGATATTATGCAAACGGATATGGCCGGCCACTCCTGCAAGCGTGCATGTATGCGATCGTTAAACCCTTTTGCAGATGCATGCTCAGGTTACATTTGCGCTTGTTAAACACACACAGAGCCGTAATGCAACTATGGCGAGCAGACCTTACGTATAGTTTCTGGGACAGAGCTCATAATCTCGTGTGATCAACATTTTGAACAAGGACAAAAATCTTTGATCCTTGGTCACGATGACTTGAAACTTTGTGCTAGGATAAATATTGAGTGCTCTCGACATGTTCCGTCGACCCAATTTGAGTCACAAACCTTGGGAAAGTTTTAAGGCACATCCCGAAGCACACAGAAGCAGACGTTGGGATACCCCCCGCCGCACTGGAGCTAAGATTATCAGGAAGCCAGCCCTCGATCATGGGAAGATTCGAAGCTGGGTTTCATAGTCGCAATACTAACTTTCTAAACCGCTTGACAAAACGCCTCCTTTCCGTTTCTGTAAATATTTTCAGGGTAATTGCTCTGATGAAATGTCATTCATGGTTCCTAAACTTTTACATTTTAATTGCAGTAATAGATTGCTCTTATTTTGTCACAATTGACGAAGCTAGATACAACGGAACATTCTAGAATAAGAGTTTCTTCTCTCGAAATTCTCGCTTGTAGAAATCATTTCCAGCTTCTTGCTCTCCAGTCAAATTTGATCTTCAAAATATTAAGTGTAAAGTAAATAGTTATCTTCCGTTTTCTTAGTTCTTGGTCTTTTGTCCTCGCTCTTAAATAATGTTTTTTTCGTATTCTTTCACACCCAGTAAGCCTCTATGTCTTAGTGGCTTTATTGCCTTGCTTCGGAATATTTGATACTCGTTATTTCTCAGTTTTCTACTTCCCTTTATCGAAAACTAACAACAGAAGCTCTAATACTTAGAGAAAAACATAAATATTTAAGATAATCTTTTTTATTAATCTTTTCTTGACAATCAAGGCACTAATGTACACGAATATAGCAAAAAGGTACTTAGAATGAAAGTAACTGAGAAGATACTTTAAGGAGCAGGGAAAATAAAACTATTGTAATTGGAAAGACGATGGATGTTGCATTTAACTCTTTGAAGGGCGGGCATATCAGGGAAGCAAGAAACTGGATTCGTACCGAATGGCTTTGTTTTGCGGCACATCAACATTTCTATGGGTTATTTAATGCTGAAATATATTTGAACGCAATTGTAAAGGCATGGTGGAGTAATGATTGACAGGGTTGAGTATTCGGAGAGCCGAGTTCGAATTCCAGTCGAATACATTGCAATCACTTATGTCCTAATACCCTAGGGAAACGTATGAATCCTTTTCTTCCCGCTCAAGCTATGGGTAAATATAGCCTGGGATGGCAACTGGTCTACCTCAGAAAGAAATAAAAACTGTGATGAAAAAATCGGCCTCGTCAATGATGTATGGAACTTATATGATCACCTAAGCATCACGAATAGCACAACATTAAATCAATTCTACAATAAATAGTTATTTTGATTTTCCAAGCGTAGCTCAGATGTGTCATAAGGCTGGAAGTATGGCTATCCAGTGAGGATCGAACTCACTACTCAGTCATAATTGTTCTAGCTAGACAAGTTAACCATTACACCACCTCGAGGTGGCCAACTATAAGCACTTATTGTTGCAATTATGTTTTTAATTTTTTTCGACTTAATATAATTCCGGAAACATTAGATGATTGGATGTTTTATTTAGCGGCATAACAATTTCTATGGGTTATTTAATGACGAAATTTAAATATTTTGTTGTCAATTTTATGGCTTCAACTACAGATGAATTGCTAATGTTAGTATCTTTAAGGATAAATCGGTAATGTTGGTGATTCTACGATAAATAGGAACTGTTATTAATTCTACGATAAGTAGGCATAGTTTGTAAGTTTTTATATAAAAATTGTATTGCTGGTATTGTTAGTAAAAAAATGTATTTTTATCCTTTTATAGGGTTTTATTGCAAATAGTGAACCCCCTTCTAAACAAACACATAAACAAAATCCTGTGAAGGATAACGATACAAATTTATAGTAAAAATATTAGCAATACAATTTTTTATGTATATCATTACCAACAATATATTTTTTTATAGTAAATGGCCAAAAAATTATCCAATAGCAAAATGACCAACAATAGTTATTTATAGTAAAATAACCAAAAATTTATTTTATAGTAAAATTACTAACAATTCATTTTATCTTTAGTTGAAGCGTCCTGGGTATGACGATAAACTACGTCCAGCAGCAATGCCTCTGATCAGCAGATTTTGAAGAGCGTGGAACCACCTCTTAATTGCTGGTGTTCCTAGGTCTACCATGACCCGGGGTGGTAGCACCTGTTAGGGTCCCAGTTATGGGCAAATAGTTAACCCCGAAACATGAAAATGCTTTCATGACATTAATCCATAAAATATCCTACAATTTCTTAACAGCAACGATATACTAAAATATAATTTCAACAAAATAAAACACGCATATCAATCCTTCTAGTACTTATGGCCACTCAAATATGTATATAAGCAAAAGCTGAGTATCATCTATTAATTCTGAAAGCAGAGTAACATGTATCATATCTTTATTACTTAGAAGATCACAAGAAAATTAAATTTTGGCATTAAATAACCCATTAGTAGTTGGCGTGCATTTAAACAATCAATCAATCAACCGATAGATTTAAAATACAGAACGAAGAAATCGATCACAGACGATAACAAGGTAATATAATAATAATTGAAGGACAAAAAGAGGTAAAGAATTGAAAAATTCGCAAAAAAGAACTGATTGTTAAGTTCTGGAAAGAAGGTCAGTGTTCCAGGAAAATCTCAGACAACCCGAATATTCCATTTACTACCATTATTTCTTTCATTTCAAGGTATAAAAAAAACCCTCAAAACTGTTGAAAACCAAATACGAACAGCTGTTACACGGAAGATTTCTGCAAGATCTTCGAGGAAATAATGCGTCAGATTAAACAAAATCCAAATCGTTATTTGCCAAGAGTTACAGGTTATTTGCTTTCATCAGGAATCTGTGTCAGTAAACGGACAATAAGCAATGGAATCCATAGGTACAATCTAAAGTCAAGCTCCACTAAGAAAACTCCACTTCTATTGAAAGTCAGAAATTTAAGGTTGAAATTCGTTCGTGAACATAATGATAAGGAAAAATCGTATTGGTAAACAGTATTATGGACAGACAAAACCAAAATTGAGTTGTTTCGACGTAATTCTAGAAATCAAGTATGGCGGAAAGATGGCGATGGCTTCAAGCATAAGAACATAGTTTCAACAGTGAATTTTTGTGATGACAACATCATGGTTTTGTGCTATTTTTCTGAAAAAGGTACTGACAAAATATCAGTAATAGATGGTAGAATGAATGTAGCAGGATATGAAAATATTTTGGAAGCAAATTTAATGATTTTTGGTTGAAAATATTGAACTTCCTGCTGACTGGAACTTCTAAAAATATGATAATCCTAAGTACACTGCAAAATCTACGACGAAATCGATTCCGGAAAGTAATGTAAATATTCTGAAATAGGCTAGCCAGTCCCCATATTTAAACCCAATCGGGAATCCGTGGCGTTATTTGAAAATTCAAATCCAATCTAGAGCTTCAACAAAAATCCCGGATCTGAACATTATATGTGAAAATGAATGGAACAAAATAACAACTACAATTGGCAAATCATTGAGAACTACAAGATGTTGGTTGCTGTAGAAGTGAATAATGGCTATTCTACAAAGTATTAAATGAAGATTATGTATTCTTTTTTTTATTGTACGAATACTTTTTTCACGCATTAAAAAGGATAAATGGGATTTATTTCTATTAAGTCATTTTTTTTCTGTTTTCTATGAAATATTCAGTTATCATGTATCTGTGTACAGTTGGAAATACAATAAATTAAAAATGTGTACGAATATTTGTTTCCCCTACTGCATATATTAAAAAGTGTATTAAATTTAAATGACAAAGTCAATTTGATCAATTTTGTATCGTATGTTTCCAAATGTGCAGCAAACACAGAACCGCTATGGGCTATGTTGAGTTTTTAGCCATCCTTGATTATAGCAAATTTGACTTGTTTAATAAGGTCTCTTCTTTGTTTTTCAGACAATACCGTGTTAGTATCAAACTACTCTCATCTATGAACAATAGTCTTGCAATGAATGTTAGTGGAAATAATGAAGATAGTGAATTTATACGAGGGACAGTAATAGAATGTCATCAGTGTGGCAAGTCAAATAGAGAAATTACTATGTTTTTTCAGGTAAATCATCAAACGGTTAATAATATTATCAAGAAATTTAATGAAGTCCATTGTCGCGTGGAACAACGTTCGGGAAGACCAAGCATCATGTCTAAAAGAGCTAGGCTATCAAAGAAGAGTTGCAAGAAAGAAGCCCTTGATTTCAGAGGTAAACAGACATCTTTGTATGGACTGGGCCAGAGAATTCGAGAGCAAGGTTTATGAATTTTGGCAGTCTGTAATTTGGACATATAAAAATAAATTCTGCCAATATTCGAATTCGAGACATGTTTATAGTTGGAAAAATGCGAATGAGACTTGAAACACTGAATGTCTGAAGGCGACCGTGAAACATGGAGGGATTGGTGTAATGGTGTGGGGCGCTGTGTCGTTTGGAGGGAAATCTAAACTTATTTCTGTTGACGAGTGGTTGAATGGTCCAAGATACTGTCAAATATTAGAGAAATGACTTCTTCCACTATTTGAAACCAATCAGATTGACAAGGATATATACCGTTTACAAGATGATGGAGCGTCATGTCATAAGAGCAAAGTAGCAATGTTCTGGAGTGAATCGCAATGAATCAAATCACTGCCATGGATATCCCAAATCCTGACATGAATCCAATAGAAAACGTTTGGGATCAACATGGCCGAAGACTTCGGGAGTGTGTAACCAAAATCATGTCAGTGGCAACTCTTAATAAACATTGCTAAAGGAGTGCCAAAATATGGCTCAGACGATTGTTGATAACTTGATCAAATCCATGAAAAATCGAATACAAGTATTGAATGTAGCAAATGAAGGACATACTCCATACATGTTGAAAATACTGTTTGTTTATGTTGAATAGGGTTTACGTAATTACATTTTGAATTTGGATGTAGTTTATTTCTCGTGGCTAAAACTTTTCTTAGGCCGCTGTATATCTGTAAATATCTATAAATATAGGGTGTTTCAAAAAGAATACGCCAAAATCATTGCGCTATTTTTTCAGGTCTATAGCATTGTAGTGGACTCAACCAGTGGTTATTTGATAGAGTAGTAATCAAAGTTTGATTGGATGTCAGTTTCACCACTGTCGTTAATATAACCTCTGGTTCAGCTGAATTGTGGGAAGATCAATCAAAATCGCAACTCCTCAGCAGAAGGCATTTGTTTTTGTGACAATGGCATTTATTTTTGCGACAATGGCATTCGTTTTCGCGAACTCAAGCACGCAAAAACAGTGCTTGAGTTCGTGAAAACAAATGCCATTGTCACAATGCAGGCAGATTCGAATGACTTCATTTTTTTGCAAGATGGAGCACCACTCCATTGGCATCTCGGGATTAGAGCTTATCTGGATGAAAACGTGCCTCAGCAATGGATTGGGAGGAGAGGTGCTAAAGACCTTGCTCTCTGTGCTTAGACTGCCAGATCCCCGGGCCTCACTATGTGTGACTTTTTCTTGTGGGGGTATGTTAAAGACCAAGTTTATGTTCCAGCACTTCCAGCAAGTATCGATGACTTAAAAGATCAAATAACAGCTGCAATCAACACGGTGGACCGTGACATGCTGAGGCGTGTTTGGGAGGAATTCTCATATCGGCTTGATGCTGTCTGCGCTGCCGGTGGTGGTCACTTATAAAACATGAATTGAAACTTGAATGTATATACAACACATGTGTTCATGCTAGAGATTTGTAATTTTTTTTCGTTATTAACACATCACGTGATGATTTTGGCGTATTCTTTTTGAAACGCCCTGTATATCCAACACTCTGTCCTCTTTCCTCGTGAAAATGGCATGTTTAATATGTATATCCGCCTCTGTGTATGTGAATAAATTTGGATGAGAATACTACCAAAATGGTAAATGCGAGATTAAGTTATTTCGACATGATATATCCTTTGGTTTGTCTACTGCCTTCTGCTCATGCTTGCTTAGAGTTATTTTTATTGTAATTACGTCATCGAAGTTTTGGCTTGATCCCACCAGTTTTCTCGCTGCTATTACAGTGTAAATATGGCCGCTTTGCCAGCAGTGTGCATCGAGAAGGAACAAAGAACAGTGATTCGAATCTACATAGGATATGCTACTCCATCGATGATAAACTTTTCGTCTTTGCTTCGTTAATCATCCTTTTTTTTATAGAAAAGCATCGAAACCGGTAAACATGGAGTTTATCGTCATTTCACTATAAAGACCTAAGGATTTTTTTGTCGTAGTGGATTATGATAGCATTTTTAATTGATGTCTGGCAAGCAAGTCGATACCTTATGAATATCAATTCGGTCACCGTAGAGAACGGATATATTTAAGACTCGAAATCATGAATGATCCAGGGCTAGACAAAACAGCATCTGAGATATACAGTTTTTCGCGAAAAAATTGGCATCATTTTAAAATCACTTATACTGAAAACTACTAAGTCTAGCTCAATGAAATTGAACAGTTTAGGTGTTTAACATCATAAGTTTATTATGGGACCGATTTCATAAGTGTTCATTAAGTGCACCGCCTGTAACACGGCATACGTCAAATCGGTAGTTAAGCTCTTTCCAAACACGCTGTAGCGTGTCTCCGTTAACATTATCCAGTGCAGAAGTGATTATCTTCTTGAGTTCATCAATGCTAGCAAGAAGATGTGGGACATAGACCATCCAGTGCGGAAGTGATTATCTTCTTGAGCCCATCAATGCTACCAGGAAGATGTGGGACATGGACCACTTTACTTCACATATCCCCATAAAATGTATTAACATGGAGACAAGTCCGGTGACCGCGGCGGCCATTTCATCAGAAAACTGTCTTCATCTCCATCACGCCCGATTCATCTCTCTGGTAGATTTTCATTGAGATAAGAAAAATAAAACATTAAATATAAAATCTTAATCTGTTTCTTTACATTCTGTGAAAATTTGAGGCTATTTTAACAAGAATTGTCAAAATTACTGGCCTACAAAATAGGTGTCAGATTTTTTGGGACACTCTGTATTTCACAAACTATTACTGGACATTAAATTTGCTATGAAAAAGGAAAAACTGAGTCTGAGTGTTTGGAAAGTAACTTGTCATAGAATTATCGTAGTAAGAATGAAAGCACAAAAATATTACAGATCCACGATTGAGTACAGACGAACCTCTGAAATATAGCAGGCGTACAATATAATAATTGATGTATTGGAACCTTGAAAAGAACAAAAACGATGGGTTTCTATGAATGTGAAAGAAAGAGCTATACATTTGTTCAGAAGTCTGGATTACACAAGAATCTGAAGAATATTCTGGAAATCTAAAGACATTTCCTCATTCATAACAATCCGAAATCTGGGTATAAATAAATAAATTGATGAAAGAAGTAATAGTATTAATGTAAACAAGAAGCGAAGGCTCCTACTTAGTTTTTAAGCGACCTGACAATTGACCCCACATTTCATCTTCTTATATATCTCGCGTCGGTGTGCACAAAAAAAAAAAAAAAAAAACAACGAAAAACTAGCAAACGCCTGATGCACGCTCAAAAGGAAACAAAATGTTGTGAATTCCGAGATGAAATTCGGTCTCCAATGAATGACAAACGCAAGAAATAAAGATAAGAAATTAAATGTATTTACACAATAATACAAAGGGTATATTGTTAGTAAATCCAGGAACGCTGGTTAGTCGTAATAATAATATATATATAGACAGTCTCGAAGTAGGACTTCCTTAGAGTCTATGTGCTTGTAACTGACTTTTACAAGCGGTTACCTCACACTATTACTCTACCTCCAACTCAATCACAATCTCTGCTCACTCTTGGCTCTCTATATTCTGAGTGACTCTGGGTATTTAACGGCAGCAGTCCAAGTAACACTTCGGTCGGGTCCACTTATATGAAAATGGTTGGCTGGTTGGTTGGGTTTTATGCTATATCAACCATTGTGGGTCATTTAATACCAAATTAAGGTATATATATATATATATATATATATATATATATATATATATATATATATATATATATATATATATATATATATATATATATATATATATATATATACACACACATATACCTATACATATATTAAATATACAGTACTATTAAACATAGGTGGCAACATTATTTTTTCAAAAACGCATAGCTGGCAACATTATTTTTTTTCAAAAGCGTATAACTGGTAACATTATTTTTCCGAAAAACATACCTGACAACATTAATGTTTCAAAAACGTATAGCTGGCAACATTATTTTCCCAAAAAACATTATCTGAAGCCTTGTTGTTGGACGTAGTTTATCGTCATACCCAGGACGCTATGAAAATTGGGAGGACGCCATAACACAAAAGATTACAATAAACGACAGATCAATAAAATGAAAAACACGGTTCCTTATTGCCCCATGTAGCCGTTTTCTTTTTTCTTTTTATTTTATTCAGTTATTCTCTGCACGGACCGATTGGGGGTAGTTACCTGAAACTTAGGACAATTATGCCACCGTAAACGACGGCTTAGATTTTCCATTCAGCCAGCAAGAACTATTGTTTTTACTATATCCTTACCTGGCTTATGTCAGAGGGTATCCCACAGAAGAGGCCCTGCCGAAGGGCAGAGTATCGTCTCGGGAAACTCACTCCGTTTTTACCTCGTCTGTAGGTAATTTTTGCCCGGGATTATGGGCTCGGACAACCCACTTAAAAACTCGGCATCGTGCCACATCTTTCTGCGTGGGGCAGCTGGTAAATAATTATATCCTACCACCGTTCTATCTATCAGGACGCGCGAATAACAATTCAAACGGGCGGTTTTCGAACTATATCGAAGGTCATCCCGGACCCGCTATCAGTCGACAAGTCATAACTTTTTAATTACAACTGTGACTGTTTATATATGCACGAGGTCGGACATCGCAAACGTCCAGTTTGTTGTCACTTATTCCCAAATTTGTTCTTCAATTATTTATCTCTTATGTTATTCTCTTTTGATCAAGTGGGTGACTGCTTTTGAAGATCCTTTACACAGATTTTACCACGGGTTTTAAAAATTCAAAAGACAGCGATAAATCATTTATAACCCTATTCTGTGCATGCGCATTTCCATCACAGCCATAGGGTCACATAATTACATGTATTAATATAAAAAAAGGATTCAGACACGCCAGAATAAAAGCGAATAATTGCAGATTTATTAGGGAGTCCGAAACTGCGGTCGATGTGACAGTATGTCAAAGCTTGGATGAGGATAACGGAATTTGTTTTTATTTTTAAAAATAGCCAAAATATAAAACAAGGTCACTTGAAATTCAGGAGACAAATGAAGAAATTCTAGGAGAAATAAGATCGTTGCTCAGGAGATAACTGAAGAAAGATACAAGAAAAGCAGTTCAGAAAAAAAATGCAGAATTGTGTCGAAGTTGCAGAGATAAGAGCACTAATAAAATAAAAAGCGTAAAACACTGAATAGTAAGGCTGCAAAAATAGAATTCAGCAACGTGCTGGAGTTTGACAAACTATATAAACATTTACAGGGTTATTTTTCTTTATGAAAAAAGTCAAAGTGAGGCTCTAAAGAATCTTGATATACAAATGAATCACAGAATCCGAGTTAAAAAAAAAATAGTCAGGATATAAAAAGAGAAAATTATTGATACGTTTGTAAACCGCAATATTCCAGTAAGCGCCCCAGCGTTGGGATTGGATTACTGACCACTTCTCCTATGTGCGAAATGCAAAGTTCGGTTATCTTAATAATTAACGTGGTGGGATTTTCTTTTCTTACTCTTCATAATACAGATGGTCATAATAAAAGGTTTGCTTTGGTTTGTTTTACGGTATATCAACCTCAATGCGTTATTTAATGCCGACAAAGTTTTTATCGCTGGTAATATTTTTTTTTTGTTTGTTTTCGAAAATGTATTTCTAGTAACATTGTTTTCGTCAAAAACATCAATTGCTTGTAATTTTTTTTTTTTTTCAAAAATATATTTCTTGCTGGTAGTATATTTTTTACATACAATTTATGGTAATTAAACATTCTTTTTTTTTAGTTTCATAGTGTCTTGACGCCAATTTGGGCGTTAACTATTTACCCATAGATAGGACCCTAACAGATGTTACCACCTTGACTCAGGTTGAACCTGATAACACCAGAAATTAAGAGGTGGTTCCACGCTCCTCGATATTTATTGTATAAAAATACAATTATGGCAAAAGGCTGAGGAGTTCCAAGCTCCTGAAAACCTTCTGATCAGAAGCCTCGCTGTTGGACATAGTTTATCGTCTTACCAAGGACGCAGATGTAGTTTATCGTCATACCCAGGACGGCTTAATAAAACGAACCCCGGAAATAATTTATAGGATAAAAAAGAGCTAAATTAATAAACGGAGTGTTCTGAATTAGGCCGAGATTCCTAAAATGCCCTAGCATAAATAAACGTCCCCCTCACGTTTACCAGACACCTAACAGTACCATAGTTTGCAATTACTTTTGAGTATTGGGTCTTCATAGTTATCTCCATGTTTTTTTTTTTTTTGCCTTATGCCCAGCAAAGCAAAAATCAGGAATGATTTATATATATTGGGTTTGTTGATTACGATATTTCAATCTTTCTGAATAACACTGGACAAGTATTTAAAATATGGTGAACTGCTTGAACGCTAGAAGAGATATTGTAGTCAATGACGTAGTAACTCGCATCATAAAGAGCCTGTCAGACAGATTCGAATAAATGAAATGTCAAGCCATATTATAAATGCTCTAGGCGAAGGCATTTTAAAAATTAGTTTGTATGCCGAGAAAACTGCTGGAGATCCGAGGTCACTGATGTTGAGGAAATTTCCATTGAAAACACCCACTTAGTTCAGTGTAAAATCTAAACGAGTATAATAATAATAATAATAATAATAATAATAATAATAATAATAATAATAATAATGTGTTAGACCAAAATGCAGGTTCTGTGATAATTACACAGAAACAAATGATCATCTTGTATTAGGTTGCACGGTATTGACACGTACTGAATATAAAACCCGGCACGTCAGAGTGGGGCAATATGTGCACTGGAAAATCTGCAAATTCTACGGGAAGGAAACTGAAATAAATTGGTATGAACATCACCCAAACCCGGTTACAGTGATAAGACCTGTTACAATTTTATGGGACTACACAATACACACAGACATAAAAATCAAAGGTAACCGCCCAGACATTGTTATTAGTGACCGCAAACAAAAAAGTCTCTCCTTATTGATATGGCGGACTGCAATGTATCTTTGAAGATCTTCAAAAAGCTATCAAAATACATGGACCTTGAAATCGAAATTTGAAAAATGGGACACATGGGAACATCAACAATCCCTGTTGTAGTTGGAGCACTCGGATTGATTGAAAAATATTCCAGTAGACTAATTGAAGAGATTCCTGGAAGTCCATGCTTTAAAGAAATACAAAAATTTGTTCTCACAATTAAATCCAACAGCTTACGAAGGGCTTTATCTATGTAAAATATGTTTGTGTGTTTTTTTTTGTTCTTTTTTAGTCAGTGGAAAATGACATGGTGTCATTTCTATCCTGAGGTCTCTGGATTGAACCCGGAAAGAAATGTGTATACAGCAGAAATCAAATGATATAAAATAATAATAATAATAATAATAATAATAATAATAATAATAATAATAATAATGTGTCTCATTGAAGGCATTCCTGGAATCCCTTATTTATGTGTCATGTGCTTTCCGGACTTAGGCGATCATAGCTCTCCATCTCTCTCTATCCCTTGCGGCTCTCAGCGAGTTCCTTCCCTCTGCTTCCTCGCCTAGACCATGAGCTATCATCCACCTGCTAAATCTCGTCAGGTATGTCATGAGCTGCTTTCCCTTGTTCCCTCTATTCTACCAGTGAGTATCAGATTTTCCAGGCCCTCCTTCCTCATTATGTGTCTGAGAAACTTCAGCTGCCTCTTCCAGATGTTAAGTATAAGCCTTCTCCTTGTTTGAAACCTCTCTAAGGCCTCATCATTGCTAACATGCTCTGTCCATGTTATCCTTCGCATCCTTCGGTAGAACCACACCTCCGTCGCCTCGTATCTCTTCTTTATCTTTGAGGAAATTGTCCAACATACGCTGCCGGAAAGAAGAACGAAACAGCACCGTATTATTTTCTTTGTTAACAAAGACATCCTCCTGTCTCTCAATACTCTGCTCAGTTTTTGGAATGTGTCCTTGGCCATCCCAATACCTTTCCGGATCACAGCGTCGCACTTACCGTCCTCTGTCAAGATCGTTTAAAGTAATACTTTAAAAATGGAAAATGTCTTGTTTGCCATTTCTGACCTTAGGACTCGGAAAGAAATATGTACGAACCAGAAACTAAAGGAAATAATAATAATAATAATAATAATAATAATAATAATAATAATAATAATATTAAGATACCAGAAACTTAGAAAATGTTCTGACAGATGTAATGAAGGGATCTCTGATGGCACACGCCGTAAAGAAATAAAAAAGATTGTTCTCATAAGTACAACTCATTCCTTACGAAGTGTTTTATCAATGTGAAATATGTGCCCTCTTACGTTGCTTTGCATATATTCAGTGGAAAATGGCCATTTCTAACCATAGGTATCTGATTGGTACTCGGACGGAAATCAGTTCTCAACATAAATCAAATGTAGTAGTAGTAGTATAATAATAATAACAATTGTTATATAGGACTAAAGTGTCGCTGTCGACGAGTTTGAACATAGATCACCCAGTGAGCAAACACAGGTGATCTCATTATTAAATTAATTGAATCACGTGACCATAGAGGAAACGCATATGTAAGAAGTCACGTGATGTCTACATTGATCTCTATTTCTAGTCTATCCTCTATTACTATACGGACCGCTTTTCTCGAGTCTATTCACTAAACTATATTTCTATTCAGATTAATACGGTGGTTACTTCGAGCGAGTATTATCGAACAAGTACTATTAGCGCGAGTATTATTGCAAGGGATCTGAAACGTTATTGTTCAAAGGCGTATTATAGTTGTATCTGCGATTACATAGTCTCTACTACAACGAATATTACGAAAGTGACAACGAGTATTCGTTGGCACCACACAAAAAAATAATAATGATTATTATTTGTACCTGATGAAATGCCAATTCGCTGATGTGGCTGTTCTTGGTTACAATAACGAGCACAATGAGACGCATAACAACAACAACAAAAGTGTTATTAATGATAATAATAAATATATGAAAATTTCACGGTTTTCCTATTTTAAATTATGTATGTATCTTAATTCTTAAGATAATGACTAAATAAGGGGAGATCTACGACAAAAAATAACTGTAGAAATAAGTAAGGCGAGAGAAATGAATTGTAACTGACAACTTTTTCCATTTCTATCTTCGATTCTTTGATTTTCTTACTGAGACTAAGTAGCGTCTCTGATATGGCTTTCGTCTTTCCACGCATTCATAATTATTCATGAGCTATTGGCTGGACGTAAATGTTGTGCCAACTAACCTCGGGAAGGACAATTACAATAATAATAATAATAATAATAATAATAATAATTTTAACAATTATTATATTTAATAATGATAATTTCAACAATCACTAATTATTACTGCTACTACAATTATTACTATTAACATTACTGCTACTACTACTGCGAATAATAATAATAATAATAATAATAATAATAATAATAATAATAATAATAATAAATAACTAAATAATGAGAGCAAGGTCAAAAAACGGATGTTCCGGTCGGTACAGAGACGGAATTGAAACATCAAAGGCGAAGAGATTAAACCGATTTCTATAGCTTGCTCGCAGAATTTAGTCTTTTTTCTTGTGAATAAAACTTTCAACTGATATGCTTCCGGTTAAATTGTCTGACCACGCAAATACTGTTCCAAAAAGTTGTCTGAAAAATTGTACACACACACACACAAACACACACACGCACGCACGCGCATAAAACCACAACATATGTTGTGTAGCCTTGATTATGTTTTTATCTCCATCTCCGTATGCGTTGGGAGAACATACACCCACACACAAAAATACACACACACACGTGTGTGTGTGTAATTGCGTATTTGTGTGTGTATATATGCATGTTCGTATTCTATCGCCTGTATGTGTACCTGTGTAGGAGATCGTCTCTGTGTGTACGTATTTCTGTATGTAAATGTATGCGTTGGCAAATTGACTGGTGCTGTCCCCTACAGACTTAGCAAAGAAATACATCTCCTCCAGTCTCTAATGGAATCTGTGGATGGATGTAATGTTTTGGAGTCGAGACGCTTTTTCAATATACTGGCTTGTTATCTAGATGGGCAGGGTGAGTGTTGGGGGAAGAATGGATAATTTACGGATCAGTGAATACTCACAACGGTAATCTTTAAAATCATCCAGCCGACATATGGGTAAATCTGACAAGATGGAAGAACACAGAAGGAAATTCAGAAAGCGATGAGAAGAAAGAAAGATGCAGAAATGAGGTAAAAGAAAAAAAAAGAATATTGGAAAGAAGGAAAGAAAGCAAGAAAAAAAAAAGAAAGAAAGAAATCTGGAACACAGTACAAAATGAGAAAGGAGATGAGAACATTACGGAAACAATACAGAAATGAAAAATGATTAATAAACAGAAAAAATGAAGAAAGAAGCAAAAATGAAAGAAGAATAAGAAAGAAAGAAAATTAAGGAAACTATGTGAAAAAAAGAAAGATGTGAGGAAAAAGAGGAAAATAAGACTTAGAAAGAAAGAAAGAAAGAAAGAAAGAAAGAAAGAAAGAAAGAAAGAAAGAAAGAAAGAAGAAACGAACGAATTCTGGAGAACACAAGACAATGATAAGTCGAAAAGAGATAAGAAAATTAAGTAAACAATATAAAAGATGAAGATGAATAAGAAAAGGAAAAACAAAAACAAATAAATAAATAAATAAATAAAGTGAGAATATGAGAAAGAAATTAAAGCTGGATGCCTCAAAAAAAGAAAGAAAGAAAGAAAGAAAAGAAAAGAAAAGAAAAGAAAGAAAGAAAGAAAAGAAAAGAAAAAAACAAATAAATGAAGTAAAGATATGAATTAAGAATGCAAAAACGAGAGAAAGAACGAAAAAAGAAAGGGGAAAAGAAGTGAAACCAGAATGCAAATACGATAGGAACAAAGAAGGAAATAAAGGAAAAAACAATCGGGATGAAAATATGAATCCAAAAGAAAAATGAAAAAAAGAAAGAAAGAAAGAAAGAAAAAACTCTGGAGAACATATGCCAATGACAGGTCGAATAGAGATATGAAAAAATTAAAGTTGGAACCATAAAAGAAAGAAAGAAAGAAAGAAAGAAAGAAAGAAAGAAAGAAAGAAAGAAAGAGCGAACAAATGAATGAACTCTGGAGATTATAAGACAATGAGAGATCGAAAAGAGAAGAAAATTAAGTAAACAATACGAAAAATGAAAAGATCAATAAGAAAAGGAAAAACGAGTATAAAGGAAAGAAAAAAAAGAAATAAAGTAAGAATGTGAGAAAGACGAAACCTAGAGAAAGAAAGAAAGAAAGAAGGAAAGAAAGAAAGAAAGAAAGAAGCTGGAGGTTGATGGTATGAGAAAATTAAAAGTAGAATATGTAAGAAGGCAAATTAGGAAGAAGGGCAAATGAAGGGAAGGAATAATAGAAACATAGAAAGGAAAATAAGAAAGAAAAAGAATAAGAAAAATAGAGGAAAGGAAGGAGACAGAATGAGGGAGAAGTGTGAGCAAGTAGAGGATGAAAAGGAAGAGGGGAATAAAAAAAGGAAAAGCGGTAGAAGAAGATGTTGGAAAAGAAGGTATCGGATATATATGAAAGAAAAATGTAGGTGTGGATGAACTGCAGGCTGACCTAGATGACCTGTTAACGTCTGGAGAGAAAACGGAATCGCAGTTATAATAATAATAATAATAATAATAATAATAATAATAATAATAAATTAATGCTACAACAAGCATGGCTCTTAGGGCATCTCAATTTTACTGATTAATGCAAATAACTTGTACCTGTTTTGTTCTGGTGAATTAAAATCCGCAATAGTAAATATATATATATATATATATATATATATATATATATATATATTGTCAGGATGATATAAGAAAGAACAATACGAGATTTATTGCACATATAGTACAAATAAGGCACAAGGCCAACAATGGGGAATGGGGAAGACGGGTCTTCTTATACTAAAACTTATCTAGGCATATCACTGACCCAGATATCCTATAATAACCCATGCACCAAAATGCTACATTCTTATTTACCATTCTTACTACATCCACCATAATACCTCAGAAGCTCTCTGTAGTCTTAACAATTTCATGTTGTCATGGGTCCATACCTATAACTACAGAATGAACTCTTCCTAAAACTATGTATACTACGCCTCTCAAGAGAGAGGGTCGTAATCGAGTCGAGCCGATAGTAGTTCACTCCAAACCAGACTGACAGTCATACTAACACCTTCCACATCTTGTATTATTATTTTGTGTGATATACCTTCGTTATTTCTACTCTTGTGTTCGTGTTGTTCTTCCGTGGTCCTAACCTGGACTATAACCCATATGTACAATATTTGTTTGTTGGAATGGTGTTAAATACAAAAACAATTTATTTTTTTTAAACTGCAATGAATATTTACAACCGAACGAAATGAATGCAGAACAGAAACAACAAATAATACGGCAAATTACAACCGAAAGGCGAAAGGCGAAAGGCGTCCGGCATTCAACAGAGAACTGACATCTAAAGAGCAATACCAATGCAGAAAGGCGAATACCTTTGCCTTCCTGGGTATGACGATAAACTACATCCGCGTCCTGGGTAAGACGATAAACTACGTCCAACAGCAAGGGCTCTTATCAGGAGGTTTTGAGGAGCGTGGAACCACCTCTTAATTGCTGGTGTTCTCAGGTTCAACCTAACTATGGGTGGTACCTCCTGTTAGTGACCCAGCTATGGCCAAATAGATAACTCCCAAACTTGGGTGAAAACGCTATGAAAATGTAAAAAAATAGGTTTTACTACCAGAAATAGTTTGTAAAACATTATTTCCAGCTAAGTTAAGCACCGTATCAAGAAACAGAAAATAATCCTTAGAAACAAAGAAAAGAATATTGAATTATTACTTAATACTATCCTTCCAATATGGTAGTAACAGTTGGGCAATCTCCTCGCAGAGGAAGAAGAGACTCGAAACAACAGAAATGCTGTCCTACAGTAGGAAGCTGAGGATATGTGAGCAACGACGAAGTTTTAGATAAAATGGAAACAAACACATAAAAACACATATTTAACTAGAAAGAAACAGTTGAAATTCCTGCGGTGGATAAAAAGGAAAATTTGGTACTGCCAGGAAAGAATGAAGGAAAGAAGGAAAAATAAATAAATAAAACAACGCATACCCTATTTAGTGAGCTGGATTAAATCGATGGTAGACCAAAGTTTAGGAGAGAGAACAAAAAGACAGATTCGATTAAGAGATTCAAAAGACAAGAAGTTGAAGAAAGGCTACGTCTTGAAACGACACTGCACATAGTAGAAGATGCGATGTGTTCGGTACCAGAGATCTGCTTGTCGGTTGTCTGACTAGTCATGACTCTTAGAACTTGAGCTACAACGTGAAATCTGTCCTTCCTTACGGCAGCGAATGATGGACGATCTCCTCAAAGATGAAGAAGAGACTCGAGGCGACGGAGGTATTGTTCTACAGAAGGATATTAAGGATATCGTGTACGGAACTTATGAGCAACGATGCGGTTTTGGAGAGGATGCAAACAAGGAGTAAGCTTATACTTAACAGGCAGATAAAATTTCTAGGACACTTAATCAGAAAGGAGGGTGTGGAGAAACTGAAACTCACAGGTCGAATAGAAAGAAAGAGAGGAAACTGAAAGCAACGCATAAAATACCCAGCGGGATTAGGAAAGATAAAAATAGAACGTGTTTATGGGGAGGTGGCAGAGGGACGAAATTTATTGAGAGCTAAAAGGGATAGGGAGAAGTGGAGAGTCATGATCGCCTAAGACCTGGAGGAACACGGCACATAAAAAGAAAAAAAATTACGGTTATTTTTTTTTTTGGGAAATGTTCGAGGAAGGATTGAAACAGCAGAGACGAAACATCACAAAAAAAAACAAAAACAGACAATTCTTAGAAGACATATAGTCTTTAAAAAACATTAAGATTTACTTGATATCAACTGAAGAAGAAGAAGAAGAAGAAGAAGAAGAAGAAGAAAAAGAAGAAAACATTGATTAATATGATGAGGAGGAAGATGCCAGATTCCAAGAAGAAATGGGAATGAGGAACGCAGATGGAGAAAAAGAATAATGTAAGGGGAATAGATGGATATTGAATTGAAACGAAGGAAACAATTCTTGCGGAGGAATGTGGGAGATAGATATAACGAGAATAATAATAAGAACATAGAATAAAAAGAAACTGAGCAGCAATCGGAAATGGTAGAAGAATAAACAATATAGTGGAGAAAATCCGTGGAAAATGACGCGAAGATTTGAAAGTCAAAACTAAAATATATAGAAGAATACGCATAGATATAAAATATTGAAGAACAAGAACAAGAAGAACATAGAAAAGAAGAACAAGAAGAAAAAGAACAAGAAGAAGAACAAGAAAGAGGAGCAATGGAAGACGAAGACGAAGACGACAACGATGAAAGTGAAGACGACGAGTAAGAAGAAAGTGTTCAAGGAGAAAGAATTAAGAGTAGGAGAAAATGACGACGACGAAGAAGAAGAAGGGGGGGTTGAAGAATAAGGAGACAACGAAAAAGAAGGAAGACGAAATGGAAAAGAAAAAGAAGAAGGAAGAGGAGAAGAAGACGATAAAGAAAAAGAAAACGAAGTAGTAATAGTAGTAGAAGAAGAAGACGAAGAAGAAGAAGAAGAAGATGATGATGATGATGATGATGATGACGATGAAGAAATTAGAAGATAAGGAGAAAAAATAAGAAATCGAAGAAGGAGAAGAAAAATTAGAAGGAGAAGGAGAAGAAAAATAAGAAATATAAGAAGAAAAATAAGAAGTGAGAAGGAGAAGACGACGACGGTGACGACGACGAAGAAGAAGAAGAAGAAGAAGAACAACAACAACACGAAGAACAAGAACAAGAACAAGAAGAAAAAAGAACAACAAGACGACGAAGAAGAAGAAAGAGTTCAAGGAGAAAGAATTAAGAGTAGGTGAAAATGATGATGACGAAAAAGAAGAAGTAGAAGAAGGAGGAGAAGTTAGAGTAAAAGGAGACAACGAAAAAGAAGGAAGACAAAATAGAGAAGAAAAAAGGAAGAGGAGACGAAGAAGACGACGAAGAAAAAGAAAAAGAAGTAGTAGTAGAAGAACAAGAACAAGAAAATAAGGAGGGAAAATGTGAGAAAAAAATGTACATAGTGATATATAAAACCAAACGTAAGTTATTATGTTTATGAATACCGTAATTCCCCATGTATAATATGCATTTTTTCTAAAAAAAAATAATAACCAAAATTAGTAGTGCGCATTATGCATAACCACAAAAAATACTTCCCGTTTCATAGGTCAATTTCAATTGAGAAATGACTACTCACAACAAGCATACGATAATTTGACACAAACATTCGGCCATTGTGATCCATAAGGATGTCAAAATACAATCATATGTACTTAACAATACTTACAAATGTAAAATAAAATAAGAATTATCATGAAACTAAATTAGAAAAATATTATTCTATGTTTAAAACAGTTTTTAATAAGAGTATGTAACGCTGGCGTAATGAAATTGGAGAAGTAAAAACTATAGGGTTTGATTACCAAACAAACGGTACGTTGTTATGCGTATGTAGACGCATTTTCCCATACATTCAGCATAATTTTAGCGGCGTGTATTATAGATGAAGTCGTCTTATACATGGGGAATTACGGTAATGGATCGCGAGTGTAGAAAAAGGAAGTAGTATTAGTATTAGTAATAGTAGTATAAACAGAGCAAGGAAAAAAAGAAGAAAAATAACAACATAACGAAGCTCAGAGCAAACATAGGAAAGAGATAATGAAAGAAATATTAGAAGAATGCCTGAAGAAAAAGAAAAAAATACTTAAAATGAATACCAAAATTATACATGAAAAAAGGAAATAAATAATGAATTTAAAGTGTACAAGAAGAGAACTGGACGTCGTCGTCGTCGTAGTAGTAGTAGTAGTAGTTGTACTGGCGGTAGTAGTTGGTTGGTTGGTTGGTTGGTTGGTTGGTTGGGTTATATGGCATATCAACCACTGTGGGACATTTAATGCCAAATCAAGGCATTATATATATATATATATATATATATATATATATATATATATATATATATATATATATATATATATTAAATATACAGTACTATTAAACATATAGCTGGCAACATTACTTTTTTACAAAAACGTATAGCTGCCAACATTATTTTTTCCCAAAAAACGTATAGCTGCCAACATTATTTTTTCCCCAAAAACGTATAGCTGCTAACATTATTTTTTTCAAAAAACATACAGCTGGCAACATTGTTGTTTCAAAAACGCATAGCTGACAACATTGTTGTTTCAAAAAACATAGCCGGCAACATTATTTTTTCCAAAAAACGTATAGCCTCCTACATTGTTTCAAAAACGCATACCTGGCAACATTATTGTTTCAAAAATGTATAGCTGGCAGCATTATTATTTCCATAAAACGTATAGCTGGCAACATTATTTTTTCCAAAAAACGTATAGCTGGCAACATTATTGTTTAAAAAACGCATACCTGGTAACCTTATTGTTTCAAAAACGTATATCTGGCAAGATTATTTTAAAAAAAAAAACAAAAAACGTATAGCTGGCAATATTATTTTTCCAAAAAAACGTATAGCTGGCAACATTATTGTTTCAAAAACGTATAGCTGGCAACATTATTTTTCCGAAAACATTATCTGAGGCCATGCTGTTGGATGTAGTTTATCGCCATACCCAGGACGCGGATGTAGTAGGAGTTGTATTAGTAGTAGTAGTAGTAGTAGTAAAAAAGGAAGAAGAAAATGGTCAAGAGAAAATCGAAGACGATGTCAAAAACCAAGAGAATAATGTGGAAAATAAAATAAAAATTGAATATAGAAAAGGAAATAAAAGATAACAAAAAGTTAAGAGGATAAGAAAGTTAAGAAAATGGCGAGAGAAGACGAACAAGTCGAAATAGTGAAAAATGCAGGTGGTAGACACAAGACAGGATTGATATTTCTGGATGAGAATAACGCTTTTCGGTTGAATATCTTTCAGAGTCGGGGACGGCCGACTTAGTGATCAAGACAGAAAAATAGTCAAAGAAAAAGCAAGTTAAACGCCACAACAAAGAGATGTGTCTGATACGAGTGGAATCGGTACTTTTCTTCAATAAGCGAACTGAATAAGTCTTCGTTTAATGCATATCTTCCGTCCCTGTTCGAAAAGCGGATTAGCGTACAAAAATCGTGGTGTGCGGCTGTGGGGAAAGGAAAGGAAAATCTCCCTTTACAAGATGAAATGAGATGGCGATCCACAAATGGCACGGACCTGCTTATAATGAAATCCCGCACGCACATCGGTAAATTTCACAGTGGTTTTTCAGGGCTCTGTTTTTTTTCCATTTTATTTTACTTAGATTCTTTAGTAGTACACAATCCTGGACTAGTGAATTTAGTACAGAATCCAATTACGTTTTACCAAAGAAAACATTTCATTCGCTCTTTCTTTGTAACATTTACTATATATTTTATATATCTCTTACGACTCTCTCTCTCTCTCTAACACACGCACAAACATATATATATATATATATATATATATATATATATATATATATATATATATATATATATATATATATATATATATATATGTATATCAGGAAGAGGTTATAATGGTTCCAACGAGAGAAAAGTGCATATTTTAAGAAGACAGAAACCTCAAAAGTTTTTGGTTATAATGTGCACTAGTAATTTAGTCCTGATTCGAATTACCTGTTACCAAAGAAAACATTTCATTCGCTGTTTCTTTCTAACATTTTATATATTTTTTTATATTTCTTACGAATCTCTCTCTAATTAATATATATATATATATATATATATATATATATATATATATATATATATATATATATATATATATATATTATTTATTAAAGACATTTTTTTTTTAAACATAAAAAAAATGTCTTTAATAAATAAATTGTCGGACTTTGTCCATTTCGTAATATATATATATATATATATATATATATATATATATATATATATATATATATATATGAAGAAAAATATACGGGAAAAAACAAACAAAAATCCTTATATGCAATAATGCTGTTTTGATGTTAATATGTCCTGAAGATGGTTTATTGACCGAAACGTCCGACGTCGACATATTAACATTAAAACAGCATTATTGCATATAAGGATTTTTGTTTGATTTTTCCCGTATATTTTTCTTCATACTGTCGGATCTATATCCATATATTTGCTTACATATATATATATATATATATATATATATATATATATATATATATATATATATATATATATATATATATATATATATGTAAGACGTTATAATTGTTCAAACCAGAGAAAAGTGTATATTTTAAGAAGAAGCGAGAAACCGGAAAAGCTTTTGGTTATAATGTGGATTTTTTCAATATATATATTATACTTTACTTTTCATATTTTTTACTACACGTGTTTCCTGTCTGCCGACCTTCAGGCAAAGTGTGGTTATTTACACATATTATTAAAAGGAATGAATTTTTCTTGTGTCTTCGATGTTTAAACGTTGTCTTTTTTTTCTTTAGTAGTAACCCAAAACTTTTTTTCTTGGACTGGCTCAAAAAATCATTAAAATAAATCCACATTATAACGTAAAACCTTTGCGGTCTCCCTCTTCATATATATATATATATATATATATATATATATATATATATATATATATATATATATATATATATATATGTATGTATGTATTTATACAAATATATATATATATGTATTTATATATATATATATGTATTTATATATATATATATATATATGTATTTATATATATATATACGTATTTATATATATGTATTTATATATATATATATATATATTTATATATATATATATATACGTATTTATATATATGTATTTATACATATGTATTTATATATATATATGTATTTATATGTATTTATATATATATATATATGTATTTATATGTATATAGATGTATTTATATATATATGTATTTATATATATATATATATGTATTTATATATATACATATGTATTTATATGTATTTATATGTATTTATATATATATATATGTATTTATATGTATTTTTATATATATATATATATATATATATATATATATATATATATATATATATATATATATATCAGTGAGAGACATAGAGAGAAAGCCATAGAAACAGACAGGTTGGGTTATTCATTTTCTGCGGCTTATCAACCATTCTCATGTTATCTAAAGCCAGAAATATTTTTAGATTTTTTTTTAGATAATAACGATTCAGTGGTACACGTTTACTAATTATTCGTTAGATAAGGTAGAAATGTTGGAGTCATAACATTTCTAAGGATATTTTTGCGTAAGTGAATATAACGAAACCGACTGGATTTGGAACTTGGCCCTCCGATTAACAAATCTGGGACATTATCCATCACACCACCCGAACATGCAATCATACAAAATCTGGTATTTCCAAGCGGTCAACTATCTAGGTACTTACCAGTTTTGCAGTTGCTTAACTTCGGTGATCGTACTGGAACCAATGTTTCAAAGTAGTACGGCCGTAACAGAGAGAGAGGTGTGAGAGGGGGGAAAGAAAGAGAAAGCAATATCTCACTCTTGTCGACCAGGATGTTGATTCATTGATGTTATTGCTTCTTTGTAAATTATGCCGAGGATTCTGAGAGGAATTGGGTAGACAGGACTTTTCATGTCAATGTGACCGAGGCTTTGAGCTTACTCGCCTTATTCTCCTTGTGCTTCACGCCAGAAAAATTAAAAAATTAATCAGTCCGTCTGACGATCACAAATAGCGTGAAACCCAGGATCATAAATCCGTTCCTCTGTGTGTGTGTGTGTGTTTTGGATTGATCAAAACATTTCATCCGGAGCAAGTCGATCAGGTCATAAAGATGCATGGGGTTACTGAGGATGAAATTGAATGAAAAGGCATTAGGAGAATGAACCTATAATCCAATCCCTAAAAATTAGGAGTGTATAAAGCTCTGCTACTAAAAGACGAGGTAGGTTTGTTAACCGGAGGATAGGACAAACACACAAACACACATATCTATGTGATTGTGTGTGTGTTTGGTTGAATAGTCTAGACATTATTGCTATTTTTATTTTAATCCTATCAATCATATTCTCGATTTCAACAGATATTATTCGACAATACAACTATACTCCACCATGAAAATAATAAAAATAAACCTCAATTTCTGGAAGCCTTTATATAAAACAATTACGGCCAGAAATAACCAAAGTAAGTTAAACGTTTAGCAAAAACTTACTAACATGTTTATAATACCAACATTTTTTAAAAATATCTAAATTGTAATTGATAAAAACTAATATTTTAAAAAAAATGACTATAGTTCTAGTAAGAATTAATTAGATAAGTTACTCCCTTATATACAGTTTTAATTTTTTTTCGAATTTTACAGCGTTCAGGCTCACATATTTGTAACTCACATTAATTTTTGTTTTAGAAATTCAACCCATGAAGATGATCTTTGATGAGACTGAAAGTACTTGGGAAATTAAAAATAATATGGATAATTACGGCTTTTTTCTTGGTCGATTGTGTACAGACACTAAAAAATTGATTAGTGAACTTGTGAGGATTAAAATTAAAATAAATAGATGTATGTTTGGATTATTCAAGGAAACATGCTTGAATGAAGATATGCTGCTTAAATATACATATATGCTTATATATACCGGGTGTAACAGCATAATTGCGCAAATTGTGTAACAGTATGTAATAATTTGCCATCCCACACAATGTTTAATATCTAAAAAATCACTAAACTAGTTTATCGTGTAACATAGACAAACACTCACGCACACACACACACAGACACTCACACACGCACACATACATATATATATTATGCAATTTTAATTATATATCATTTATATTTTATATATGCGCGGTACTTATTGGAAAGCGCTCAATATCAGTGATAGAGCTAACATATTTCAGTTTGTCAGACGATCGCAAATAGCGTGAAACCCATGGTCACAATCTCACATCAATCCAAGTATATATATATATATATATATATATATATATATATATATATATATATATATATATATATATATATATATATATATATATGTATTTATATGTATTTATATGTATTTATATGTATAGTATATATATACTCGGTAGTGGATGCGCACTGATGATGAGTCCCAAATATAGGACGAAACGGCCGTTCAGTGCTTCCTGAGGTTTCTATCAGACTCGATGAATCAATTAATATAATTATCAAATCCTCCTCATTACTATGTGTGTTTATCATAGCTTGAACCAGCTTCTAATGCTCCAGTTGGAGCGGCTTGGTGAGAGTAGTCGTGGCTCCAGGAGGCTCAGTCCTACGGTCAGAGAGAATCTCAGTTGAGTTCCACCACGGAATGTGGGAGTGAGCGGCGCTTCTTAGAGTCTGACAGAGCAGTTGGTATAGTGGTTACTTGCCAACCTAACTGTTGGTGTTTCTGCTGATGAGTCCCAAATATAGGACGAAACGGCCGTCCAGTGATTCCTGAGGTTTCTATCAGACTCGATGAATCAATTAATATAATTATCAAATCCTCCTCATTACTATGTGTGTTTATCATCGCTTGAACCAGCTTCTAATGCTCCAGTTGGAGCGGCTCGGTGGCTCAGTCCTATGGTCAGAGAGAATCTCAGTTGAGTTCTACCACGGAATGTGAGAGTGAGCGGTGCTTCTTAGAGTCTGATTTGCAATCACTTCGTCACCGAGGCCCGGCGGATCAGTTGGTATAGTGTTCGTTTGCCAACCTAACTGTCGGGGTTTCGATTCCCTCGGTAGTGGATGTGCACGGCTGATGAGTCGAAACGGCCGTCCAGTGCTTCCTGAGGTTTCTATCAGACTCGATGAATCAATTAATATATATATATATATATATATGTGTGTGTGTGTGTGTGTGGGGGGGTATGTTATGTTATATATAAGGTAAAATAGCTCAATTACAAGGTGAGTGCGTATATAAATATAAAATTGGACACTGAATTCAACATATTCAGGCAACATTTTTATTTAATAATATCATTTACTTTCGTTTATTCGACATTAAATTACGTTACTTATAATCCTCCATATTTGGTTTCGAGTGTTGATGAATACTTATGAGCGTCTCTTATATTTTAGAAGTTTTTAAAAACTAACCATAATTTTTATTTTTCTTTCAAATACTTGTAAAGTAAAATCTTCACATTTGCTTTGATAAAGTCGATCAGAAGAACAAATGTGTCGGCTAAGAGAAGCTTACCTTTTGTATATTACACTTATAATTCTACTTGTCACTGGCTACCTTAGCCATCAGGTAACTTACGCCATGACACTACGTCATGAATAAAGGTCTATTCCGTTCCGTTCAGAAAGAAAGTCAGAAAAGACACATTAGTGTCACTGTTTGGTCTCAGTGAGAAAAATAGAGAGAAAAAAAGAAAGAAAGGATTTAACGTTTGTTTCATTAAAATGGAAAACGTTTTCAATTTAATTTCCTTTTTTTCGTCCTGCAAATACCTCATAAATAATGGACTATACAGTTTTGATCAGGATTTGGCGGGAAGAAAAGACATATGGGTGACGCTATTTGTTTTCAGTGAGAAAATAACGAAAGAAAGAAAAATGCAAGTGAAAATTGAAGAGGCGTAAACACTCATGTATTTAACGTCTGTTTCAGTGAAATTCAAAAGTTGTCAATTTTATTTTTTTTCATTTGTACGCACTTATTTAAATAACGAACAACATTCATATTTACAATCGTTATTGCAATATTTCGTTATATGTTGTTTATAATTTTATTGCAATATCATTGTTATATCAATATTTTGACATATATTTGTGTTATATTATTGCAAATATTTCTTAAAGGTGCTAATCACAAATATTTAACCATGCGATATTGGAATCTGTCTATATTTCTGAGATGAGGTATTATGTACAGTATTTACATTATGCGGACTATTGTCCTCACCTTTGTCGCCATATTTGTCACAACGTTTCGGCCGTTGTAAGCTCCGAAAGATGAGGACAATAGTCCGCATAATGTAAATACGATATTGGAATGTTTATCGAGATATTTTTGTGACCGATTACACAGGTTATTAAAATATTTAATTTTAGAATTTAGATTCATGGGATAATTCCAATCAAAATAACTTGACATTTTCACAGGTATTTCACGAGTATATGTTGCTGACACCGCCAAGAGATTGGACGGAGAGGCGATGCAGAAAGTAACTTAAATCAGTTCAGTGACAAATTTTTACTATATATATATATATATATATATATATATATATATATATATATATATATAAGGGAGAGGTTGTAGAGGTTCCAAGGAGATAAATGCGTGTATATTAAAAAGAAGAGAGAAGCCGCAAACGTTTTTGGTTGTAATGTGGTTTTTAAAAATATATATATATATATATATATATATATATATATATATATATATATATATATATATATATATATATATATATATATATAACAGTCAGTCAGTTATGTGCCATGCGTGATACACGCTTAGGCGATCATGTAACTTTCAATACAGGACTGACGAGGCCGATTTTTCCCGCATTATGTTGCTAATTCTTTCTGAAGTAGGCCAGTTGCCATCCAAGGCTATAGAACTCGGTCTGTCTTGCTATTTACCCATAGCTGAAGGGAGAAGGAGTGTTCATACCTTTTGTAAGGGTATTAGCACGTAAGTGAATGTAATGCATTCGAATGGAATTCAAACTCGGCTCTCTGATTCCTCAATCCGATATATATATATATATATATATATATATATATATATATATATATATATGAAGAAACATAATCTTAAGGTATACTATATTTATGGGATAAAGTGCTCAATATCAGAGGTAGTGCATGTGTAAATATAAAAGTGAACATTGAAATCAACATTTAGAGGCGACAGTCTGTATCCTGCTAGACTCAATCGTCAGTGCTGACGATTGCGTCTAGCATGAAACAGACTTCAATGTTCACTTTTAAATATATATATATATATATATATATATATATATATATATATATATATATATATATATATCGTATTCTAGTCATCTGATTTTGTTGTTGCTCTCGATAAAATGTCCTCATCAACGAAACGTTTTTTGATGCTATCTGTTTTGGCTTTATGTGAACCTGTTGTCACTGTCTCTAGCCTTTGAACAAAGTTTACCGCTGGGAGGTTTGACACTGAAGATGTTAACTGTGTCTGGGTCATTGCGGTCATTATTTACATCTTTTAATCAGAGAATCTCATTGACAAATTCGCGTTGTCCATCACGAATTCAATCATAAATCGGTTTGAATGAGAAGAACACGAAAAGTTAACGTCTGTCTTTTTTTTCTTCTTCTTTTTTTCTTAAAGTTGTTATTCCCACATATTCTGACTAGATGCGGGGGGTATTTTCTCGTAGATGTTTTTTTTTTTTGTAATTAGATTGAAGTTAGTCATATGCCCAAAAAATAATACTGTTTCGAAGTGGTCACTCCGTGCACGGAATCAAGATTTATTTTTTATTTCTTGTTAATATCATTAAAACATATGTTATATTTCACATAAACTCCAGTGAATTTGAATTTCTCGCAAGATATATCGTCATAGACAATTTTTTGTGCTTTAGAAGTTTGAAATATCTTTCTTCATGTCTTCAAGGAATAAAATCGTCAATAAAAAAAACAAAAAAAAATATTACTGAGTACTGTTTTTCTGAGGAATACACACACACACTTTATATATATATATATATATATATATATATATATATATGTGTGTGTGTGTGTGTATGTATATATATATATATATATATATATATATATATATATTGGGTTGGATTGATGTGAGTTTCACGCTATTTGCGATCGTCAGACAAATATTTTAGATATGTCACTGATATTGAGCGCTTTGCAATAAGTACAGAATATATGTAATATATATATATATATATATATATATATATATATATATATATAAGCGTTTAAACCCAAGCAAGGCGGAAAGCCACTAGGACGCAAGGGGTTACAGAAGATTTGGATTAAGATCAGATGGGAGTTGATGAGGAGAAGGATAGTGGATAGATCAAGGTAACTGGACATATTGATTGACATTACATTTGAATATTTGGAGATTATAGCTCTGAGGGAAACTGGAATAGGGAAGGGAGTTCCACAGGCGAGAGGTGCGAGATATGAAGCTATTGGAGTAGAAGAGACGGCTACATTTAATAGTTTCGACAATGAAAGTGTGAGAGCTGGATAACAGCCTCGTAGGGCACTTGAATTCATGAGCAATTACCATGAAAGTATTTGTAAAAATGACATATTATATCGTATATCCGTCTCTGGATCTTATCAAGAATCCCCAGGCAAAAAAAGGGGCTCCACACCATATATGGCAAAAATACTCTATGCAAGGGCGAATTGTTGATTTGTAGATCTGAAGGATCGATTCCGGACAGAAAAATTTCCTGCCGCGGCACAGGGAGACAACTTTCCTTGCGGTGGATGTAGCGATTGACTCAATGTATTTGTTCCATCTCAGGTCAACGTGAGACCGAGCAGCCGCAGAGAGGTGCTCTCTAGTTGAGAGCAGGGAAGGATCTTTGTGGTGATTAATAGAGAGCAGTTTTGTTTTTGAGGCATTATAGTTGACCAGCCAATTCCTGCCCCAGTTCAAAACCGATTGGAGGTCCTTTTCGAGACGCACCGCCAGGTTAGTTTTGTCTGCGACACTAGATTTGTTTTCGAGGCAGGAGTAAATTTTGATGTCACCCGCGTAGATGCCAACTTGGGAATTTATGGCGTCAGGAATGTCATTTATGTAGATAAGGAATAGAGTGGGGCCTAGGATACAGCCTTGAGGAACACCTGCGTTCGTGGGATAGGAACTGGAGGAGAATCCGTTGAGAACGAACTTCAATTCATGGTTTGACAGGAATGATTGTATTAGGTCAAACAATCGACCCGTAATGCCAAAAGCCGGCATGTCAAACCCTATCAAATGCTTTGGAGATGTCTAGGGCCACGGCACGAGCTTCCCCGTTATTTTGAAGAGCTTGGTAGACAGTTTCAGTGATGGCCGTAAGCACATCAGCAGTAGATCGGGCAAAGCGGAAGACATATTGCTTGTCTGAGAGCAGATCATAGGATATAAGGTGGTTAATCACCTCGGCATTGATTACCGAAAAGAGGTAGGGGACTGATAGGACGGTAATTACAAGTGTCAAAGGGGTCGGCACAGTTCTTGTGGACAGGAACAATTGAAGAGGACTTCCAGCAGTCATGACAACAAGATTCCTTGAGGCAGTAGTTATATCGTTTAGAGAGGGCGGGCGCCAGTTCAGGTGCGCATTTCTTCAAGACAATGGCTGCTATCCCATCCCCACCACTAGCTTTGTTGTTGTCTATATTGGAGATAATCTCCAATACCAAGGACGCGGTTATGTGTAACCCACTGAGTAGGGCCTCAGTTCTAAGAGTCGGGTATAGGTACAACGGAAGAATCGAGCGTTGAGTTGAATAAAAGTTTCCGCGCAAAACATTCAGCCTTGTCGCCAGAGGAGGTCAGGCCTTCGGATATATATATAAATATATATATATATATATATATATATATATGTGTGTGTGTGTGTGTGTGTGTGTGTGTGTGTCTGTGTGTCTGTGTGTGTGTATATAGAGAGAGAGGGGAAAAGAGAGAGAGACAGAGGAAGATAGGGATTAGGAAAATCTATGAAAAAGTGGGAAATATTTTTTGTGTGACGGCTGTGGATTTTAAACATCACGTTAGTCCAATGAAGTTCAAAGGACGAAACGTTTCACAGGAAAATGTGTTGTCCCACTTTATCGTATACGTCTTTAAAATCTTTCTTGATATATAAAAATGTGTATATATAAAAAATAAAAAAGAAAGAATATTCAGATTTATAATCCAGAGTGCCTTAGTTTATGTTTTTTTTTTAAGCAATGCTCGATACACAGTTGGAAATAATATAATTATTTATTTAAGAATATTTATTCATCGCGATACAGTATTGTTTAATTCTTGTATAAGTGGATATATCAAGACGATTTAATTTTAGTTTAATTTAATATCGTGAAAATTATCTTGTTTTAGTTAAATGTTCGATTTAATTTAATATATCAAAATGATACCTCACTAAGTTTTTGAGGTTAAAAACCTCATTGAATGATATTTCATGTTGAATACATACGAATCATAGTTCATAATTAGTATTTTATAATAAAAAAAAAACTATAATATAAAAATTGTATCGTAAGAGTAATTAAAATGTTGGAAATGCGTGATAATTGATGTAGAAACTAATTAAAAAAAATATTAAATTGAATGAAAACCTAATTAAGAAAATTAGAATATTCCTTATACGTTTTCTCAAATAAGCTGCCAAAAGGAATATATTTTTAGGAAATGGATCAAATCCATGCATTCTGTCTACTTGTAGTTTATGCTTTGTTCCTTTTTCTCTCTTTCCATCGCTAGCTTCAGTTTCCTTTCCGTGTCTGCTATCAGCACAGTGTCAACTACGTATCTGATAATGTTAATATTGTGGACGCCAATCCTGGTAGGCTTTGCCGTTCTCTCCCTCGCTAGCTTCAGTCGAAGGTTTTGTAGTTTCCTTTCCGTGTCTGCTATGAGCACATGGTCAACTACGTATCTGATTCTGTTAATATTGTGGACGCCAATCCTGGTTGGCTTTCCCGTTCTCTCCCTCGCTAGATTCAGTCGAAGGTTTTGTAGTTTCCTTTCCGTTGTCTGCTATCAGCACAGTGACAACTACGTATCTGATACTGTTAATATTATGGACCCCAATCCTGGTAGGCTTTTCCGTTCTCTCCCTCGCTAGCTTCAGTCGACGGTTTTGTAGTATCCTTTCCGTGTTTGCTATCAGCACAGTGTCAACTACGTATCTGATACTGTTAATATTGTGGACGCCAATCCTGGAAGGCTTTCCCGGTCTCTCCCTCGATAGCTTCAGTCGAAGGTTTTGTAGTTTCCTTTCCGTGTCTGCTATCAGCACAGGGTCAACTAAGTATCTGATACTGTTAATATTGTGGACGCCAATCCTGGTAGGCTTTGCCGTTCTCTCCCTCGCTAGCTTCAGTCGAAGGTTTTGTAGTTTCCTTTCCGTGTCTGCTATCAGCACAGTGTCAACTACGTATCTGATACTGTTAATATTGTGGACGCCAATCCTGGTAGGCTTTTCCGTTCTCTCCCTCGCTAGCTTCAGTCGAAGGTTTTGTAGTTTCCTTTCCGTGTTTGCTATCAGCACAGTGTCAACTACGTATCTGATACTGTTAATATTGTGGACGCCAATCCTGGTAGGCTTTGCCGTTCTCTCCCTCGCTAGCTTCAGTCGAAGGTTTTGTAGTTTCCTTTCCGTGTCTGCTATCAGCACAGTGTCAACTACGTATCTGATAATGTTAATATTGTGGACGCCAATCCTGGTAGGCTTTGCCGTTCTCTCCCTCGCTAGCTTCAGTCGAAGGTTTTGTAGTTTCCTTTCCGTGTCTGCTATGAGCACATGGTCAACTACGTATCTGATTCTGTTAATATTGTGGACGCCAATCCTGGTTGGCTTTCCCGTTCTCTCCCTCGCTAGATTCAGTCGAAGGTTTTGTAGTTTCCTTTCCGTTGTCTGCTATCAGCACAGTGACAACTACGTATCTGATACTGTTAATATTATGGACCCCAATCCTGGTAGGCTTTTCCGTTCTCTCCCTCGCTAGCTTCAGTCGACGGTTTTGTAGTATCCTTTCCGTGTTTGCTATCAGCACAGTGTCAACTACGTATCTGATACTGTTAATATTGTGGACGCCAATCCTGGAAGGCTTTCCCGGTCTCTCCCTCGATAGCTTCAGTCGAAGGTTTTGTAGTTTCCTTTCCGTGTCTGCTATCAGCACAGGGTCAACTAAGTATCTGATACTGTTAATATTGTGGACGCCAATCCTGGTAGGCTTTGCCGTTCTCTCCCTCGCTAGCTTCAGTCGAAGGTTTTGTAGTTTCCTTTCCGTGTCTGCTATCAGCACAGGGTCAACTAAGTATCTGATACTGTTAATATTGTGGACGCCAATCCTGGTAGGCTTTGCCGTTCTCTCCCTCGCTAGCTTCAGTCGAAGGTTTTGTAGTTTCCTTTCCGTGTCTGCTATCAGCACAGTGTCAACTACGTATCTGATACTGTTAATATTGTGGACGCCAATCCTGGTAGGCTTTTCCGTTCTCTCCCTCGCTAGCTTCAGTCGAAGGTTTTGTAGTTTCCTTTCCGTGTTTGCTATCAGCACAGTGTCAACTACGTATCTGATACTGTTAATAATGTGGACGCCAATCCTGGTAGGCTTTGCCGTTCTCTCCCTCGCTAGCTTCAGTCGAAGGTTTTGTAGTTTCCTTTCCGTGTCTGCTATCAGCACAGTGTCAACTACGTCTCTGATACTGTTAATATTGTGGATGCCAATCCTGGTAGGCTTTTCCGTTCTCTCCCTCGCTAGCTTCAGTCGAAGGTTTTGTAGTTTCCTTTCCGTGTTTGCTATCAGCACAGTGTCAACTACGTATCTGATACTGTTAATATTGTGGACGCCAATCCTGGTAGGCTTTGCCGTTCTCTCCCTCGCTCGCTTCATTCGAAGTATTCTGTAGTTTCCTTTCCGTGTCTGCTATCAGCACAGTGTCAACTACGTATCTGATACTGTTAATAATGTGGACGCCAATCCTGGTAGGCTTTGCCGTTATCTCCCTCGCTAGCTTCAGTCGAAGGTTTTGTAGTTTCCTTTCCGTGTCTGCTATCAGCACAGGGTCAACTACGTATCTGATACTGTTAATATTGTGAACGCCAATCCTGGTAGGCTTTCCCGTTCTCTTCCTCGCTCGCTTCATTCGAAGTATTCTGTAGTTTCCTTTCCGTGTCTGCTATCAGCACAGTGTCAACTACGTATCTGATACTGTTAATATTGTGGACGCCAATCCTGGTAGGTTTTGCCGTTCTCTCCCTCGCTAGCTTCAGTCGAAGGTTTTGTAGTTTCCTTTAAATGTCTGCTATCAGCACAGAGTCAACTACGTATCTGATACTGTTAATATTGTGGACGACAATCCTGGTAGGCTTTGCCGTTCTCTCCCTCGCTAGCTTCAGTCGAAGGTTTTGTAGTTTCCTTTCCGTGTCTGGTATCAGCACAGGGTCAACTACGTATCTGATACTGTTAATATTGTGGACGCCAATCCTGGTAGGCTTTGCCGTTATCTCCCTCGCTAGCTTCAGTCGATGGTTTTGTAGTTTCCTTTCCGTGTCTACTATCAGCAGAGTGTCAACTACGTATCTGATACTGTTAATATTGTGGATGCCAATCCTGGTAGGCTTTGCCGTTATCTCCCTCGCTAGCTTCAGTCGATGGTTTTGTAGTTTCCTTTCCGTGTTTGCTATCAGCACAGTGTCAACTACGTATCTGATACTGTTAATATTGTGGACGCCAATCCTGGTAGGCTTTGCCGTTATCTCCCTCGCTAGCTTCAGTCGAAGGTTTTGTAGTTTCCTTTCCGTGTCTACTATCAGCAGAGTGTCAACTACGTATCTGATACTGTTAATATTGTGGATGCCAATCCTGGTAGGCTTTGCCGTTATCTCCCTCGCTAGCTTCAGTCGATGGTTTTGTAGTTTCCTTTCCGTGTTTGCTATCAGCACAGTGTCAACTACGTATCTGATACTGTTAATATTGTGGACGCCGATCCTGGTAGGCTTTGCCGTTATCTCCCTCGCTAGCTTCAGTCGAAGGTTTTGTAGTTTCCTTTCCGTGTCTACTATCAGCACAGTGTCAACTACGTATCTGATACTGTTAATATTGTGGATGCCAATCCTGGTAGGCTTTGCCGTTCTCTCCCTCGCTAGCTTCAGTCGATGGTTTTGTAGTTTCCTTTCCGTGTCTACTATCAGCAGAGTGTCAACTACGTATCTGATACTGTTAATATTGTGGATGCCAATCCTGGTAGGCTTTGCCGTTATCTCCCTCGCTAGCTTCAGTCGATGGTTTTGTAGTTTCCTTTCCGAGTTTGCTATCAGCACAGTGTCAACTACGTATCTGATACTGTTAATATTGTGGACGCCAATCCTGGTAGGCTTTGCCGTTATCTCCCTCGCTAGCTTCAGTCGAAGGTTTTGTAGTTTCCTTTCCGTGTCTGCTATCAGCACAGGGTCAACTACGTATCTGATACTGTTAATATTGTGGACGCCAAACCTGGTAGGCTTTCCCGTTCTCTTCCTCGCTCGCTTCATTCGAAGTATTCTGTAGTTTCCTTTCCGTGTCTGCTATCAGCACAGTGTCAACTACGTATCTGATACTGTTAATATTGTGGACGCCAATCCTGGTAGGTTTTGCCGTTCTCTCCCTCGCTAGCTTCAGTCGAAGGTTTTGTAGTTTCCTTTAAATGTCTGCTATCAGCACAGAGTCAACTACGTATCTGATACTGTTAATATTGTGGACGCCAATCCTGGTAGGCTTTGCCGTTCTCTCCCTCGCTAGCTTCAGTCGAAGGTTTTGTAGTTTCCTTTCCGTGTCTGGTATCAGCACAGTGTCAACTACGTGTCTGATACTTTTAATATAGTGTACGCCAATCCTGGTTGGCTTTCCCGTTCTCTCCCTCGCTAGCTTCAGTCGAAGGTTTTGTAGTTTCCTTTCCGTTGTCTGCTATCAGCACAGTCTCAACTACGTATCTGATACTGTTAATATTATGGACCCCAATCCTGGTAGGCTTTTCCGTTCTCTCCCTCGCTAGCTTCAGTCGACGGTTTTGTAGTATCCTTTCCGTGTTTGCTATCAGCACAGTGTCAACTACGTATCTGATACTGTTAATATTGTGGACGCCAATCCTGGTAGGCTTTGCCGTTCTCTCCCTCGCTAGCTTCAGTCGAAGGTTTTGTAGTTTCCTGTCCGTGTCTGCTATCAGCACAGTGTCAACTACGTGTCTGATACTGTTAATATTGTGTACGCCAATCCTGGTAGGCTTTGCCGTTCTCTCCCTCGCTAGCTTCAGTCGAAGGTTTTGTAGTTTCCTTTCCGTGTCTGCTATCAGCACAGTGTCAACTACGTATCTGATACTGTTAATATTGTGGACGCCAATCCTGGTAGGCTTTTCCGTTCTCTCCCTCGCTAGCTTCAGTCGAAGGTTTTGTAGTTTCCTTTCCGTGTTTGCTATCAGCACAGTGTCAACTACGTATCTGATACTGTTAATAATGTGGACGCCAATCCTGGTAGGCTTTGCCGTTCTCTCCCTCGCTAGCTTCAGTCGAAGGTTTTGTAGTTTCCTTTCCGTGTCTGCTATCAGCACAGGGTCAACTAAGTATCTGATACTGTTAATATTGTGGACGCCAATCCTGGTAGGCTTTTCCGTTCTCTCCCTCGCTAGCTTCAGTCGAAGGTTTTGTAGTTTCCTTTCCGTGTTTGCTATCAGCACAGTGTCAACTACGTATCTGATACTGTTAATATTGTGGACGCCAATCCTGGTAGGCTTTGCCGTTATCTCCCTCGCTAGCTTCAGTCGAAGGTTTTGTAGTTTCCTTTCCGTGTCTGCTATCAGCACAGGGTCAACTAAGTATCTGATACTGTTAATATTGTGGACGCCAATCCTGGTAGGCTTTCCCGTTCTCTTCCTCGCTCGCTTCATTCGAAGTATTCTGTAGTTTCCTTTCCGTGTCTGCTATCAGCACAGTGTCAACTACGTATCTGATACTGTTAATATTGTGGACGCCAATCCTGGTAGGTTTTGCCGTTCTCTCCCTCGCTAGCTTCAGTCGAAGGTTTTGTAGTTTCCTTTAAATGTCTGCTATCAGCACAGAGTCAACTACGTATCTGATACTGTTAATATTGTGGACGCCAATCCTGGTAGGTTTTGCCGTTCTCTCCCTCGCTAGCTTCAGTCGAAGGTTTTGTAGTTTCCTTTCCGTGTCTGCTATCTGCACAGTGTCAACTACGTGTCTGATACTGTTAATATTGTGGACGCCAATCCTGGTAGGCTTTGCCGTTCTCTCCCTCGCTAGCTTCAGTCAAAGCTTTTGTAGTTTCCTTTCCGTTGTCTGCTATCAGCACAGGGTCAACTACGTATCTGATACTGTTAATATTGTGGACGCCAATCCTGGTAGCCTTTGCCGTCCTCTCCCTCGCTAGCTTCAGTCGAAGGTTTTGTAGTTTCCTTTCCGTTGTCTGCTATCAGCACAGTGTCAACTACGTCTCTGATACTGTTAATATTGTGGACGCCAATCCTGGTAGGCTTTCCCGTTCTCTTCCTCGCTAGCTTCAGTCGAAGGTTTTGTAGTTTCCTTTCCGTGTCTGCTATCAGCACAGTTTCAACTACGTGTCTGATACTGTTAATATTGTGGACGCCAATCCTGGTAGCTTTGCAGTTCTCTCCCTCGCTAGCTTCAGTCGAAGGTTTTGTAGTTTCCTTTCCGTGTCTGGTATCAGCACAGTGTCAACTACGTATCTGATACTGTTAATATTGTGGACGCCAATCCTGGTAGGCTTTGCCGTTCTCTCCCTCGCTAGCTTCAGTCGAAGGTATTGTAGTTTCCTTTCTGTCTCTGCTATCAGCACCAGTGTCAACTACGTCTCTGATACTGTTAATATTGTGGACGCCAATCCTGGTAGGCTTTCCCGTTCTCTCCCTCGCTAGCTTCAGTCGAAGGTTTTGTAATTTCCTTTCCGTGTCTGCTATCAGCACAGTGTCAACTACGTGTCTGATACTGTTAATATTGTGGACGCCAATCCTGGTAGGCTTTCCCGTTCTCTTTCTCGATAGCTTCAGTGGAAGGTTTTGTAGTTTCCTTTCCGTGTCTGCAATCAGCACAGTGTCTACTACGTGTCTGATACTTTTAATATTGTGGACGCCAATCCTGGTAGGCTTTGCCGTTCTCTCCCTCGCCAGCTTCAGTCGAAGCTTTTGTAGTTTCCTTTCCGTGTCTGCTATCAGCACAGTGTCAAAAACGTGTCTGATACTGTTAATATTGTGGACGCCAATCCTGGTAGGCTTTGCCGTTCTCTCCCTCGCTAGCTTCAGTCGATGCTTTTGTAGTTTCCTTTCCGTTGTCTGCTATCAGCACAGGGTCAACTACGTATCTGATACTGTTAATATTGTGGACGCCAATCCTGGTAGCCTTTGCCGTTCTCTCCCTCGCTAGCTTCAGTCGAAGGTTTTGTAGTTTCCTTTCCGTTGTCGGCTATCAGCACAGTGTCAACTACGTATCTGATACTGTTAATATTGTGGACGTCAATCCTGGTAGGCTTTGCCGTTCTCTCCCTCGCTAGCTTCAGTCGAAGGTTTTGTAGTTTCCTTTCCGTTGTCTGCTATCAGCACAGGGTCAACTACGTATCTAATACTGTTAATATTGTGGACGCCAATCCTGGTAGGTTTGCCGTTCTCTCCCTCGCTATCTTCAGTCGAAGGTTTTGAAGTTTCCTTTCCGTGTCTGCTATCAACACAGTGTCAACTACGCATCTGATACTGTTAATATTGTGGACACCAATCCTGGTAGGCTTTCCCGTTCTCTCCCTCGCTAGCATCAGTCGAAGGTTTTGTAGTTTCCTTTCCGTGTCTGCTATCAGTACAGTGTCAACTACGTATCTGATACTGTTAATATTGTGGACGCCAATCCTGGTAGGCTTTGCCGTTCTCTCCCTCGCTAGCTTCAGTCGAAGGTTTTGTAGTTTCCTTTCCGTGTCTGCTATCAGCACATGTTCAACTACGTATCTGATACTGTTAATATTGTGGACGCCAATCCTGGTAGCCTTTGCCGTTCTCTCCCTCGATAGCTTCAGTCGAAGGTTTTGTAGTTTCCTTTCCGTGTCTGCTATCAGCATAGTGTCAACTACGTATCTGATACTGTTAATATTGTGGACGCCAATCCTGGTAGCCTTTGCCGTTCTCTCCCTCGATAGCTTCAGTCGAAGGTTTTGTAGTTTCCTTTCCGTGTCTGCTATCAGCACAGTGTCAACTACGTATCTGATACTGTTAATATTGTGGACGCCAATCCTGGTAAGCTTTGCCGTTCTCTCCCTCGCTAGTTTCAGTCAAAGGTTTTGTAGTTTCCTTTCCGTGTCTGCTATCAGCACAGTGTCAACTACGTGTGATACTGTTAATATTGTGGACGACAATCCTGGTAGGCTTTGTCGTTCTCTCCCTCGCTAGCTTCAGTCGATGCTTTTGTAGTTTTCTTTCCGTTGTCTGCTATCAGCACAGGGTCAACTACGTATCTGATACTGTTAATATTGTGGACGCCAATCCTGGTAGGCTTTCCCGTTCTCTTCCTCGCTAGCTTCAGTCGAAGGTTTTGTAGTTTCCTTTCCGTGTCTGCTATCAGCACAGTTTCAACTACGTGTCTGATACTGTTAATATTGTGGACGCCAATCCTGGTAGCTTTGCAGTTCTCTCCCTCGCTAGCTTCAGTCGAAGGTTTTGTAGTTTCCTTTCCGTGTCTGGTATCAGCACAGTGTCAACTACGTATCTGATACTGTTAATATTGTGGACGCCAATCCTGGTAGGCTTTGCCGTTCTCTCCCTCGCTAGCTTCAGTCGAAGGTATTGTAGTTTCCTTTCTGTCTCTGCTATCATCACCAGTGTCAACTACGTCTCTGATACTGTTAATATTGTGGACGCCAATCCTGGTAGGCTTTCCCGTTCTCTCCCTCGCTAGCTTCAGTCGAAGGTTTTGTAATTTCCTTTCCGTGTCTGCTATCAGCACAGTGTCAACTACGTGTCTGATACTGTTAATATTGTGGACGCCAATCCTGGTAGGCTTTCCCGTTCTCTTTCTCGATAGCTTCAGTCGAAGGTTTTGTAGTTTCCTTTCCGTGTCTGCAATCAGCACAGTGTCAACTACGTGTCTGATACTGTTAATATTGTGGACGCCAATCCTGGTAGGCTTTGCCGTTCTCTCCCTCGCCAGCTTCAGTCGAAGCTTTTGTAGTTTCCTTTCCGTGTCTGCTATCAGCACAGTGTCAAAAACGTGTCTGATACTGTTAATATTGTGGACGCCAATCCTGGTAGGCTTTGCCGTTCTCTCCCTCGCTAGCTTCAGTCGAAGGTTTTGTAGTTTCCTTTCCGTGTCTGCTATCAGCACAGTGTCAACTACGTGTGATACTGTTAATATTGTGGACGCCAATCCTGGTAGGCTTTGCCGTTCTCTCCCTCGCTAGCTTCAGTCGATGCTTTTGTAGTTTCCTTTCCGTTGTCTGCTATCAGCACAGGGTCAACTACGTATCTGATACTGTTAATATTGTGGACGCCAATCCTGGTAGCCTTTGCCGTTCTCTCCCTCGCTAGCTTCAGTCGAAGGTTTTGTAGTTTCCTTTCCGTTGTCGGCTATCAGCACAGTGTCAACTACGTATCTGATACTGTTAATATTGTGGACGTCAATCCTGGTAGGCTTTGCCGTTCTCTCCCTCGCTAGCTTCAGTCGAAGGTTTTGTAGTTTCCTTTCCGTTGTCTGGTATCAGCACAGGGTCAACTACGTATCTAATACTGTTAATATTGTGGACGCCAATCCTGGTAGGTTTGCCGTTCTCTCCCTCGCTATCTTCAGTCGAAGGTTTTGAAGTTTCCTTTCCGTGTCTGCTATCAACACAGTGTCAACTACGCATCTGATACTGTTAATATTGTGGACACCAATCCTGGTAGGCTTTCCCGTTCTCTCCCTCGCTAGCATCAGTCGAAGGTTTTGTAGTTTCCTTTCCGTGTCTGCTATCAGTACAGTGTCAACTACGTATCTGATACTGTTAATATTGTGGACGCCAATCCTGGTAGGCTTTGCCGTTCTCTCGCTCGCTAGCTTCAGTCGAAGGTTTTGTAGTTTCCTTTCCGTGTCTGCTATCAGCACATGTTCAACTACGTATCTGATACTGTTAATATTGTGGACGCCAATCCTGGTAGCCTTTGCCGTTCTCTCCCTCGATAGCTTCAGTCGAAGGTTTTGTAGTTTCCTTTCCGTGTCTGCTATCAGCATAGTGTCAACTACGTATCTGATACTGTTAATATTGAGGACGCCAATCCTGGTAGCCTTTGCCGTTCTCTCCCTCGATATCTTCAGTCGAAGGTTTTGTAGTTTCCTTTCCGTGTCTGCTATCAGCACAGTGTCAACTACGTATCTGATACTGTTAATATTGCGGACGCCAATCCTGGTAAGCTTTGCCGTTCTCTCCCTCGCTAGTTTCAGTCGAAGGTTTTGTAGTTTCCTTTCCGTGTCTGCTATCAGCACAGTGTCAACTACGTGTGATACTGTTAATATTGTGGACGCCAATCCTGGTAGGCTTTGTCGTTCTCTCCTTCGCTAGCTTCAGTCGATGCTTTTGTAGTTTCCTTTCCGTTGTCTGCTATCAGCACAGGGTCAACTACGTATCTGATACTGTTAATATTGTGGACGCCAATCCTGGTAGCCTTTGCCATTCTCTCCCTCGCTAGCTTCAGTCGAAGGTTTTGTAGTTTCCTTTCCGTTGTCGGCTATCAGCGCAGTGTCAACTACGTATCTGATACTGTTAATATTGTGGACGCCAATCCTGGTAGGCTTTGCCGTTCTCTCCCTCGCTAGCTTCAGTCGAAGGTTTTGTAATTTCCTTTCCGTGTCTGCTAACAGCACAGTGTCAACTACGTGTCTGATACTGTTTAATATTGTGGACGCCAATCCTGGTAGGCTTTCCCGTTCTCTTTCTCGATAGCTTCAGTCGAAGGTTTTGTAGTTTCCTTTCCGTGTCTGCAATCAGCACAGTGTCAACTACGTGTCTGATACTGTTAATATTGTGGACGCCAATCCTGGTAGGCTTTGCCGTTCTCTCCCTCGCTAGCTTCAGTCGAAGCTTTTGTAGTTTCCTTTCCGTGTCTGCTATCAGCACAGTGTCAACAACGTGTCTGATACTGTTAATATTGTGGACGCCAATCCTGGTAGGCTTTGCCGTTCCCTCCCTCGCTAGCTTCAGTCGAAGGTTTTGTAGTTTCCTTTCCGTGTCTGCTATCAGCACAGTGTCAACTACGTGTGATACTGTTAATATTGTGGACGCCAATCCTGGTAGGCTTTGCCGTTCTCTCCCTCGCTAGCTTCAGTCGATGCTTTTGTAGTTTCCTTTCCGTTGTCTGCTATCAGCACAGGGTCAACTACGTATCTGATACTGTTAATATTGTGGACGCCAATCCTGGTAGCCTTTGCCGTTCTCTCCCTCGATAGCTTCAGTCGAAGGTTTTGTAGTTTCCTTTCCGTGTCTGCTATCAGCACAGTGTCAACTACGTATCTGATACTGTTAATATTGTGGACGCCAATCCTGGTAAGCTTTGCCGTTCTCTCCCTCGCTAGTTTCAGTCGAAGGTTTTGTAGTTTCCTTTCTGTGTCTGCTATCAGCACAGGGTCAACTACGTATCTGATACTTTTAATATTGAGGACCCCAATCCTGGTAGGCTTTTCCGTTCTCTCCCTCGCTAGCTTCAGTCGAAGGTTTTGTAGTTTCCTTTCCGTGTCTGCTATCAGCACAGTGTCAACGACGTATCTGATACTGTTAATATTGTGGACGCCAATCCTGTTAGTCTTTCCCGTTCTCTCCCTCGCTAGCTTCAGTCGAAGGTTTTGTAGTTTCCTTTCCGTGTCTGCTATCAGCACAGTGTCAACTACGTATCTGATACTGTTAATATTGTGGACGCCAATCCTGGTAGGTTTTGCCGTTCTCTCCCTCGCTAGCCTCAGTCGAAGGTTTTGTAGTTTCCTTTAAATGTCTGCTATCAGCAGAGTGTCAACTACGTATCTGATACTGTTAATATTGTGGATGCCAATCCTGGTAGCCTTTGCCGTTCTCTCCCTCGCTAGCATCAGTCGAAGGTTTTGTAGTTTCCTTTCCGTGTCTGCTATCAGTACAGTGTCAACTACGTATCTGATACTGTTAATATTGTGGACGCCAATCCTGGTAGGCTTTGCCGTTCTCTCCCTCGCTAGCTTCAGTCGAAGGTTTTGTAGTTTCCTTTCCGTGTCTGCTATCAGCACAGGTTCAACTACGTATCTGATACTGTTAATATTGTGGACGCCAATCCTGGTAGCCTTTGCCGTTCTCTCCCTCGATAGCTTCAGTCGAAGGTTTTGTAGTTTCCTTTCCGTGTCTGCTATCAGCATAGTGTCAACTACGTATCTGATACTGTTAATATTGTGGACGCCAATCCTGGTAGCCTTTGCCGTTCTCTCCCTCGATAGCTTCAGTCGAAGGTTTTGTAGTTTCCTTTCCGTGTCTGCTATCAGCACAGTGTCAACTACGTATCTGATACTGTTAATATTGTGGACGCCAAATCTGGTAAGCTTTGCCGTTCTCTCCCTCGCTAGTTTCAGTCGAAGGTTTTGTAGTTTCCTTTCTGTGTCTGCTATCAGCACAGGGTCAACTACGTATCTGATACTTTTAATATTGAGGACCCCAATCCTGGTAGGCTTTTCCGTTCTCTCCCTCGCTAGCTTCAGTCGAAGGTTTTGTAGTTTCCTTTCCGTGTCTGCTATCAGCACAGTGTCAACGACGTATCTGATACTGTTAATATTGTGGACGCCAATCCTGTTAGTCTTTCCCGTTCTCTCCCTCGCTAGCTTCAGTCGAAGGTTTTGTAGTTTCCTTTCCGTGTCTGCTATCAGCACAGTGTCAACTACGTATCTGATACTGTTAATATTGTGGACGCCAATCCTGGTAGGTTTTGCCGTTCTCTCCCTCGCTAGCCTCAGTCGAAGGTTTTGTAGTTTCCTTTAAATGTCTGCTATCAGCAGAGTGTCAACTACGTATCTGATACTGTTAATATTGTGGATGCCAATCCTGGTAGCCTTTGCCGTTCTCTCCGTCGATAGCTTCAGTCGAAGGTTTTGTAGTTTCCTTTCCGTGTCTGCTATCAGCACAGTGTCAACTACGTATCTGATACTGTTAATATTGTGGACGCCAATCCTGGTAAGCCTTGCCGTTCTCTCCCTCGCTAGTTTCAGTCGAAGGTTTTGTAGTTTCCTTTCCGTGTCTGCTATCAGCATAGTGTCAACTACGTATCTGATACTGTTAATATTGTGGACGCCAATCCTGGTAGCCTTTGCCGTTCTCTCCCTCGATAGCTTCAGTCGAAGGTTTTGTAGTTTCCTTTCCGTGTCTGCTATCAGCACAGTGTCAACTACGTATCTGATACTGTTAATATTGTGGACGCCAATCCTGGTAAGCTTTGCCGTTCTCTCCCTCGCTAGTTTCAGTCGAAGGTTTTGTAGTTTCCTTTCTGTGTCTGCTATCAGCACAGGGTCAACTACGTATCTGATACTTTTAATATTGAGGACCCCAATCCTGGTAGGCTTTTCCGTTCTCTCCCTCGCTAGCTTCAGTCGAAGGTTTTGTAGTTTCCTTTCCGTGTCTGCTATCAGCACAGTGTCAACGACGTATCTGATACTGTTAATATTGTGGACGCCAATCCTGTTAGTCTTTCCCGTTCTCTCCCTCGCTAGCTTCAGTCGAAGGTTTTGTAGTTTCCTTTCCGTGTCTGCTATCAGCACAGTGTCAACTACGTATCTGATACTGTTAATATTGTGGACGCCAATCCTGGTAGGTTTTGCCGTTCTCTCCCTCGCTAGCCTCAGTCGAAGGTTTTGTAGTTTCCTTTAAATGTCTGCTATCAGCAGAGTGTCAACTACGTATCTGATACTGTTAATATTGTGGATGCCAATCTTGGTAGGCTTTGCCGTTCTCTCCCTCGCTAGCTTCAGTCGAAGGTTTTGTAGTTTCCTTTCCGTTGTCTGCTATCAGCACAGTCTCAACTACGTGTCTGATACTGTTACTATTGTGGACGCCAATCCTGGTAGGCTTTGCCGTTCTCTCCCTCGCTAGCATCAGTCGAAGGTTTTGTAGTTTCCTTTCCGTGTCTGCTATCAGTACAGTGTCAACTACGTATCTGATACTGTTAATATTGTGGACGCCAATCCTGGTAGGCTTTGCCGTTCTCTCCCTCGCTAGCTTCAGTCGAAGGTTTTGTAGTTTCCTTTCCGTGTCTGCTATCAGCACAGGTTCAACTACGTATCTGATACTGTTAATATTGTGGACGCCAATCCTGGTAGCCTTTGCCGTTCTCTCCCTCGATAGCTTCAGTCGAAGGTTTTGTAGTTTCCTTTCCGTGTCTGCTATCAGCATAGTGTCAACTACGTATCTGATACTGTTAATATTGTGGACGCCAATCCTGGTAGCCTTTGCCGTTCTCTCCCTCGATAGCTTCAGTCGAAGGTTTTGTAGTTTCCTTTCCGTGTCTGCTATCAGCACAGTGTCAACTACGTATCTGATACTGTTAATATTGTGGACGCCAAATCTGGTAAGCTTTGCCGTTCTCTCCCTCGCTAGTTTCAGTCGAAGGTTTTGTAGTTTCCTTTCTGTGTCTGCTATCAGCACAGGGTCAACTACGTATCTGATACTTTTAATATTGAGGACCCCAATCCTGGTAGGCTTTTCCGTTCTCTCCCTCGCTAGCTTCAGTCGAAGGTTTTGTAGTTTCCTTTCCGTGTCTGCTATCAGCACAGTGTCAACGACGTATCTGATACTGTTAATATTGTGGACGCCAATCCTGTTAGTCTTTCCCGTTCTCTCCCTCGCTAGCTTCAGTCGAAGGTTTTGTAGTTTCCTTTCCGTGTCTGCTATCAGCACAGTGTCAACTACGTATCTGATACTGTTAATATTGTGGACGCCAATCCTGGTAGGTTTTGCCGTTCTCTCCCTCGCTAGCCTCAGTCGAAGGTTTTGTAGTTTCCTTTAAATGTCTGCTATCAGCAGAGTGTCAACTACGTATCTGATACTGTTAATATTGTGGATGCCAATCCTGGTAGCCTTTGCCGTTCTCTCCGTCGATAGCTTCAGTCGAAGGTTTTGTAGTTTCCTTTCCGTGTCTGCTATCAGCACAGTGTCAACTACGTATCTGATACTGTTAATATTGTGGACGCCAATCCTGGTAAGCCTTGCCGTTCTCTCCCTCGCTAGTTTCAGTCGAAGGTTTTGTAGTTTCCTTTCCGTGTCTGCTATCAGCATAGTGTCAACTACGTATCTGATACTGTTAATATTGTGGACGCCAATCCTGGTAGCCTTTGCCGTTCTCTCCCTCGATAGCTTCAGTCGAAGGTTTTGTAGTTTCCTTTCCGTGTCTGCTATCAGCACAGTGTCAACTACGTATCTGATACTGTTAATATTGTGGACGCCAATCCTGGTAAGCTTTGCCGTTCTCTCCCTCGCTAGTTTCAGTCGAAGGTTTTGTAGTTTCCTTTCTGTGTCTGCTATCAGCACAGGGTCAACTACGTATCTGATACTTTTAATATTGAGGACCCCAATCCTGGTAGGCTTTTCCGTTCTCTCCCTCGCTAGCTTCAGTCGAAGGTTTTGTAGTTTCCTTTCCGTGTCTGCTATCAGCACAGTGTCAACGACGTATCTGATACTGTTAATATTGTGGACGCCAATCCTGTTAGTCTTTCCCGTTCTCTCCCTCGCTAGCTTCAGTCGAAGGTTTTGTAGTTTCCTTTCCGTGTCTGCTATCAGCACAGTGTCAACTACGTATCTGATACTGTTAATATTGTGGACGCCAATCCTGGTAGGTTTTGCCGTTCTCTCCCTCGCTAGCCTCAGTCGAAGGTTTTGTAGTTTCCTTTAAATGTCTGCTATCAGCAGAGTGTCAACTACGTATCTGATACTGTTAATATTGTGGATGCCAATCTTGGTAGGCTTTGCCGTTCTCTCCCTCGCTAGCTTCAGTCGAAGGTTTTGTAGTTTCCTTTCCGTTGTCTGCTATCAGCACAGTCTCAACTACGTGTCTGATACTGTTACTATTGTGGACGCCAATCCTGGTAGGCTTTGCCGTTCTCTCCCTCGCTAGCTTCAGTCGAAGGTTTTGTAGTTTCCTTTCCGTTGTCTGCTATCAGCACAGTCTCAACTACGTGTCTGATACTGTTACTATTGTGGACGCCAATCCTGGTAGGCTTTGCCGTTCTCTCCCTCGCTAGCTTCAGTCGAAGGTTTTGTCGTTTCCTTTCCGTTGTCTGCTATCAGCACAGTGTCAACTACGTATCTGATACTGTTAATATTGTGGACGCCAATCCTGGTAGGCTTTGCCGTTCTCTCCCTCGCTAGCTTCAGTCGAAGGTTTTGTAGTTTCCTTTCCGTGTCTGCTATCAGCACAGTGTCAACTACGTCTCTGATACTGTTAATATTGTGGACGCCAATCCTGGTAGGCTTTCCCGTTCTCTTCCTCGCTAGCTTCAGTCGAAGGTTTTGTAGTTTCCTTTCCGTGTCTGCTATCAACACAGTGTCAACAACGTGTCTGATACTGTTAATATTGTGGACGCCAATCCTGGTAGGCTTTGCCGTTCTCTCCCTCGCTAGCTTCAGTCGAAGGTTTTGTAGTTTCCTTTCCGTGTCTGCTATCAGCACAGGTTCAACTACGTATCTGATACTGTTAATATTGTGGACGCCAATCCTGATAGGCTTTGCCGTTCTCTCCCTCGCTAGCTCCAGTCGAAGGTTTGTAGTTTCCTTTCCGTGTCTGCTATCAGCACAGTGTCAACTACGTATCTGATACTGTTAATATTGTGGACGCCAAACCTGGTAGCCTTTGCCGTTCTCTCCGTCGATAGCTTCAGTCGAAGGTTTTGTAGTTTCCTTTCCGTGTCTGCTATCAGCACAGTGTCAACTACGTATCTGATACTGTTAATATTGTGGACGCCAATCCTGGTAAGCCTTGCCGTTCTCTCCCTCGCTAGTTTCAGTCGAAGGTTTTGTAGTTTCCTTTCTGTGTCTGCTATCAGCACAGGGTCAACTACGTATCTGATACTTTTAATATTAAGGACCCCAATCCTGGTAGGCTTTTCCGTTCTCTCCCTCGCTAGCTTCAGTCGAAGGTTTTGTAGTTTCCTTTCCGTGTCTGCTATCAGCACAGTGTCAACGACGTATCTGATACTGTTAATATTGTGGACGCCAATCCTGTTAGTCTTTCCCGTTCTCTCCCTCGCTAGCTTCAGTCGAAGGTTTTGTAGTTTCCTTTCCGTGTCTGCTATCAGCACAGTGTCAACTACGTATCTGATACTGTTAATATTGTGGACGCCAATCCTGGTAGGTTTTGCCGTTCTCTCCCTCGCTAGCTTCAGTCGAAGGTTTTGTAGTTTCCTTTAAATGTCTGCTATCAGCACAGAGTCAAATACGTATCTGATACTGTTAATATTGTGGACGCCAATCCTGGTAGGCTTTGTCGTTCTCTCCCTCGCTAGCTTCAGTCGATGGTTTTGTAGTATCCTTTCCGTGTCTACTATCAGCAGAGTGTCAACTACGTATCTGATACTGTTAATATTGTGGACGCCAATCCTGGTAGCCTTTGCCGTTCTCTCCCTCGATAGCTTCAGTCGAAGGTTTTGTAGTTTCCTTTCCGTGTCTGCTATCAGCATAGTGTGAACTACGTATCTGATACTGTTAATATTGTGGACGCCAATCCTGGTAGCCTTTGCCGTCCTCTCCCTCGCTAGCTTCAGTCGAAGGTTTTGTAGTTTCCTTTCCGTTGTCTGCTATCAGCACAGTGTCAACTACGTATCTGATACTGTTAATATTATGGACGCCAATCCTGGTAGGCTTGCCGTTCTCTCCCTCGCTAGCTTCAGTCGAAGGTTTTGTAGTTTCCTTTCCGTGTCTGCTATCAGCACAGTGTCAACTACGTCTCTGATACTGTTAATATTGTGGACGCCAATCCTGGTAGGCTTTGCCGTTCTCTCCCTCGCTAGCTTCAGTCGAAGGTTTTGTAGTTTCCTTTCCGTTGTCTGCTATCAGCACAGTCTCAACTACGTGTCTGATACTGTTAATATTGTGGACGCCAATCCTGGTAGCCTTGGCCGTTCTCTCTTTCGCTAGCTTCAGTCGATGGTTTTGTAGTTTCCTTTCCGTGTCTGCTATCAGCACAGTGTCAACTACGTATCTGATACTGTTAATATTGTGGACGCCAATCCTGTTAGTCTTTCCCGTTCTCTCCCTCGCTAGATTCAGTCGAAGGTTTTGTAGTTTCCTTTCCGTGTCTGCTATCAGCACAGTGTCAACTACGTATCTGATTCCTCTTAATATTGTGGACGCCAATCCTGGTAGGCTTTCCCGTTCTCTTTCTCGCTAGCTTCAGTCGAAGGGTTTGTAGTTTTCTGTCCGTGTCTGCTATCAGCACAATGTCAACTACGTGTCTGATACTGTTAATATTGTGGACGCCAATCCTGGTAGGCTGTGCCGTTCTCTCCCTCGCTAGCTTCAGTCGAAGCTTTTGTAGTTTCCTTTCCGTGTCTGCTATCAGCACAGTGTCAACAACGTGTCTGATACTGTTAATATTGTGGACGCCAATCCTGGTAGGCTTTGCCGTTCTCTCCCTCGCTAGCTTCAGTCGAAGGTTTTGTAGTTTCCTTTCCGTGTCTGCTATCTGCACAGTGTCAACTACGTGTCTGATACTGTTAATATTGTGGACGCCAATCCTGGTAGGCATTGCCGTTCTCTCCCTCGCTAGCTTCAGTCAAAGCTTTTGTAGTTTCCTTTCCGTTGTCTGCTATCAGCACAGGGTCAACTACGTATCTGTACTGTCAATATTGTGGACGCCAATCCTGGTAGCCTTTGCCGTCCTCTCCCTCGCTAGCTTCAGTCGAAGGTTTTGTAGTTTCCTTTCCGTTGTCTGCTATCAGCACAGTGTCAACTACGTATCTGATACTGTTAATATTATGGACGCCAATCCTGGTAGGCTTTGCCGTTCTCTCCCTCGCTAGCTTCAGTCGAAGGTTTTGTAGTTTCCTTTCCGTGTCTGCTATCAGCACAGTGTCAACTACGTCTCTGATACTGTTAATATTGTGGACGCCAATCCTGGTAGGCTTTCCCGTTCTCTTCCTCGCTAGCTTCAGTCGAAGGTTTTGTAGTTTACTTTCCGTGTCTGCTATCAGCACAGTGTCAACTACGTGTCTGATACTGTTAATATTGTGGACGCCAATCCTGGTAGCTTTGCAGTTCTCTCCCTCGCTAGCTTCAGTCGAAGGTTTTGTAGTTTCCTTTCCGTGTCTGCTATCAGCACAGTGTCAACTACGTATCTGATACTGTTAATATTGTGGACGCCAATCCTGGTAGGCTTTGCCGTTCTCTCCCTCGCTAGCTTCAGTCGAAGGTTTTGTAGTTCCTTTCCGTCTCTGCTATCAGCACAGTGTCAACTACGTCTCTGATACTGTTAATATTGTGGACGCCAATCCTGGTAAGCTTTCCCGTTCTCTCCCTCGCTAGCTTCAGTCGAAGGTTTTGTAATTTCCTTTCCGTGTCTGCTATCAGCACAGTGTCAACTACGTGTCTGATACTGTTAATATTGTGGACGCCAATCCTGGTAGGCTTTGCCGTTCTCTCCCTCGCTAGCTTCAGTCGAAGCTTTTGTAGTTTACTTTCCGTGTCTGCTATCAGCACAGTGTCAACAACGTGTCTGATACTGTTAATATTGTGGACGCCAATCCTGGTAGGCTTTGCCGTTCTCTCCCTCGCTAGCTTCAGTCGAAGGTTTTGTAGTTTCCTTTCCGTGTCTGCTATCAGCACAGTGTCAACTACGTGTGATACTGTTAATATTGTGGACGCCAATCCTGGTAGGCTTTGCCGTTCTCTCCCTTGCTAGCTTCAGTCGATGTTTTTGTAGTTTCCTTTCCGTTGTCTGCTATCAGCACAGGGTCAACTACGTATCTGATACTGTTAATATTGTGGACGCCAATCCTGGTAGCCTTTGCCGTTCTCTCCCTCGCTAGCTTCAGTCGAAGGTTTTGTAGTTTCCTTTCCGTTGTCGGCTATCAGCACAGTGTCAACTACGTATCTGATACTGTTAATATTGTAGACGCCAATCCTGGTAGGCTTTGCCGTTCTCTCCCTCGCTAGCTTCAGTCGAAGGTTTTGTAGTTTCCTTTCCGTTGTCTGCTATCAGCACAGGGTCAACTACGTATCTGATACTGTTAATATTGTGGACGCCAATCCTTGTAGGCTTTGCCGTTCTCTCCCTCGCTATCTTCAGTCGAAGGTTTTGAAGTTTCCTTTCCGTGTCTGCTATCAACACAGTGTCAACTACGTATCTGATACTGTTAATATTGTGGACACCATTCCTGGTAGGCTTTCCCGTTCTCTCCCTCGCTAGATTCAGTCGAAGGTTTTGTAGTTTCCTTTCCGTGTCTGCTATCAGTACAGTGTCAACTACGTATCTGATACTGTTAATATTGTGGACGCCAATCCTGGTAGGCTTTGCCGTTCTCTCCCTCGCTAGCTTCAGTCGAAGGTTTTGTAGTTTCCTTTCCGTGTCTGCTATCAGCACAGGTTCAACTACGTATCTGATACTGTTAATATTGTGGACGCCAATCCTGGTAGCCTTTGCCGTTCTCTCCCTCGACAGCTTCAGTCGAAGGTTTTGTAGTTTCCTTTCCGTGTCTGCTATCAGCATAGTGTCAACTACGTATCTGATACTGTTAATATTGTGGACGCCAATCCTGGTAGCCTTTGCCGTTCTCTCCCTCGATAGCTTCAGTCGAAGGTTTTGTAGTTTCCTTTCCGTGTCTGCTATCAGCACAGTGTCAACTACGTATCTGATACTGTTAATATTGTGGACGCCAATCGTGGTAAGCTTTGCCGTTCTCTCCCTCGCTAGTTTCAGTCGAAGGTTTTGTAGTTTCCTTTCTGTGTCTGCTATCAGCACAGGGTCAACTACGTATCTGATACTTTTAATATTGAGGACCCCAATCCTGGTAGGCTTTTCCGTTCTCTCCCTCGCTAGCTTCAGTCGAAGGTTTTGTAGTTTCCTTTCCGTGTCTGCTATCAGCACAGTGTCAACGACGTATCTGATACTGTTAATATTGTGGACGCCAATCCTGTTAGTCTTTCCCGTTCTCTCCCTCGCTAGCTTCAGTCGAAGGTTTTGTAGTTTCCTTTCCGTGTCTGCTATCAGCACAGTGTCAACTACGTATCTGATACTGTTAATATTGTGGACGCCAATCCTGGTAGGTTTTGCCGTTCTCTCCCTCGCTAGCTTCAGTCGAAGGTTTTGTAGTTTCCTTTCCGTGTCTGCTATCATCACAGTGTCAACTACGTTTCTGATACTGTTAATATTGTGGACGCCAATCCTGGTAGGCTTTGCCGTTCTCTCCCTCGCTAGCTTCAGTCGAAGCTTTTGTAGTTTCCTTTCCGTTGTCTGCTATCAGCACAGGGTCAACTACGTATCTGATACTGTTAATATTGTGGAGGCCAATCCTGGTAGCCTTTGCCGTTCTCTCCCTCGCTAGCTTCAGTCGAAGGTTTTGTAGTTTCCTTTCCGTTGTCTGCTATCAGCACAGTGTCAACTACGTATCTGATACTGTTAATATTGTGGACGCCAATCCTGGTAGGCTTTGCCGTTCTCTCCCTCGCTAGCTTCAGTCGAAGATTTTGTAGTTTCCTTTCCGTTGTCTGCTATCAGCACAGGGTCAACTACGTATCTGATACTGTTAATATTGTGGACGCCAATCCTGGTAAGTTTGCCGTTCTCTCCCTCGCTATCTTCTGTCGAAGGTTTTGAAGTTTCCTTTCCGTGTCTGCTATCAACACAGTGTCAACTACGTATCTGATACAGTTAATATTGTGGACACCAATCCTGGTAGGCTTTCCCGTTCTCTCCCTCGCTAGATTCAGTCGAAGGTTTTGTAGTTTCCTTTCCGTGTCTGCTATCAGTACAGTGTCAACTACATATCTGATACTGTTAATATTGTGGACGCCAATCCTGGTAGGCTTTGCCGTTCTCTTCCTCGCTAGCTTCAGTCGAAGGTTTTGTAGTTTCCTTTCCGTGTCTGCTATCAGCACAGGTTCAACTACGTATCTGATACTGTTAATATTGTGGACGCCAATCCTGGTAGGCTTTGCCGATCTCTCCCTCGCTAGCTCCAGTCGAAGGTTTTGTAGTTTCCTTTCCGTGTCTGCTATCAGCACAGTGTCAACTACGTATCTGATACTGTTAATATTGTGGACGCCAATCCTGGTAGCCTTTGCCGTTCTCTCCCTCGATAGCTTCAGTCGAAGGTTTTGTAGTTTCCTTTCCGTGTCTGCTATCAGCACAGTGTCAACTACGTATCTGATACTGTTAATATTGTGGACGCCAATCCTGGTAGCCTTTGCCGTTCTCTCCCTCGATAGCTTCAGTCGAAGGTTTTGTAGTTTCCTTTCCGTGTCTGCTATCAGCACAGTGTCAACTACGTATCTGATACTGTTAATATTGTGGACGCCAATCCTGGTAAGCTTTGCCGTTCTCTCCCTCGCTAGTTTCAGTCGAAGGTTTTGTAGTTTCCTTTCTGTGTCTGCTATCAGCACAGGGTCAACTACGTATCTGATACTTTTAATATTGAGGACCCCAATCCTGGTAGGCTTTTCCGTTCTCTCCCTCGCTAGCTTCAGTCGAAGGTTTTGTAGTTTCCTTTCCGTGTCTGCTATCAGCACAGTGTCAACGACGTATCTGATGCTGTTAATATTGTGGACGCCAATCCTGGTAGGTTTTGCCGTTCTCTGACTCGCTAGCTTCAGTCGAAGGTTTTGTAGTTTCCTTTAAGTGTCTGCTATCAGCACAGAGTCAACTACGTATCTGATACTGTTAATATTGTGGACGCCAATCCTGGTAGCCTTTGCCGTTCTCTCCCTCGCTAGCTTCAGTCGAAGGTTTTGTAGTTTCCTTTCCGTTGTCGGCTATCAGCACAGTGTCAACTACGTATCTGATACTGTTAATATTGTAGACGCCAATCCTGGTAGGCTTTGCCGTTCTCTCCCTCGCTAGCTTCAGTCGAAGGTTTTGTAGTTTCCTTTCCGTTGTCTGCTATCAGCACAGGGTCAACTACGTATCTGATACTGTTAATATTGTGGACGCCAATCCTTGTAGGCTTTGCCGTTCTCTCCCTCGCTATCTTCAGTCGAAGGTTTTGAAGTTTCCTTTCCGTGTCTGCTATCAACACAGTGTCAACTACGTATCTGATACTGTTAATATTGTGGACACCATTCCTGGTAGGCTTTCCCGTTCTCTCCCTCGCTAGATTCAGTCGAAGGTTTTGTAGTTTCCTTTCCGTGTCTGCTATCAGTACAGTGTCAACTACGTATCTGATACTGTTAATATTGTGGACGCCAATCCTGGTAGGCTTTGCCGTTCTCTCCCTCGCTAGCTTCAGTCGAAGGTTTTGTAGTTTCCTTTCCGTGTCTGCTATCAGCACATGTTCAACTACGTATCTGATACTGTTAATATTGTGGACGCCAATCCTGGTAGCCTTTGCCGTTCTCTCCCTCGATAGCTTCAGTCGAAGGTTTTGTAGTTTCCTTTCCGTGTCTGCTATCAGCATAGTGTCAACTACGTATCTGATACTGTTAATATTGTGGACGCCAATCCTGGTAGCCTTTGCCGTTCTCTCCCTCGATAGCTTCAGTCGAAGGTTTTGTAGTTTCCTTTCCGTGTCTGCTATCAGCACAGTGTCAACTACGTATCTGATACTGTTAATATTGTGGACGCCAATCGTGGTAAGCTTTGCCGTTCTCTCCCTCTCTAGTTTCAGTCGAAGGTTTTGTAGTTTCCTTTCTGTGTCTGCTATCAGCACAGGGTCAACTACGTATCTGATACTTTTAATATTGAGGACCCCAATCCTGGTAGGCTTTTCCGTTCTCTCCCTCGCTAGCTTCAGTCGAAGGTTTTGTAGTTTCCTTTCCGTGTCTGCTATCAGCACAGTGTCAACGACGTATCTGATACTGTTAATATTGTGGACGCCAATCCTGTTAGTCTTTCCCGTTCTCTCCCTCGCTAGCTTCAGTCGAAGGTATTGTAGTTTCCTTTCCGTGTCTGCTATCAGCACAGTGTCAACTACGTATCTGATACTGTTAATATTGTGGACGCCAATCCTGGTAGGTTTTGCCGTTCTCTCCCTCGCTAGCTTCAGTCGAAGGTTTTGTAGTTTCCTTTCCGTGTCTGCTATCATCACAGTGTCAACTACGTTTCTGATACTGTTAATATTGTGGACGCCAATCCTGGTAGGCTTTGCCGTTCTCTCCCTCGCTAGCTTCAGTCGAAGGTTTTGTAGTTTCCTTTCCGTTGTCTGCTATCAGCACAGGGTCAACTATGTATCTGATACTGTTAATTTTGTGGACGCCAATCCTGGTAGCCTTTGCCGTTCTCTCCCTCGCTAGCTTCAGTCGAAGGTTTTGTAGTTTCCTTTCCGTTGTCTGCTATCAGCACAGTGTCAACTACGTATCTGATACTGTTAATATTGTGGACGCCAATCCTGGTAGGCTTTGCCGTTCTCTCCCTCGCTAGCTTCAGTCGAAGGTTTTGTAGTTTCCTTTCCGTTGTCTGCTATCAGCACAGGGTCAACTACGTATCTGATACTGTTAATATTGTGGACGCCAATCCTGGTAAGTTTGCCGTTCTCTCCCTCGCTATCTTCTGTCGAAAATTTTGAAGTTTCCTTTCCGTGTCTGCTATCAACACAGTGTCAACTACGTATCTGATACAGTTAATATTGTGGACACCAATCCTGGTAGGCTTTCCCGTTCTCTCCCTCGCTAGATTCAGTCGAAGGTTTTGTAGTTTCCTTTCCGTGTCTGCTATCAGTACAGTGTCAACTACATATCTGATACTGTTAATATTGTGGACGCCAATCCTGGTAGGCTTTGCCGTTCTCTTCCTCGCTAGCTTCAGTCGAAGGTTTTGTAGTTTCCTTTCCGTGTCTGCTATCAGCACAGGTTCAACTACGTATCTGATACTGTTAATATTGTGGACGCCAATCCTGGTAGGCTTTGCCGTTCTCTCCCTCGCTAGCTCCAGTCGAAGGTTTTGTAGTTTCCTTTCCGTGTCTGCTATCAGCACAGTGTCAACAACGTATCTGATACTGTTAATATTGTGGACGCCAATCCTGGTAGCCTTTGCCGTTCTCTCCCTCGATAGCTTCAGTCGAAGGTTTTGTAGTTTCCTTTCCGTGTCTGCTATCAGCATAGTGTCAACTACGTATCTGATACTGTTAATATTGTGGACGCCAATCCTGGTAGCCTTTGCCGTTCTCTCCCTCGATAGCTTCAGTCGAAGGTTTTGTAGTTTCCTTTCCGTGTCTGCTATCAGCACAGTGTCAACTACGTATCTGATACTGTTAATATTGTGGACGCCAATCGTGGTAAGCTTTGCCGTTCTCTCCCTCTCTAGTTTCAGTCGAAGGTTTTGTAGTTTCCTTTCTGTGTCTGCTATCAGCACAGGGTCAACTACGTATCTGATACTTTTAATATTGAGGACCCCAATCCTGGTAGGCTTTTCCGTTCTCTCCCTCGCTAGCTTCAGTCGAAGGTTTTGTAGTTTCCTTTCCGTGTCTGCTATCAGCACAGTGTCAACGACGTATCTGATACTGTTAATATTGTGGACGCCAATCCTGTTAGTCTTTCCCGTTCTCTCCCTCGCTAGCTTCAGTCGAAGGTTTTGTAGTTTCCTTTCCGTGTCTGCTATCAGCACAGTGTCAACTACGTATCTGATACTGTTAATATTGTGGACACCAATCCTGGTAGGCTTTCCCGTTCTCTCCCTCGCTAGATTCAGTCGAAGGTTTTGTAGTTTCCTTTCCGTGTCTGCTATCAGTACAGTGTCAACTACATATCTGATACTGTTAATATTGTGGACGCCAATCCTGGTAGGCTTTGCCGTTCTCTTCCTCGCTAGCTTCAGTCGAAGGTTTTGTAGTTTCCTTTCCGTGTCTGCTATCAGCACAGGTTCAACTACGTATCTGATACTGTTAATATTGTGGACGCCAATCCTGGTAGGCTTTGCCGTTCTCTCCCTCGCTAGCTCCAGTCGAAGGTTTTGTAGTTTCCTTTCCGTGTCTGCTATCAGCACAGTGTCAACTACGTATCTGATACTGTTAATATTGTGGACGCCAATCCTGGTAGCCTTTGCCGTTCTCTCCCTCGATAGCTTCAGTCGAAGGTTTTGTAGTTTCCTTTCCGTGTCTGCTATCAGCACAGTGTCAACTACGTATCTGATACTGTTAATATTGTGGACGCCAATCCTGGTAGCCTTTGCCGTTCTCTCCCTCGATAGCTTCAGTCGAAGGTTTTGTAGTTTCCTTTCCGTGTCTGCTATCAGCACAGTGTCAACTACGTATCTGATACTGTTAATATTGTGGACGCCAATCCTGGTAAGCTTTGCCGTTCTCTCCCTCGCTAGTTTCAGTCGAAGGTTTTGTAGTTTCCTTTCTGTGTCTGCTATCAGCACAGGGTCAACTACGTATCTGATACTTTTAATATTGATTACCCCAATCCTGGTAGGCTTTTCCGTTCTCTCCCTCGCTAGCTTCAGTCGAAGGTTTTGTAGTTTCCTTTCCGTGTCTGCTATCAGCACAGTGTCAACGACGTATCTGATGCTGTTAATATTGTGGACGCCAATCCTGGTAGGTTTTGCCGTTCTCTCCCTCGCTAGCTTCAGTCGAAGGTTTTGTAGTTTCCTTTAAGTGTCTGCTATCAGCACAGAGTCAACTACGTATCTGATACTGTTAATATTGTGGACGCCAATCCTGGTAGGCTTTGCCGTTCTCTCCCTCGCTAGCTTCAGTCGAAGGAATTGTAGTTTCCTTTCCGTGTCTGCTATCAGCACAGTGTCATCTACGTGTCTGATACTTTTAATATAGTGTACGCCAATCCTGGTAGGCTTTGCCGTTCTCTCCCTCGCTAGCTTCAGTCGAAGGTTTTGTAGTTTCCTTTCCGTGTCTGCTATCAGCAGAGTGTCAACTACGTATCTGATACTGTTAATATTGTGGATGCCAATCCTGGTAGGCTTTGCCGTTCTCTCCCTCGCTAGCTTCAGTCGAAGGTTTTGTAGTTTCCTTTCCGTTGTCTGCTATCAGCACAGTCTCAACTACGTGTCTGATACTGTTACTATTGTGGACGCCAATCCTGGTAGGCTTTGCCGTTCTCTTCCTCGCTAGCTTCAGTGGAAGGTTTTGTAGTTTCCTTTCCGTTGTCTGCTATCAGCACAGTCTCAACTACGTGTCTGATACTGTTAATATTGTGGACGCCAATCCAGGTAGGCTTTGCCGTTCTCTCTTTCGCTAGCTTCAGTCGATGGTTTTGTAGTTTCCCTTCCGTGTCTGCTATCAGCACAGTGTCAACTACGTATCTGATACTGTTAATATTGTGGACGCCAATCCTGTTAGTCTTTCCCGTTCTCTCCCTCGCTAGATTCAGTCGAAGGATTTGTAGTTTCCTTTCCGTGTCTGCTATCTGCACAGTGTCAACTACGTGTCTGATACTGTTAATATTGTGGACGCCAATCCTGGTAGGCTTTGCCGTTCTCTCCCTCGCTAGCTTCAGTCAAAGCTTTTGTAGTTTCCTTTCCGTTGTCTGCTATCAGCACAGGGTCAACTACGTATCTGATACTGTTAATATTGTGGACGCCAATCCTGGTAGCCTTTGCCGTCCTCTCCCTCGCTAGCTTCAGTCGAAGGTTTTGTAGTTTCCTTTCCGTGTCTGCTATCAGCACAGTGTCAACTACGTATCTGATACTGTTAATATTGTGGACGCCAATCCTGGTAGGCTTTGCCGTTCTCTCCCTCGCTAGCTTCAGTCGAAGGTTTTGTAGTTCCTTTCCGTCTCTGCTATCAGCACAGTGTCAACTACGTCTCTGATACTGTTAATATTGTGGACGCCAATCCTGGTAGGCTTTCCCGTTCTCTCCCTCGCTAGCTTCAGTCGAAGGTTTTGTAATTTCCTTTCCGTGTCTGCTATCAGCACAGTGTCAACTACGTGTCTGATACTGTTAATATTGTGGACGCCAATCCTGGTAGGCTTTCCCGTTCTCTTTCTCGCTAGCTTCAGTCGAAGGTTTTGTAGTTTCCTTTCCGTGTCTGCAATCAGCACAGTGTCAACTACGTGTCTTATACTGTTAATATTGTGGACGCCAATCCTGGTAGGCTTTGCCGTTCTCTCCCTCGCTAACTTCAGTCGAAGCTTTTGTAGTTTCCTTTCCGTGTCTGCTATCAGCACAGTGTCAACAACGTGTCTGATACTGTTAATATTGTGGACGCCAATCCTGGTAGGCTTTGCCGTTCTCTCCCTCGCTAGCTTCAGTCGAAGGTTTTGTAGTTTCCTTTCCGTGTCTGCTATCAGCACAGTGTCAACTACGTGTGATACTGTTAATATTGTGGACGCCAATCCTGGTAGGCTTTGCCGTTCTCTCCCTCGCTAGATTCAGTCGATGCTTTTGTAGTTTCCTTTCCGTTGTCTGCTATCAGCACAGGGTCAACTACGTATCTGATACTGTTAATATTGTGGACGCCAATCCTGGTAGCCTTTGCCGTTCTCTCCCTCGCTAGCATCAGTCGAAGGTTTTGTAGTTTCCTTTCCGTTGTCGGCTATCAGCACAGTGTCAACTACGTATCTGATACTGTTAATATTGTAGACGCCAATCCTGGTAGGCTTTGCCGTTCTCTCCCTCGCTAGCTTCAGTCGAAGGTTTTGTAGTTTCCTTTCCGTTGTCTGCTATCAGCACAGGGTCAACTACGTATCTGATACTGTTAATATTGTGGACGCCAATCCTTGTAGGCTTTGCCGTTCTCTCCCTCGCTATCTTCAGTCGAAGGTTTTGAAGTTTCCTTTCCGTGTCTGCTATCAACACAGTGTCAACTACGTATCTGATACTGTTAATATTGTGGACACCAATCCTGGTAGGCTTTGCCGTTCTCTCCCTCGCTAGCTTCAGTCGAAGGTTTTGTAGTTTCCTTTCCGTGTCTGCTATCAGCACAGGTTCAACTACGTATCTGATACTGTTAATATTGTGGACGCCAATCCTGGTAGCCTTTGCCGTTCTCTCCCTCGATAGCTTCAGTCGAAGGTTTTGTAGTTTCCTTTCCGTGTCTGCTATCAGCATAGTGTCAACTACGTATCTGATACTGTTAATATTGTGGACGACAATCCTGGTAGCCTTTGCCGTTCTCTCCCTCGATAGCTTCAGTCGAAGGTTTTGTAGTTTCCTTTCCGTGTCTGCTATCAGCACAGTGTCAACTACGTATCTGATACTGTTAATATTGTGGACGCCAATCGTGGTAAGCTTTGCCGTTCTCTCCCTCGCTAGTTTCAGTCGAAGGTTTTGTAGTTTTCTTTCTGTGTCTGCTATCAGCACAGGGTCAACTACGTATCTGATACTTTTAATATTGAGGACCCCAATCCTGGTAGGCTTTTCCGTTCTCTCCCTCGCTAGCTTCAGTCGAAGGTTTTGTAGTTTCCTTTCCGTGTCTGCTATCAGCACAGTGTCAACGACGTATCTGATACTGTTAATATTGTGGACGCCAATCCTGTTAGTCTTTCCCGTTCTCTCCCTCGCTAGCTTCAGTCGAAGGTTTTGTAGTTTCCTTTCCGTGTCTGCTATCAGCACAGTGTCAACTACGTATCTGATACTGTTAATATTGTGGACGCCAATCCTGGTAGGCTTTCCCGTTCTCTTTCTCGCTAGCTTCAGTCGAAGGTTTTGTAGTTTCCTTTCCGTGTCTGCAATCAGCACAGTGTCAACTACGTGTCTTATACTGTTAATATTGTGGACGCCAATCCTGGTAGGCTTTGCCGTTCTCTCCCTCGCTAACTTCAGTCGAAGCTTTTGTAGTTTCCTTTCCGTGTCTGCTATCAGCACAGTGTCAACAACGTGTCTGATACTGTTAATATTGTGGACGCCAATCCTGGTAGGCTTTGCCGTTCTCTCCCTCGCTAGCTTCAGTCGAAGGTTTTGTAGTTTCCTTTCCGTGTCTGCTATCAGCACAGTGTCAACTACGTGTGATACTGTTAATATTGTGGACGCCAATCCTGGTAGGCTTTGCCGTTCTCTCCCTCGCTAGATTCAGTCGATGCTTTTGTAGTTTCCTTTCCGTTGTCTGCTATCAGCACAGGGTCAACTACGTATCTGATACTGTTAATATTGTGGACGCCAATCCTGGTAGCCTTTGCCGTTCTCTCCCTCGCTAGCATCAGTCGAAGGTTTTGTAGTTTCCTTTCCGTTGTCGGCTATCAGCACAGTGTCAACTACGTATCTGATACTGTTAATATTGTAGACGCCAATCCTGGTAGGCTTTGCCGTTCTCTCCCTCGCTAGCTTCAGTCGAAGGTTTTGTAGTTTCCTTTCCGTTGTCTGCTATCAGCACAGGGTCAACTACGTATCTGATACTGTTAATATTGTGGACGCCAATCCTTGTAGGCTTTGCCGTTCTCTCCCTCGCTATCTTCAGTCGAAGGTTTTGAAGTTTCCTTTCCGTGTCTGCTATCAACACAGTGTCAACTACGTATCTGATACTGTTAATATTGTGGACACCAATCCTGGTAGGCTTTGCCGTTCTCTCCCTCGCTAGCTTCAGTCGAAGGTTTTGTAGTTTCCTTTCCGTGTCTGCTATCAGCACAGGTTCAACTACGTATCTGATACTGTTAATATTGTGGACGCCAATCCTGGTAGCCTTTGCCGTTCTCTCCCTCGATAGCTTCAGTCGAAGGTTTTGTAGTTTCCTTTCCGTGTCTGCTATCAGCATAGTGTCAACTACGTATCTGATACTGTTAATATTGTGGACGACAATCCTGGTAGCCTTTGCCGTTCTCTCCCTCGATAGCTTCAGTCGAAGGTTTTGTAGTTTCCTTTCCGTGTCTGCTATCAGCACAGTGTCAACTACGTATCTGATACTGTTAATATTGTGGACGCCAATCGTGGTAAGCTTTGCCGTTCTCTCCCTCGCTAGTTTCAGTCGAAGGTTTTGTAGTTTTCTTTCTGTGTCTGCTATCAGCACAGGGTCAACTACGTATCTGATACTTTTAATATTGAGGACCCCAATCCTGGTAGGCTTTTCCGTTCTCTCCCTCGCTAGCTTCAGTCGAAGGTTTTGTAGTTTCCTTTCCGTGTCTGCTATCAGCACAGTGTCAACGACGTATCTGATACTGTTAATATTGTGGACGCCAATCCTGTTAGTCTTTCCCGTTCTCTCCCTCGCTAGCTTCAGTCGAAGGTTTTGTAGTTTCCTTTCCGTGTCTGCTATCAGCACAGTGTCAACTACGTATCTGATACTGTTAATATTGTGGACGCCAATCCTGGTAGGTTTTGCCGTTCTCTCCCTCGCTAGCTTCAGTCGAAGGTTTTGTAGTTTCCTTTCCGTGTCTGCTATCATCACAGTGTCAACTACGTGTCTGATACTGTTAATATTGTGGACGCCAATCCTGGTAGGCTTTGCCGTTCTCTCCCTCGCTAGCTTCAGTCGAAGCTTTTGTAGTTTCCTTTCAGTTGTCTGCTATCAGCACAGGGTCAACTACGTATCTGATACTGTTAATATTGTGGACGCCAATCCTGGTAGCCTTTGCCGTTCTCTCCCTCGCTAGCTTCAGTCGAAGGTTTTGTAGTTTCCTTTCCGTTGTCTGCTATCAGCACAGGGTCAACTACGTATCTGATACTGTTAATATTGTGGACGCCAATCCTGGTAAGTTTGCCGTTCTCTCCCTCGCTATCTTCTGTCGAAGGTTTTGAAGTTTCCTTTCCGTGTCTGCTATCAACACAGTGTCAACTACGTATCTGATACAGTTAATATTGTGGACACCAATCCTGGTAGGCTTTCCCGTTCTCTCCCTCGCTAGATTCAGTCGAAGGTTTTGTAGTTTCCTTTCCGTTGTCTGCTATCAGCACAGTGTCAACTACGTATCTGATACTGTTAATATTGTGGACGCCAATCCTGGTAGGCTTTGCCGTTCTCTTCCTCGCTAGCTTCAGTCGAAGGTTTTGTAGTTTCCTTTCCGTTGTCTGCTATCAGCACAGGGTCAACTACGTATCTGATACTGTTAATATTGTGGACGCCAATCCTGGTAGGCTTTGCCGTTTTCTCCCTCGCTAGCTTCAGTCGAAGGTTTTGTAGTTTCCTTTCCGTTGTCTGCTATCAGCACAGGGTCAACTACGTATCTGATACTGTTAATATTGTGGACGCCAATCCTGGTAGGCTTTGCCGTTCTCTTCCTCGCTAACTTCAGTCGAAGGTTTTGTAGTTTCCTTTCCGTGTCTGCTATCAGCACAGGTTCAACTACGTATCTGATACTGTTAATATTGTGGACGCCAATCCTGGTAGGCTTTGCCGTTCTCTCCCTCGCTAGCTCCAGTCGAAGGTTTTGTAGTTTCCTTTCCGTGTCTGCTATCAGCACAGTGGCAACTACGTATCTGATACTGTTAATATTGTGGACGCCAATCCTGGTAGCCTTTGCCGTTCTCTCCCTCGATAGCTTCAGTCGAAGGTTTTGTAGTTTCCTTTCCGTGTCTGCTATCAGCATAGTGTCAACTACGTATCTGATACTGTTAATATTGTGGACGCCAATCCTGGTAGCCTTTGCCGTTCTCTCCCTCGATAGCTTCAGTCGAAGGTTTTGTAGTTTCCTTTCCGTGTCTGCTATCAGCACAGTGTCAACTACGTATCTGATACTGTTAATATTGTGGACGCCAATCGTGGTAAGCTTTGCCGTTCTCTCCCTCTCTAGTTTCAGTCGAAGGTTTTGTAGTTTCCTTTCTGTGTCTGCTATCAGCACAGGGTCAACTACGTATCTGATACTTTTAATATTGAGGACCCCAATCCTGGTAGGCTTTTCCGTTCTCTCCCTCGCTAGCTTCAGTCGAAGGTTTTGTAGTTTCCTTTCCGTGTCTGCTATCAGCACAGTGTCAACGACGTATCTGATACTGTTAATATTGTGGACGCCAATCCTGTTAGTCTTTCCCGTTCTCTCCCTCGCTAGCTTCAGTCGAAGGTTTTGTAGTTTCCTTTCCGTGTCTGCTATCAGCACAGTGTCAACTACGTATCTGATACTGTTAATATTGTGGACGCCAATCCTGGTAGGTTTTGCCGTTCTCTCCCTCGCTAGCTTCAGTCGAAGGTTTTGTAGTTTCCTTTCCGTGTCTGCTATCATCACAGTGTCAACTACGTTTCTGATACTGTTAATATTGTGGACGCCAATCCTGGTAGGCTTTGCCGTTCTCTCCCTCGCTAGCTTCAGTCGAAGCTTTTGTAGTTTCCTTTCCGTTGTCTGCTATCAGCACAGGGTCAACTACGTATCTGATACTGTTAATATTGTGGACGCCAATCCTGGTAGCCTTTGCCGTTCTCTCCCTCGCTAGCTTCAGTCGAAGGTTTTGTAGTTTCCTTTCCGTTGTCTGCTATCAGCACAGTGTCAACTACGTATCTGATACTGTTAATATTGTGGACGCCAATCCTGGTAGGCTTTGCCGTTCTCTCCCTCGCTAGCTTCAGTCGAAGGTTTTGTAGTTTCCTTTCCGTTGTCTGCTATCAGCACAGGGTCAACTACGTATCTGATACTGTTAATATTGTGGACGCCAATCCTGGTAAGTTTGCCGTTCTCTCCCTCGCTATCTTCTGTCGAAAATTTTGAAGTTTCCTTTCCGTGTCTGCTATCAACACAGTGTCAACTACGTATCTGATACAGTTAATATTGTGGGCACCAATCCTGGTAGGCTTTCCCGTTCTCTCCCTCGCTAGATTCAGTCGAAGGTTTTGTAGTTTCCTTTCCGTGTCTGCTATCAGTACAGTGTCAACTACATATCTGATACTGTTAATATTGTGGACGCCAATCCTGGTAGGCTTTGCCGTTCTCTTCCTCGCTAGCTTCAGTCGAAGGTTTTGTAGTTTCCTTTAAATGTCTGCTATCAGCACAGGTTCAACTACGTATCTGATACTGTTAATATTGTGGACGCCAATCCTGGTAGGCTTTGCCGTTCTCTCCCTCGCTAGCTCCAGTCGAAGGTTTTGTAGTTTCCTTTCCGTGTCTGCTATCAGCACAGTGTCAACTACGTATCTGATACTGTTAATATTGTGGACGCCAATCCTGGTAGCCTTTGCCGTTCTCTCCCTCGATAGCTTCAGTCGAAGGTTTTGTAGTTTCCTTTCCGTGTCTGCTATCAGCACAGTGTCAACTACGTATCTGATACTGTTAATATTGTGGACGCCAATCCTGGTAGCCTTTGCCGTTCTCTCCCTCGATAGCTTCAGTCGAAGGTTTTGTAGTTTCCTTTCCGTGTCTGCTATCAGCACAGTGTCAACTACGTATCTGATACTGTTAATATTGTGGACGCCAATCCTGGTAAGCTTTGCCGTTCTCTCCCTCGCTAGTTTCAGTCGAAGGTTTTGTAGTTTCCTTTCTGTGTCTGCTATCAGCACAGGGTCAACTACGTATCTGATACTTTTAATATTGAGGACCCCAATCCTGGTAGGCTTTTCCGTTCTCTCCCTCGCTAGCTTCAGTCGAAGGTTTTGTAGTTTCCTTTCCGTGTCTGCTATCAGCACAGTGTCAACGACGTATCTGATGCTGTTAATATTGTGGACGCCAATCCTGGTAGGTTTTGCCGTTCTCTCCCTCGCTAGCTTCAGTCGAAGGTTTTGTAGTTTCCTTTAAGTGTCTGCTATCAGCACAGAGTCAACTACGTATCTGATACTGTTAATATTGTGGACGCCAATCCTGGTAGGCTTTGCCGTTCTCTCCCTCGCTAGCTTCAGTCGAAGGATTTGTAGTTTCCTTTCCGTGTCTGCTATCAGCACAGTGTCATCTACGTGTCTGATACTTTTAATATAGTGTACGCCAATCCTGGTAGGCTTTGCCGTTCTCTCCCTCGCTAGCTTCAGTCGAAGGTTTTGTAGTTTCCTTTCCGTGTCTGCTATCAGCAGAGTGTCAACTACGTATCTGATACTCTTAATATTGTGGATGCCAATCCTGGTAGGCTTTGCCGTTCTCTCCCTCGCTAGCTTCAGTCGAAGGTTTTGTAGTTTCCTTTCCGTTGTCTGCTATCAGCACAGTCTCAACTACGTGTCTGATACTGTTACTATTGTGGACGCCAATCCTGGTAGGCTTTGCCGTTCTCTTCCTCGCTAGCTTCAGTGGAAGGTTTTGTAGTTTCCTTTCCGTTGTCTGCTATCAGCACAGTCTCAACTACGTGTCTGATACTGTTAATATTGTGGACCCCAATCCAGGTAGGCTTTGCCGTTATCTCTTTCGCTAGCTTCAGTCGATGGTTTTGTAGTTTCCTTTCCGTGTCTGCTATCAGCACAGTGTCAACTACGTATCTGATACTGTTAATATTGTGGACGCCAATCCTGTTAGTCTTTCCCGTTCTCTCCCTCGCTAGATTCAGTCGAAGGATTTGTAGTTTCCTTTCCGTGTCTGCTATCTGCACAGTGTCAACTACGTGTCTGATACTGTTAATATTGTGGACGCCAATCCTGGTAGGCTTTGCCGTTCTCTCCCTCGCTAGCTTCAGTCAAAGCTTTTGTAGTTTCCTTTCCGTTGTCTGCTATCAGCACAGGGTCAACTACGTATCTGATACTGTTAATATTGTGGACGCCAATCCTGGTAGCCTTTGCCGTCCTCTCCCTCGCTAGCTTCAGTCGAAGGTTTTGTAGTTTCCTTTCCGTTGTCTGCTATCAGCACAGTGTCAACTACGTATCTGATACTGTTAATATTATGGACGCCAATCCTGGTAGGCTTTGCCGTTCTCTCCCTCGCTAGCTTCAGTCGAAGGTTTTGTAGTTTCCTTTCCGTGTCTGCTATCAGCACAGTGTCAACTACGTCTCTGATTCTGTTAATATTGTGGACGCCAATCCTGGTAGATTTCCCGTTCTCTTCCTCGCTAGCTTCAGTCGAAGGTTTTGTAGTTTCCTTTCCGTGTCTGCTATCAGCACAGTGTCAACTACGTGTCTGATACTGTTAATATTGTGGAGGCCAATCCTGGTAGCTTTGCAGTTCTCTCCCTCGCTAGCTTCAGTCGAAGGTTTTGTAGTTTCCTTTCCGTGTCTGCTATCAGCACAGTGTCAACTACGTATCTGATACTGTTAATATTGTGGACGCCAATCCTGGTAGGCTTTGCCGTTCTCTCCCTCGCTAGCTTCAGTCGAAGGTTTTGTAGTTCCTTTCCGTGTCTGCTATCAGCACAGTGTCAACTACGTCTCTGATACTGTTAATATTGTGGACGCCAATCATGGTAGGCTTTCCCGTTCTCTCCCTCGCTAGCTTCAGTCGAAGGTTTTGTAATTTCCTTTCCGTGTCTGCTATCAGCACAGTGTCAACTACGTGTCTGATACTGTTAATATTGTGGACGCCAATCCTGGTAGGCTTTCCCGTTCTCTTTCTCGCTAGCTTCAGTCGAAGGTTTTGTAGTTTCCTTTCCGTGTCTGCAATCAGCACAGTGTCAACTACGTGTCTTATACTGTTAATATTGTGGACGCCAATCCTGGTAGGCTTTGCCGTTCTCTCCCTCGCTAACTTCAGTCGAAGCTTTTGTAGTTTCCTTTCCGTGTCTGCTATCAGCACAGTGTCAACAACGTGTCTGATACTGTTAATATTGTGGACGCCAATCCTGGTAGGCTTTGCCGTTCTCTCCCTCGCTAGCTTCAGTCGAAGGTTTTGTAGTTTCCTTTCCGTGTCTGCTATCAGCACAGTGTCAACTACGTGTGATACTGTTAATATTGTGGACGCCAATCCTGGTAGGCTTTGCCGTTCTCTCCCTCGCTAGCTTCAGTCGATGCTTTTGTAGTTTCCTTTCCGTTGTCTGCTATCAGCACAGGGTCAACTACGTATCTGATACTGTTAATATTGTGGACGCCAATCCTGGTAGCCTTTGCCGTTCTCTCCCTCGCTAGCTTCAGTCGAAGGTTTTGTAGTTTCCTTTCCGTTGTCGGCTATCAGCACAGTGTCAACTACGTATCTGATACTGTTAATATTGTAGACGCCAATCCTGGTAGGCTTTGCCGTTCTCTCCCTCGCTAGCTTCAGTCGAAGGTTTTGTAGTTTCCTTTCCGTTGTCTGCTATCAGCACAGGGTCAACTACGTATCTGATACTGTTAATATTGTGGACGCCAATCCTTGTAGGCTTTGCCGTTCTCTCCCTCGCTATCTTCAGTCGAAGGTTTTGAAGTTTCCTTTCCGTGTCTGCTATCAACACAGTGTCAACTACGTATCTGATACTGTTAATATTGTGGACACCAATCCTGGTAGGCTTTCCCGTTCTCTCCCTCGCTAGATTCAGTCGAAGGTTTTGTAGTTTCCTTTCCGTGTCTGCTATCAGTACAGTGTCAACTACGTATCTGATACTGTTAATATTGTGGACGCCAATCCTGGTAGGCTTTGCCGTTCTCTCCCTCGCTAGCTTCAGTCGAAGGTTTTGTAGTTTCCTTTCCGTGTCTGCTATCAGCACAGGTTCAACTACGTATCTGATACTGTTAATATTGTGGACGCCAATCCTGGTAGCCTTTGCCGTTCTCTCCCTCGATAGCTTCAGTCGAAGGTTTTGTAGTTTCCTTTCCGTGTCTGCTATCAGCATAGTGTCAACTACGTATCTGATACTGTTAATATTGTGGACGCCAATCCTGGTAGCCTTTGCCGTTCTCTCCCTCGATAGCTTCAGTCGAAGGTTTTGTAGTTTCCTTTCCGTGTCTGCTATCAGCACAGTGTCAACTACGTATTTGATACTGTTAATATTGTGGACGCCAATCGTGGTAAGCTTTGCCGTTCTCTCCCTCGCTAGTTTCAGTCGAAGGTTTTGTAGTTTCCTTTCTGTGTCTGCTATCAGCACAGGGTCAACTACGTATCTGATACTTTTAATATTGAGGACCCCAATCCTGGTAGGCTTTTCCGTTCTCTCCCTCGCTAGCTTCAGTCGAAGGTTTTGTAGTTTCCTTTCCGTGTCTGCTATCAGCACAGTGTCAACGACGTATCTGATACTGTTAATATTGTGGACGCCAATCCTGTTAGTCTTTCCCGTTCTCTCCCTCGCTAGCTTCAGTCGAAGGTTTTGTAGTTTCCTTTCCGTGTCTGCTATCAGCACAGTGTCAACTACGTATCTGATACTGTTAATATTGTGGACGCCAATCCTGGTAGGTTTTGCCGTTCTCTCCCTCGCTAGCTTCAGTCGAAGGTTTTGTAGTTTCCTTTCCGTGTCTGCTATCATCACAGTGTCAACTACGTGTCTGATACTGTTAATATTGTGGACGCCAATCCTGGTAGGCTTTGCCGTTCTCTCCCTCGCTAGCTTCAGTCGAAGCTTTTGTAGTTTCCTTTCCGTTGTCTGCTATCAGCACAGGGTCAACTACGTATCTGATACTGTTAATATTGTGGACGCCAATCCTGGTAGCCTTTGCCGTTCTCTCCCTCGCTAGCTTCAGTCGAAGGTTTTGTAGTTTCCTTTCCGTTGTCTGCTATCAGCACAGTGTCAACTACGTATCTGATACTGTTAATATTGTGGACGCCAATCCTGGTAGGCTTTGCCGTTCTCTCCCTCGCTAGCTTCAGTCGAAGGTTTTGTAGTTTCCTTTCCGTTGTCTGCTATCAGCACATGGTCAACTACGTATCTGATACTGTTAATATTGTGGACGCCAATCCTGGTAAGTTTGCCGTTCTCTCCCTCGCTATCTTCTGTCGAAGGTTTTGAAGTTTCCTTTCCGTGTCTGCTATCAACACAGTGTCAACTACGTATCTGATACAGTTAATATTGTGGACACCAATTCTGGTAGGCTTTCCCGTTCTCTCCCTCGCTAGATTCAGTCGAAGGTTTTGTAGTTTCCTTTCCGTGTCTGCTATCAGTACAGTGTCAACTACATATCTGATACTGTTAATATTGTGGACGCCAATCCTGGTAGGCTTTGCCGTTCTCTTCCTCGCTAGCTTCAGTCGAAGGTTTTGTAGTTTCCTTTCCGTGTCTGCTATCAGCACAGGTTCAACTACGTATCTGATACTATAATATTGTGGACGCCAATCCTGGTAGGCTTTGCCGTTCTCTCCCTCGCTAGCTCCAGTCGAAGGTTTTGTAGTTTCCTTTCCGTGTCTGCTATCAGCACAGTGTCAACTACGTATCTGATACTGTTAATATTGTGGACGCCAATCCTGGTAGCCTTTGCCGTTCTCTCCCTCGATAGCTTCAGTCGAAGGTTTTGTAGTTTCCTTTCCGTGTCTGCTATCAGCACAGTGTCAACTACGTATCTGATATTGTTAATATTGTGGACGCCAATCCTGGTAGCCTTTGCCGTTCTCTCCCTCGATAGCTTCAGTCGAAGGTTTTGTAGTTTCCTTTCCGTGTCTGCTATCATCACAGTGTCAACTACGTATCTGATACTGTTAATATTGTGGACGCCAATCCTGGTAAGCTTTGCCGTTCTCTCCCTCGCTAGTTTCAGTCGAAGGTTTTGTAGTTTGCTTTCTGTGTCTGCTATCAGCACAGGGTCAACTACGTATCTGATACTTTTAATATTGAGGACCCCAATCCTGGTAGGCTTTTCCGTTCTCTCCCTCGCTAGCTTCAGTCGAAGGTTTTGTAGTTTCCTTTCCGTGTCTGCTATCAGCACAGTGTCAACGACGTATCTGATGCTGTTAATATTGTGGACGCCAATCCTGGTAGGTTATGCCGTTCTCTCCCTCGCTAGCTTCAGTCGAAGGTTTTGTAGTTTCCTTTAAGTGTCTGCTATCAGCACAGAGTCAACTACGTATCTGATACTGTTAATATTGTGGACGCCAATCCTGGTAGGCTTTGCCGTTCTCTCCCTCGCTAGCTTCAGTCGAAGGTTTTGTAGTTTCCTTTCCGTGTCTGCTATCAGCACAGTGTCATCTACGTGTCTGATACTTTTAATATAGTGTACGCCAATCCTGGTAGGCTTTGCCGTTCTCTCCCTCGCTAGCTTCAGTCGAAGGTTTTGTAGTTTCCTTTCCGTGTCTGCTATCAGCAGAGTGTCAACTACGTATCTGATACTGTTAATATTGTGGACGCCAATCCTGGTAGCCTTTGCCGTTCTCTCCCTCGATAGCTTCAGTCGAAGGTTTTGTAGTTTCCTTTCCGTGTCTGCTATCAGCACAGTGTCAACTACGTATCTGATATTGTTAATATTGTGGACGCCAATCCTGGTAGCCTTTGCCGTTCTCTCCCTCGATAGCTTCAGTCGAAGGTTTTGTAGTTTCCTTTCCGTGTCTGCTATCATCACAGTGTCAACTACGTATCTGATACTGTTAATATTGTGGACGCCAATCCTGGTAAGCTTTGCCGTTCTCTCCCTCGCTAGTTTCAGTCGAAGGTTTTGTAGTTTGCTTTCTGTGTCTGCTATCAGCACAGGGTCAACTACGTATCTGATACTTTTAATATTGAGGACCCCAATCCTGGTAGGCTTTTCCGTTCTCTCCCTCGCTAGCTTCAGTCGAAGGTTTTGTAGTTTCCTTTCCGTGTCTGCTATCAGCACAGTGTCAACGACGTATCTGATGCTGTTAATATTGTGGACGCCAATCCTGGTAGGTTATGCCGTTCTCTCCCTCGCTAGCTTCAGTCGAAGGTTTTGTAGTTTCCTTTAAGTGTCTGCTATCAGCACAGAGTCAACTACGTATCTGATACTGTTAATATTGTGGACGCCAATCCTGGTAGGCTTTGCCGTTCTCTCCCTCGCTAGCTTCAGTCGAAGGTTTTGTAGTTTCCTTTCCGTGTCTGCTATCAGCACAGTGTCATCTACGTGTCTGATACTTTTAATATAGTGTACGCCAATCCTGGTAGGCTTTGCCGTTCTCTCCCTCGCTAGCTTCAGTCGAAGGTTTTGTAGTTTCCTTTCCGTGTCTGCTATCAGCAGAGTGTCAACTACGTATCTGATACTGTTAATATTGTGGATGCCAATCCTGGTAGGCTTTGCCGTTCTGTCCCTCGCTAGCTTCAGTCGAAGGTTTTGTAGTTTCCTTTCCGTTGTCTGCTATCAGCACAGTCTCAACTACGTGTCTGATACTGTTACTATTGTGGACGCCAATCCTGGTAGGCTTTGCCGTTCTCTCCCTCGCTAGCTTCAGTGGAAGGTTTTGTAGTTTCCTTTCCGTTGTCTGCTATCAGCACAGTCTCAACTACGTGTCTGATACTGTTAATATTGTGGACGCCAATCCAGGTAGGCTTTGCCGTTCTCTCTTTCGCTAGCTTCAGTCGATGGTTTTGTAGTTTCCTTTCCGTGTCTGCTATCAGCACAGTGTCAACTACGTATCTGATACTGTTAATATTGTGGACGCCAATCCTGTTAGTCTTTCCCGTTCTCTCCCTCGCTAGATTCAGTCGAAGGATTTGTAGTTTCCTTTCCGTGTCTGCTATCAGCACAGTGTCAACTACGTATCTGATACTGTTAATATTGTGGACGCCAATCCTGGTAGCCTTTGCCGTTCTCTCCCTCGACAGCTTCAGTCGAAGGTTTTGTAGTTTCCTTTCCGTGTCTGCTATCAGCACAGTGTCAACTACGTATCTGATACTGTTAATATTGTGGACGCCAATCCTGGTAGCCTTTGCCGTTCTCTCCCTCGATAGCTTCAGTCGAAGGTTTTGTAGTTTCCTTTCCGTGTCTGCTATCAGCACAGTGTCAACTACGTATCTGATACTGTTAATATTGTGGACGCCAATCCTGGTAAGCTTTGCCGTTCTCTCCCTCGCTAGTTTCAGTCGAAGGTTTTGTAGTTTCCTTTCTGTGTCTGCTATCAGCACAGGGTCAACTACGTATCTGATACTTTTAATATTGAGGACACCAATCCTGGTAGGCTTTTCCGTTCTCTCCCTCGCTAGCTTCAGTCGGTTTTGTAGTTTCCTTTCCGTGTCTGCTATCAGCACAGTGTCAACGACGTATCTGATACTGTTAATATTGTGGACGCCAATCCTGTTAGTCTTTCCCGTTCTCTCCCTCGCTAGCTTCAGTCGAAGGTTTTGTAGTTTCCTTTCCGTGTCTGCTATCAGCACAGTGTCAACTACGTATCTGATACTCTTAATATTGTGGACGCCAATCCTGGTAGGTTTTGCCGTTCTCTCCCTCGCTAGCTTCAGTCGAAGGTTTTGTAGTTTCCTTTCCGTGTCTGCTATCAGCACAGGGTCAACTACGTATCTGATACTGTTAATATTGTGGACGCCAATCCTGGTAGGCTTTGCCGTTCTCTCCCTCGCTAGCTTCAGTCGAAGGTTTTGTAGTTTCCTTTCCGTGTCTGCTATCAGCACAGGGTCAACTACGTATCTGATACTGTTAATATTGTGGACGCCAATCCTGGTAGGCTTTGCCGTTCTCTCCCTCGCTAACTTCAGTCGAAGGTTTTGTAGTTTCCTTTCCGTGTCTGCTATCAGCACAGTTTCATCTACGTGTCTGATACTTTTAATATAGTGTACGCCAATCCTGGTAGGCTTTGCCGTTGTCTCCCTCGCTAGCTTCAGTCGAAGGTTTTGTAGTTTCCTTTCCGTGTCTGCTATCAGCAGAGTGTCAACTACGTATCTGATACTGTTAATATTGTGGATGCCAATCCTGGTAGGCTTTGCCGTTCTCTCCCTCGCTAGCTTCAGTCGAAGGTTTTGTAGTTTCCTTTCCGTTGTCTGCTATCAGCACAGTCTCAACTACGTGTCTGATACTGTTACTATTGTAGACGCCAATCCTGGTAGGCTTTGCCGTTCTCTCCCTCGCTAGCTTCAGTCGAAGGTTTTGTAGTTTCCTTTCCGTTGTCTGCTATCAGCACAGTCTCAACTACGTGTCTGATACTGTTAATATTGTGGACGCCAATCCAGGTAGGCTTTGCCGTTCTCTCTTTCGCTAGCTTCAGTCGATGGTTTTGTAGTTTCCTTTCCGTGTCTGCTATCAGCACAGAGTCAACTACGTATCTGATACTGTTAATATTGTGGACGCCAATCCTGTTAGTCTTTCCCGTTCTCTCCCTCGCTAGATTCAGTCGAAGGTTTTGTAGTTTCCTTTCCGTGTCTGCTATCAGCACAGTGTCAACTACGTATCTGATACTGTTAATATTGTGGACGCAAATCCTGGTAGCCTTTGCCGTTCTCTCCCTCGATAGCTTCAGTCGAAGGTTTTGTAGTTTCCTTTCCGTGTCTGCTATCAGCACAGTGTCAACTACGTATCTGATACTGTTAATATTGTGGACGCCAATCCTGGTAGACTTTGCCGTTCTCTCCCTCGATAGCTTCAGTCGAAGGTTTTGTAGTTTCCTTTCCGTGTCTGCAATTCAGCACAGTGTCAACTACGTATCTGATACTGTTAATATTGTGGACGCCAATCCTGGTAAGCTTTGCCGTTCTCTCCCTCGCTAGTTTCAGTCGAAGGTTTTGTAGTTTCCTTTCCGTGTCTGCTATCAGCACAGTGTCATCTACGTGTCTGATACTTTTAATATAGTGTACGCCAATCCTGGTAGGCTTTGCCGTTCTCTCCCTCGCTAGCTTCAGTCGAAGGTTTTGTAGTTTCCTTTCCGTGTCTGCTATCAGCAGAGTGTCAACTACGTATCTGATACTGTTAATATTGTGGATGCCAATCCTGGTAGGCTTTGCCGTTCTGTCCCTCGCTAGCTTCAGTCGAAGATTTTGTAGTTTCCTTTCCGTTGTCTGCTATCAGCACAGTCTCAACTACGTGTCTGATACTGTTACTATTGTGGACGCCAATCCTGGTAGGCTTTGCCGTTCTCTCCCTCGCTAGCTTCAGTGGAAGGTTTTGTAGTTTCCTTTCCGTTGTCTGCTATCAGCACAGTCTCAACTACGTGTCTGATACTGTTAATATTGTGGACGCCAATCCAGGTAGGCTTTGCCGTTCTCTCTTTCGCTAGCTTCAGTCGATGGTTTTGTAGTTTCCTTTCCGTGTCTGCTATCAGCACAGTGTCAACTACGTATCTGATACTGTTAATATTGTGGACGCCAATCCTGTTAGTCTTTCCCGTTCTCTCCCTCGCTAGATTCAGTCGAAGGATTTGTAGTTTCCTTTCCGTGTCTGCTATCAGCACAGTGTCAACTACGTATCTGATACTGTTAATATTGTGGACGCCAATCCTGGTAGCCTTTGCCGTTCTCTCCCTCGACAGCTTCAGTCGAAGGTTTTGTAGTTTCCTTTCCGTGTCTGCTATCAGCACAGTGTCAACTACGTATCTGATACTGTTAATATTGTGGACGCCAATCCTGGTAGCCTTTGCCGTTCTCTCCCTCGATAGCTTCAGTCGAAGGTTTTGTAGTTTCCTTTCCGTGTCTGCTATCAGCACAGTGTCAACTACGTATCTGATACTGTTAATATTGTGGACGCCAATCCTGGTAAGCTTTGCCGTTCTCTCCCTCGCTAGTTTCAGTCGAAGGTTTTGTAGTTTCCTTTCTGTGTCTGCTATCAGCACAGGGTCAACTACGTATCTGATACTTTTAATATTGAGGACACCAATCCTGGTAGGCTTTTCCGTTCTCTCCCTCGCTAGCTTCAGTCGGTTTTGTAGTTTCCTTTCCGTGTCTGCTATCAGCACAGTGTCAACGACGTATCTGATACTGTTAATATTGTGGACGCCAATCCTGTTAGTCTTTCCCGTTCTCTCCCTCGCTAGCTTCAGTCGAAGGTTTTGTAGTTTCCTTTCCGTGTCTGCTATCAGCACAGTGTCAACTACGTATCTGATACTCTTAATATTGTGGACGCCAATCCTGGTAGGTTTTGCCGTTCTCTCCCTCGCTAGCTTCAGTCGAAGGTTTTGTAGTTTCCTTTCCGTGTCTGCTATCAGCACAGGGTCAACTACGTATCTGATACTGTTAATATTGTGGTCGCCAATCCTGGTAGGCTTTGCCGTTCTCTCCCTCGCTAGCTTCAGTCGAAGGTTTTGTAGTTTCCTTTCCGTGTCTGCTATCAGCACAGGGTCAACTACGTATCTGATACTGTTAATATTGTGGACGCCAATCCTGGTAGGCTTTGCCGTTCTCTCCCTCGCTAACTTCAGTCGAAGGTTTTGTAGTTTCCTTTCCGTGTCTGCTATCAGCACAGTTTCATCTACGTGTCTGATACTTTTAATATAGTGTACGCCAATCCTGGTAGGCTTTGCCGTTGTCTCCCTCGCTAGCTTCAGTCGAAGGTTTTGTAGTTTCCTTTCCGTGTCTGCTATCAGCAGAGTGTCAACTACGTATCTGATACTGTTAATATTGTGGATGCCAATCCTGGTAGGCTTTGCCGTTCTCTCCCTCGCTAGCTTCAGTCGAAGGTTTTGTAGTTTCCTTTCCGTTGTCTGCTATCAGCACAGTCTCAACTACGTGTCTGATACTGTTACTATTGTGGACGCCAATCCTGGTAGGCTTTGCCGTTCTCTCCCTCGCTAGCTTCAGTCGAAGGTTTTGTAGTTTCCTTTCCGTTGTCTGCTATCAGCACAGTCTCAACTACGTGTCTGATACTGTTAATATTGTGGACGCCAATCCAGGTAGGCTTTGCCGTTCTCTCTTTCGCTAGCTTCAGTCGATGGTTTTGTAGTTTCCTTTCCGTGTCTGCTATCAGCACAGAGTCAACTACGTATCTGATACTGTTAATATTGTGGACGCCAATCCTGTTAGTCTTTCCCGTTTTCTCCCTCGCTAGATTCAGTCGAAGGTTTTGTAGTTTCCTTTCCGTGTCTGCTATCAGCACAGTGTCAACTACGTATCTGATACTGTTAATATTGTGGACGCAAATCCTGGTAGCCTTTGCCGTTCTCTCCCTCGATAGCTTCAGTCGAAGGTTTTGTAGTTTCCTTTCCGTGTCTGCTATCAGCACAGTGTCAACTACGTATCTGATACTGTTAATATTGTGGACGCCAATCCTGGTAGACTTTGCCGTTCTCTCCCTCGATAGCTTCAGTCGAAGGTTTTGTAGTTTCCTTTCCGTGTCTGCAATTCAGCACAGTGTCAACTACGTATCTGATACTGTTAATATTGTGGACGCCAATCCTGGTAAGCTTTGCCGTTCTCTCCCTCGCTAGTTTCAGTCGAAGGTTTTGTAGTTTCCTTTCTGTGTCTGCTATCAGCACAGGGTCAACTACGTATCTGATACTTTTAATATTGAGGACCCCAATCCTGGTAGGCTTTTCCGTTCTCTCCCTCGCTAGCTTCAGTCGAAGGTTTTGTAGTTTCCTTTCCGTGTCTGCTATCAGCACAGTGTCAACGCCGTATCTGATACTGTTAATATTGTGGACGCCAATCCTGTTAGTCTTTCCCGTTCTCTCCCTCGCTAGCTTCAGTCGAAGGTTTTGTAGTTTCCTTTCCGTGTCTGCTATCAGCACAGTGTCAACTACGTATCTGATACTCTTAATATTGTGGACGCCAATCCTGGTAGGTTTTGCCGTTCTCTCCCTCGCTAGCTTCAGTCGAAGGTTTTGTAGTTTCCTTTAAGTGTCTGCTATCAGCACAGAGTCAACTACGTATCTGATACTGTTAATATTGTGGACGCCAATCCTGTTAGTCTTTCCCGTTCTCTCCCTCGCTAGATTCAGTCGAAGGTTTTGTAGTTTCCTTTCCGTGTCTGCTATCAGCACAGTGTCAACTACGTATCTGATTCCTCTTAATATTGTGGACGCCAATCCTGGTAGGCTTTCCCGTTCTCTTTCTCGCTAGCTTCAGTCGAAGTTTTGTAGTTTCCTGTCCGTGTCTGCTATCAGCACAGTGTCAACTACGTGTCTGATACTGTTAATATTGTGGACGCCAATCCTGGTAGGCTTTGCCGTTCTCTCCCTCGCTAGCTTCAGTCGAAGGATTTGTAGTTTCCTTTCCGTGTCTGCTATCAGCACAGTGTCATCTACGTGTCTGATACTTTTAATATAGTGTACGCCAATCCTGGTAGGCTTTGCCGTTCTCTCCCTCGCTAGCTTCAGTCGAAGGTTTTGTAGTTTCCTTTCCGTGTCTGCTATCAGCAGAGTGTCAACTACGTATCTGATACTGTTAATATTGTGGATGCCAATCCTGGTAGGCTTTGCCGTTCTCTCCCTCGCTAGCTTCAGTCGAAGGTTTTGTAGTTTCCTTTCCGTTGTCTGCTATCAGCACAGTCTCAACTACGTGTCTGATACTGTTACTATTGTGGACGCCAATCCTGGTAGGCTTTGCCGTTCTCTTCCTCGCTAGCTTCAGTGGAAGGTTTTGTAGTTTCCTTTCCGTTGTCTGCTATCAGCACAGTCTCAACTACGTGTCTGATACTGTTAATATTGTGGACGCCAATCCAGGTAGGCTTTGCCGTTCTCTCTTTCGCTAGCTTCAGTCGATGGTTTTGTAGTTTCCTTTCCGTGTCTGCTATCAGCACAGTGTCAACTACGTATCTGATACTGTTAATATTGTGGACGCCAATCCTGTTAGTCTTTCCCGTTCTCTCCCTCGCTAGATTCAGTCGAAGGTTTTGTAGTTTCCTTTCCGTGTCTGCTATCTGCACAGTGTCAACTACGTGTCTGATACTGTTAATATTGTGGACGCCAATCCTGGTAGGCTTTGCCGTTCTCTCCCTCGCTAGCTTCAGTCGAAGGTTTTGTAGTTTCCTTTCCGTGTCTGCTATCAGCACAGTGTCAACGCCGTATCTGATACTGTTAATATTGTGGACGCCAATCCTGTTAGTCTTTCCCGTTCTCTCCCTCGCTAGCTTCAGTCGAAGGTTTTGTAGTTTCCTTTCCGTGTCTGCTATCAGCACAGTGTCAACTACGTATCTGATACTCTTAATATTGTGGACGCCAATCCTGGTAGGTTTTGCCGTTCTCTCCCTCGCTAGCTTCAGTCGAAGGTTTTGTAGTTTCCTTTAAGTGTCTGCTATCAGCACAGAGTCAACTACGTATCTGATACTGTTAATATTGTGGACGCCAATCCTGTTAGTCTTTCCCGTTCTCTCCCTCGCTAGATTCAGTCGAAGGTTTTGTAGTTTCCTTTCCGTGTCTGCTATCAGCACAGTGTCAACTACGTATCTGATTCCTCTTAATATTGTGGACGCCAATCCTGGTAGGCTTTCCCGTTCTCTTTCTCGCTAGCTTCAGTCGAAGTTTTGTAGTTTCCTGTCCGTGTCTGCTATCAGCACAGTGTCAACTACGTGTCTGATACTGTTAATATTGTGGACGCCAATCCTGGTAGGCTTTGCCGTTCTCTCCCTCGCTAGCTTCAGTCGAAGGTTTTGTAGTTTCCTTTCCGTGTCTGCTATCTGCACAGTGTCAACTACGTGTCTGATACTGTTAATATTGTGGACGCCAATCCTGGTAGGCTTTGCCGTTCTCTCCCTCGCTAGCTTCAGTCAAAGCTTTTGTAGTTTCCTTTCCGTTGTCTGCTATCAGCACAGGGTCAACTACGTATCTGATACTGTTAATATTGTGGACGCCAATCCTGGTAGCCTTTGCCGTTCTCTCCCTCGCTAGCTTCAGTCGAAGGTTTTGTAGTTTCCTTTCCGTTGTCTGCTATCAGCACAGTGTCAACTACGTATCTGATACTGTTAATAATGTGGACGCCAATCCTGGTAGGCTTTGCCGTTCTCTCCCTCGCTAGCTTCAGTCGAAGGTTTTGTAGTTTCCTTTCCGTGTCTGCTATCAGCACAGTGTCAACTACGTCTCTGATACTGTTAATATTGTGGACGCCAATCCTGGTAGGCTTTCCCGTTCTCTTCCTCGCTAGCTTCAGTCGAAGGTTTTGTAGTTTCCTTTCCGTGTCTGCTATCAGCACAGTGTCAACTACGTATCTGATACTGTTAATATTGTGGACGCCAATCCTGGTAGGCTTTGCCGTTCTCTCCCTCGCTAGCTTCAGTCGAAGGTTTTGTAGTTTCATTTCCGTCTCTGCTATCATCACAGTGTCAACTACGTATCTGATACTGTTAATATTGTGGACGCCAATCCTGGTAGGCTTTCCCGTTCTCTTCCTCGCTAGCTTCACTCGAAGGTTTTGTAGTTTCCTTTCCGTGTCTGCTATCAGCACAGTGTCAACTACGTATCTGATACTGTTAATATTGTGGACGCCAATCCTCGTAGGCTTTGCCGTTCTCTCCCTCGCTAGCTTCAGTCGAAGGTTTTGTAGTTTCCTTTCCGTCTCTGCTATCAGCACAGTGTCAACTACGTATCTGATACTGTTAATATTGTGGACGCCAATCCTGGTAGGCTTTCCCGTTCTCTTCCTCGCTAGCTTCAGTCGAAGGTTTTGTAGTTTCCTTTCCGTGTCTGCTATCAGCACAGTGTCAACTACGTGTCTGATACTGTTAATATTGTGGACGCCAATCCTGGTAGGCTCTGCCGTTCTCTCCTTCGCAAGCTTCAGTCGAAGATTTTGTAGTTTCCTTTCCGTGTCTGCTATCAGCACAGGGTCAACTACGTATCTGATACTGTTAATATTGTGGACGCCAATCCTGGTAGGCTTTGCCGTTCTCTCCCTCGCTAGCTTCAGTCGAAGGTTTTGTAGTTTCCTTTCCGTGTCTGCTATCAGCACAGGGTCAACTACGTATCTGATACTGTTAATATTGTGGACGCCAATCCTGGTAGCCTTTGCCGTTCTCTCCCTCGCTAGCTTCAGTCGAAGGTTTTGTAGTTTCCTTTCCGTCTCTGCTATCAGCACAGTGTCAACTACGTCTCTGATACTGTTAATATTGTGGACGCCAATCCTGGTAGGCTTTCCCGTTCTCTTTCTTCGCTAGCTTCAATCGAAGGTTTTGTAGTTTCCTTTCCGTGTCTGCTATCAGCACAGTGTCAACTACGTGTCTGATACTGTTAATATTGTGGACGCCAATCCTGGTAGGCTTTGCCGTTCTCTCCCTCGCTAGCTTCAGTCGAAGGTTTTGTAGTTTCCTTTCCGTGTCTGCTATCAGCACAGTGTCAACTACGTGTCTGATACTGTTAATATTGTGGACGCCAATCCTGGTAGGCTTTGCCGTTCTCTCCCTCGCTAGCTTCAGTCGAATTTTTTGTAGTTTCCTTTCCGTGTCTGCTATCAGCACAGTGTCAGCTACGTATCTGATACTGTTAATATTGTGGACGCCAATCCTGGTAGGCTTTGCCGTTCTCTCCCTCGCTAGCTTCAGTCGAAGGTTTTGTAGTTTCCTTTCCGTCTCTTCTATCATCACAGTGTCAACTACGTATCTGATACTGTTAATATTGTGGACGCCAATCCTGGTAGGCTTTCCCGTTCTCTTCCTCGCTAGCTTCAGTCGAAGGTTTTGTAGTTTCCTTTCCGTGTCTGCTATCAGCACAGTGTCAACTACGTATCTGATACTGTTAATATTGTGGACGCCAATCCTGGTAGGCTTTGCCGTTCTCTCCCTCGCAAGCTTCAGTCGAAGGTTTTGTAGTTTCCTTTCCGTGTCTGCTATCAGCACAGGGTCAACTACGTATCTGATACTGTTAATATTGTGGACGCCAATCCTGGTAGGCTTTGCCGTTCTCTCCCTCGCTAGCTTCAGTCGAAGGTTTTGTAGTTTCCTTTCCGTGTCTGCTATCAGCACAGGGTCAACTACGTATCTGATACTGTTAATATTGTGGACGCCATTCCTGGTAGGCTTTGCCGTTCTCTCCCTCGCTAGCTTCAGTCGAATGTTTTGTAGTTTCCTTTCCGTGTCTGCTATCAGCACAGTGTCAACTACGTATCTGATTCTGTTAATATTGTGGACGCCAATCCTGGTAGGCTTTCCCGTTCTCTCCCTCGATAGCTTCAGTCGAAGGTTTTGTAGTTTCCTTTCCGTGTCTGCTATCAGCACAGGGTCAACTACGTATCTGATACTGTTAATATTGTGGACGCCAATCCTGGTAGGCTTTGCCGTTCTCTCCCTCGCTAGCTTCAGTCGAAGGTTTTGTAGTTTCCTTTCCGTGTCTGCTATCAGCACAGGGTCAACTACGTATCTGATACTGTTAATATTGTGGACGCCAATCCTGGTAAGCTTTGCCGTTCTCTCCCTCGCTAGCTTCAGTCGAAGGTTTTGTAGTTTCCTTTCCGTGTCTGCTATAAGCACAGGGTCAACTACGTATCTGATACTGTTAATATTGTGGACGCCAATCCTTGTAGGCTTTGCCGTTCTCTCCCTCGCTAGCTTCAGTCGAAGGTTTTGTAGTTTCCTTTCCGTCTCTTCTATCATCACAGTGTCAACTACGTATCTGATACTGTTAATATTGTGGACGCCAATCCTGGTAGGCTTTCCCGTTCTCTTCCTCGCTAGCTTCAGTCGAAGGTTTTGTAGTTTCCTTTCCGTGTCTGCTATCAGCACAGTGTCAACTACGTATCTGATACTGTTAATATTGTGGACGCCAATCCTGGTAGGCTTTGCCGTTCTCTCCCTCGCAAGCTTCAGTCGAAGGTTTTGTAGTTTCCTTTCCGTGTCTGCTATCAGCACAGGGTCAACTACGTATCTGATACTGTTAATATTGTGGACGCCAATCCTGGTAGGCTTTGCCGTTCTCTCCCTCGCTAGCTTCAGTCGAAGGTTTTGTAGTTTCCTTTCCGTGTCTGCTATCAGCACAGGGTCAACTACGTATCTGATACTGTTAATATTGTGGACGCCATTCCTGGTAGGCTTTGCCGTTCTCTCCCTCGCTAGCTTCAGTCGAAGGTTTTGTAGTTTCCTTTCCGTGTCTGCTATCAGCACAGTGTCAACTACGTATCTGATTCTGTTAATATTGTGGACGCCAATCCTGGTAGGCTTTCCCGTTCTCTCCCTCGATAGCTTCAGTCGAAGGTTTTGTAGTTTCCTTTCCGTGTCTGCTATCAGCACAGGGTCAACTACGTATCTGATACTGTTAATATTGTGGACGCCAATCCTGGTAGGCTTTGCCGTTCTCTCCCTCGCTAGCTTCAGTCGAAGGTTTTGTAGTTTCCTTTCCGTGTCTGCTATCAGCACAGGGTCAACTACGTATCTGATACTGTTAATATTGTGGACGCCAATCCTGGTAGGCTTTGCCGTTCTCTCCCTCGCTAGCTTCAGTCGAAGGTTTTGTAGTTTCCTTTCCGTGTCTGCTATAAGCACAGGGTCAACTACGTATCTGATACTGTTAATATTGTGGACGCCAATCCTTGTAGGCTTTGCCGTTCTCTCCCTCGCTAGCTTCAGTCGAAGGTTTTGTAGTTTCCTTTCCGTGTCTGCTATCAGCACAGTGTCAACTACGTATCTGATTCTGTTAATATTGTGGACGCCAATCCTGGTAGGCTTTCCCGTTCTCTCCCTCGATAGCTTCAGTCGAAGGTTTTGTAGTTTCCTTTCCGTGTCTGATCTCAGCACAGTGCCAACTATGTATCTGATACTGTTAATATTGTGGACGCAAATCCTGGTAGGCTTTGCCGTTCTCTACCTCGCTAGCTTCAGTCGAAGGTTTTGTAGTTTCCTTTTCGTGTCTGCTATCAACACAGTGTCAACTACGTATCTGATACTGTTAATATTGTGGACGCCAATCCTCGTAGGCTTTTCCGTTCTCTCCCTCGCTGTATTGGTTGAATATGTCCGGTGAGAAGACACTTTCTATTTTTGTATATCCGCTGAACTCATTTTTTTTTTATCTTTATGCAGGCGATTTATCGCCAACAGAGATTTAAGATTTTACTTATATCTTCCTGAATATCTCAAATTTCTTGCTCAGCAACTTTGAGATCTTTGTGGCGTACTTTTATATATATATATATTTGACGTCCCCCCGGTGTCGCTGCGCCAAATGTGACGTCTACCTGGCTGTGTCCGTCGTCCTATCCTGTCCTGTGATGACCAACTTGCTTGGTAATGGTCGCGGCACCAAATGTGACGTTCTAACCTTTTCGTGATTCCGATGAGAATCTGGTTAGATTCGGTATCAGCCTTGTCGTTCCCAGCTCGCCTCCAACGTCTGGTTATCGAAGTAACTGCTTTGACTTCTAGTCTAACCTCCCCTCGTTGTGATTTGATCTCAGGCACACGAAATCAATCATTCGCCGGGCCATAATGCAAGCCGAGTTCGATCAATGGCAACACCGCACAAGTATATGTAAAATAATAACTTGAATAGTTCAAATGTGTTAAAAAAGGATAACAATATTTTATATCTGGTTGTTGAATACAGGACTGCGTCTTCTTCCCAACCCGCTATATCGATTCGTGACACTTTGTGTTTTTTAGGAGAGTCTTAACATCTTAATTTGTTTGTTCTTTAAGAAACTGGTTCTTGGTGTATCTTCAGGTGATATTCGTAAAACTTGTTTTGGCGGTGTGAGTCTAAGTCGTTCTTCAAAAATAAATTGTTCTTGGTTAGGAATTGAGTCGTGATTTGCGTGGAATCTTTCAAGTCAGCTATCTGCGAGGCGGGTGCAACTTCACTCGAACTGGTTATCACTCGCTGCGACTCTGCTTATATGGACGCCGAACAAAACCGGGGTGGACTTGTCGGGGTTTGAGATTCCTTGATAATTCTAAACCCACAATCCACTTCTTTGTTTTCAGTCAGGAAAGTTTTATTATTTTCCATTTTTGGAAGTCTTTCGTCTTCCCACCTTCTTCTGTTCTCATATTGGTATCTCACCATGCCCTCAGAGGCTGTCAACGGGTTTCCCCTCTCTCTCACAGTGGCATCTCACACCTATCCCTTCGGGGGGCGCAACAGGCCTCCCCTCCTTCTTCACATGATTACCTCCGCCTAACGCTCATGCCACCATTTAGCCAATGGGCGCTCAGCAGCGTGGTTGTGGCCAGACTAGCCTTGGTTTAAAAAATCTTGCTCAAAGAAAAGAAAAAAAAAATTATCTTCCTTTTTCTTTTTTTTTCTTTTTCTTTTCTTTCTCTTTCTTTACTTCTGCCCGACAACAAACCTTAGACTCTTATCATAGTCAAATATCACTTGGACTTTATCACCCGGGGCTTTCGCCAAACAAGTGGGTGGTCAATTGGACGTATTTACATTCTGTTGTTAATTAACTGTTCTGATAAAATAATTTCGCTATCATAGCCAGCCCTGACGATAAACAGGTGATTTTCCCAAATGACATTGAGGTGGTTCCACGGACATTTTGGTTTCGGTTAAGCTTGACCTAATTAATTTTTATCTCCCAGCACCCTGTGGTAGGTCTCTTATCCAACTTGAAAAAATCTTTTTTTATCATTGCCATTGGCAGATTGGATATATCTTACTCACCGCCCCGTAACATAAATCAGATTAAATTCTGTGTTTCACCTTCTCGACAATGGAAATAAAAATCTTACCACTTTCCCTGTCAGAAAAATAACACCGCTTAGTGTCCTTTTCGTGATGGCGTCTTCTCGCCTTTCGTTTTTTTTTTCTTCTTTCTTTCTAGCGACGTAAATAGTGTCACAGTCTATAAAACACAGCTGCATGTTGTCCTGCATTTGTTTTGCTCTTTCTGATAACATTTTGAGTAGGAATTTCGCATTCCTTATTCCTGTGTCTTTAACGAATCAGCATTGTTCTTGATCAATTTCTGATTCGCGCTTTATTCATCAGAATACGCATGATTAGTTTTGTTATGTGGCTCATTAGGTTGATTGTTTGGTGGAGTTCATATTCGTTTACGGCTGATTCTTGATTTTTAGCAGTATAATGGTAGAAGTACTATACAGAAAATTCAGTCTAGCTTTTTACGCATTTTCTTCCAGTAGGGATGTTAAAGGACGACCGCTTCTGTGGTCATCTACCATAGATTCCGTATACATTAATCAAATTTTTTCCCGAAGCACGACGTTCATAAACACAGCGCTAGCATCACTAGACTCTTGTACCACGGACTCCATTACTCCGTAACGGGAAGCTTACTGAGTGCTTTCATATCGTGCCAGCCCTTGTGCCATTCTGTTTACACTTTCACTCTGAAATAAATCAGAAATTAGCAATTAAATTCTACCACCTTATGGAACATAAGTTCATGACAAAATAAATATGTATACAGACTTTTTATCATCCAAGCCATCATTTTGTAAAAAAATAATATCTTCATATGATTTGTATTTACGAAGATATTTAAAATGCATTCGAATGCGTTCGAAATTCTCAGAACTAAAAAAGCAAAAAAGAACGGTAATAATTCTTATTCCAGATTAACGTTCGTTTAGCGGTCGCGTGAAAATTAAAAGCGGGAAATAATTAAGGCGAGAAGAAGCTATCACGAAAAGACATACTGAGCGATGTTATTTTTTTTAACAAAGAAAAGTGGTGAAGTTTTATTTTCATTTGCGAAAGAAAAAAAGAAAAAGTTTTTTTTTTTTCGCGGAAGGTAGGAAATTCGTAAGACCACGGATCAGCCGGAATTAATTTTTGTCATGACGCGGCGAAAGAAGATAGCAATCTGCCCATGGCAATAATGAATATTTCAAATTGGTCAAGTGGCCTACGAAACAGAAGCTGGGAGATAATTGGAATCAGGTCACGTACTGACCGAGAAAAACGTTAGCTGGGGCACCCAAGGAAAAGGGAAGAATAAACCATTATCTTTCGCAGATATCATTTGTTTTTGGGGAAAAAAATCACCTGTTTTATGTTCAGACTTAGCTATGATAAGAGTTGTTGTGGCTACGGAAGTACGTAGGCATTGAGGAGACAAAGAGATTCACTTGACCAACCCCGATGATTATTTGACGAAAATCTCGTTGACAATTCCAGATGACATTCGTTTAAGATAGAGATTAGGGAGCCCACTAAGAGTCGTAGGGGTCTGGTGTAGGGGAAAGAAATAAAAGAAAAAGGAAGATATTTTGTTTTCCTTTGAGCGATAATTGTAAACACTCGCGCTGCCGAGCGTCATTTTCTGAGTGGTGGCGTGACAGGTAGGCGAAGGTAAACATATGAGAAAGAGGGGAGGCCTGTTGACGCCTCTGAGGGGATTGGTGTGAGATACCACTATGAGAAAGAAGGGAAACCTGTTGGCTCCTCTGAGGGGATTGGTGTGAGACACCACTATGAGAAAGAAGGGAACCCTGTTGACGTCCTCTGAAGGGATTGGTGTGAGATACCAATATGAGAAGGGAGGAATTTGGGACGACGAATCCCTTAAGGACCGCACTGGAGCAGAAAGTAATGGACTTCGAAAAATGGAAAGTAATACATTTTCCTGTCCGAAAACAAAGAAATCCTTATTGTGGATTTAGAATTATCGAGGAACTCAAACCCCGACAAGCCCACACCCGGTTTTGGTCGGCGTCCATATAAACAGAGTTAGTTAGTCAGTTGCAGTTGCAATTCCGAGGAGACGAAGACAGAGTTGAGCTGTGAGCTCTGAGTCCGGCCTCGCAGGAAGCTGACTGAAGATCCACGCATCCCGACTTCGACTTCTAACCAAGAACAATTTATTTTTGAAGAACGACTTAGACTCACACCACCAAAACAAGTTTTGCGAATATCGCCTGAAGACACCAAAAACCAGTTATCGAAAAACAACTTAAGATATTAAGTCTCGCCTAACAAACACAAAGTGTCACGAATCCATAGAAGCGGTTTGGGATAAAGACGCAGTCTTGTATTCAGCAACCAGATATAAAAATATTTGTTATTCTTTTTTTAACACATTTGAACTCTTCGAGTAGTTACTTTATTTTCTTTTACATCTACTTGTGCGATGTCACCTTTGTTCGAATTCGGCTTGCATTGCGGCCCAGCGACTGATTGATTTCGTCTACCTAAGATCAAATCACAACGTGGGTAGGTTAGACTAGAAGTCAAAGAAGTTACTTCGGTAACCAGACGTTGGAGGCGAGCTGGGAACGACAAAGCTGATACCGAATCTAACCATATTCCCATCCGAATCAGCCTAGGGTTAGAACGTCACATTTGGTGCCGTGACAGCAGGATCACGTCACATTTGGTGCCACGACCAATACCAAGTCACATTGGTCGTCACAGGATAGCACGGCGGCAGAGAGAGGCCGGGGTGCCGTCACACGTTTTTAATTGTTTTTTTATTCTGCTAAACGCTAAACATGTATGTATTTTTGAAATTTCCGTATTCTTGCATTTATTTTCACATCTATATTAAATAAAAGCGTAACTTTAAAAAATAAATATTAACACAACAAAGCGAATTGAAAAGAAGAATATTAAAGACAATTATTTGACAAAATTTAAATATTTATTTATTCAAATATTCGTGTGTGTTTGTGGCCAAAACTAAAAGAAAAAAATCAATAATTAACGCATGTGTGTGTGCGCGTGAATGTGTGCGTGTGTATGCATTATTAAATCATTAATATTTTAGACAATATTATGAAAAATAATTTTTTATTCAGTCTAAAAAATAAATGTAAATGTTTTTTGCTTCGTAACTAATATAAAAACGTCATTAGTTTTCAATTAAATCTTATTAAAGCAAAAACAATGGCAAGCCTTATTATTTAAAATTAATTCAAAAGAAATATACTTAAATTCGTAAAACATATTCAATACGAATAATTTTGAGAGTAATCATATCTGTCTCAGCAAATATTTATTTAACAATAGGTTTTGTTTTCTTTTCAAATACAAATTACTTGAAGTGCAGACATAATCACATTTCAAAACTAAATTCTCAATATATCTTGCATCCAAAATAGTCTGTAATTAATTTTTAAAAGTGAAACTTTATTTACTTAAACATATCTAAATTCTCCTCCAAATTAAATAGTAAATAATTATTTTTCGAAAAATTAAAGCTCGCTATAGTTTTTGCTTGAAAAAGTGATTCAATTAAATATGTGTAAATATATCTTAATTTAAATTTTAAATTTCTTATTAATAATTTTTTTTTAATTTAATGAAAATTTATCTAAGTTTGATTTGTTTAAAAACAATATTATTAAGTAATTATGATAGTATTTAAATCGAAAAATAAAGTGTCATTTCGAAGAAAAATATGGGGATGCACAGCCCCGCTAAGCACCCCGATTTTGGTTTTTAGTGTGATATTTTCTAAATTTAGTTATTTTTAGCAAACAAAAACAACGATGAAGTTCATTATTTAAAGATTGAATGAAAAAAATAGTTTCCATAAGATGGTTGTAAAATATCAATATAGTGTCAATAATAAAGTATTATTCAGAGATCTTTCGAGCAACGCCGTTATCCCTGCTAGTACCCATACACCCGCAAACATACACCAATACACACACACACACACACACACACACACACACACACACACACATATATATATATATATATATATATATATATATATATATATAGGGTGTAATAGCAAAATTATGCAAACAGTTTAACAGAAAAACTGTTATTTTGTAGATTAACATTTGAATCGTTGTATCTTAGAAATGATGAAAGATATCTTACAGGAAATCTCCGAGGATTTTATAACACTATTGGACTCTACTCTGAGCAAAAGGAATGTATAATCATTCACGAAGCTTAACAGGAAAATGATGATTAAATGGAACATAAACGAAAATAACATGTTCAGTATTAATTAATCATAGCCAGGATCAAAAGAGTGTGAAAGATTGAAATAAAGTTCACACACACACACACACACATATATATATATATATATATATATAGCTAAACAGTCTGTCTGTGGATAACTATATATATATATATATATATATATATATATATATATATATATATATATATATATACAGAATCATCTTTCAGCTTATTCAAGATGATCTTCGCGCTATCAAAACTTCTATGTTTCTGTCCTGAAGTAACAAATTTCCTCACACGTTCCATGTACTATTTCATTTTCAAGTCATTTTTCCTAATTTGGACTGCAATAGTTCAATCTCTCTCAAGTGTCAAACGTCTTATGGATTGAGTTTGATCATTCCTAATTGATCTATTTGGCTCTAAGTTGAAATGATGATCCCTCTTCATGATGTGACCTCTTGATCCAGTTTTCTCCTCCACTGATCTCTCTATTTTAACCCTATTAACCGTTCTCTGGATATTTCTTAAATGGTCTCTGGAAATGGAAGTCATAGTATAAATGTTGGTATCATTACTGAAGCCTTGAATGTTTTCTTTCTCCCATCATTGTTCACTTGAGAAGTCAGTGGATCTGACTATATTATAATTTTTGAAACCAATATAATTATTTATATTTTTGAATTTGGCTGCATTTGAGCCTCCCAGTATTTGACTCTTCACAAGATAAAACATAAAATTGGCTTAATGTGGATCCCCACACTGAAGTACAAAGGCATCAGAGTAAAATCAGAATCCTCTGCTTTTAGCATAAGTGTTGAAGTCCCTAAAATTACTCATTTAATAATTGATCTGATCGCAAAATTGAATTTGCCAGAAGTAATTGTGCTCTCACTGCACAAAGATGACTGTCATTTGAGGCCAGTTTCGATGCCTTAGTCTTATACTGTTCAGGGATTTAAAAACTAAGTGTAAATACTATTGATACTAAATCTAACCAGATGGTTAAATTCAGTTTATTCGGCATTATAACGTCCTATCAGTCATTTCATCTTGTTCTTCCTACTAGCAAATCTCCTTTGACCAACAAGAGCAACATTATCCGTCTCATGCAACCAAATCTTTGTAAATCGTAGAACTTTCAGTTTTCCTTCGATCCCAGAATTCTCAAGTTTCCACCCAGTTCTATATAGATAATTGCAAGGAAACACATAGAAAAGAGATACAAGAAGTTAACGCCGCCATACTTTATTTGGGTTTTGGCCTTTATGATTGGAACAAAAACTTTTGCAAGAAACTAATGACCTGTTTAGGTAGGTGTACATCTTAACAGGAGATGTTTATTTTAAGGCATACAGATTAAATTCCGGATATATATATAAAAATTCATTTTTTAAGTTTACCCTCACAGTCATTAGATTGCAAAACCAATTGGTACATTTAACTACAGATCGATACAACTGTGTTTCAGGGCTGCCAGTTAAAATATATATGTTGAATCAAATAACAAATTATATATCCATGCCAACAGGAATATTTGTTAGCCAGTTTGTCTAACTTGTTAACTATTTCTGACATGAAACGATTTTAACCTGTTCTCGTTCTAGTTGAATAACAAAAAGGTTCTTTCAGTGATTCAGTCGAATCAAGATAGCTAAGAATGGAGAAAAGAAACACTAAGTTTAGTGGATTTTAAGGTATTAATCATTTTGTGGAATGGACAAATATGCCGTTCCACAATTTTGCTGTTACACTCGGTATATATATATATATATATATATATATATATATATATATATATATATATATATATATATAGAGAGAGAGAGAGAGAGAGCGAGAGAGAGAGAGAGAGATTCACAGATGGACCGTTTCGCTGTTTCACAACTCCTCAGTCCGGCTGGACGACGATTGCTTCTAGCCGGGATCGAAACTTGTGTGACTTGAGATCAGTCAGATATATTACCTTTAGGTCATCGACGCACGGCAGGGAGGGTTGGATATTTTAAAGTTTTTCCTCATACGAAATACAGCAGCGGGTAGGAGAACTCAATTCATACTTCAAGAGTAATGCTTAATAGCAGTAGGAGCCACTATTCTTAAAAACCCCTTTCTCTAGAAAGTTCAAACAGATTTCCGGGAGCATATGTAGTCATTCACAGACAGACTGTTTAGCTATATATATATATATATATATATATATATATATATATATATGGGGCCAAAGTAACTCCATATTTAAAACTGTTAATAACTATTAATAAATTATTGATAGTTATTCATAAGTCGTTTTATTTTTACAATATAATGGTAGAGGTACTATACAGAAAATTCATTCTAGCTTTTATGGATGTCGAAGGACCGCCGCTTCTGTAGGCAACTCCTACAGATTCCGTACTCATTACCCTGGAAATAAAATTTTTAAAGGTTTTGGCATCTACTGAAGCACGAGGTTCATGAAGCATGACTACACCATAAGTACATTTTTGTTCCACATACTCCCTCACTTCGTAACGGGGTGTTTGATGACTGTGATCATGCAGTGCCAGTCGCTGTACCGTTCTGGTTCACTTTGAAAATAATAGAGAAATTAGCAATGAAATTCTATCACCTTAGGGACGATAATATATTGCATTTCATGCAAATAGGATGATATTAGCAAAAGTTTTAAAAGTTGTCAAGAGGATGTTTATTTTCACTGTCTTTTAATATATGTTCTTTTAACACAGTACATAACCTATATTGTTTTTACTTCCCTTGTCCGCTTTTTTTAGATTAGTCACCGTCATCTATCAATTACTATTAGCTCTTAGTTATCATTCGTACCGGCACAATAAATTACGGACTCAAGCATTCGTTTTATATTTACTCACCTCGCTAAATCTATTTCCAATAATAGCATCGCCGTTATGTAACATTTAACAGCCTTTCTCTCTGTATTGGTATCCTTTAAAAACATGTCTTTATCTGAACCACAGTTGCCATCGTTGTAAGCTTTTATTTTACGTTTGTATCTCCCCATGCAGAATCCTATCAGTACGTGTTCATTGTTTACATATTGTTCCCAACGTGTAACTTCGTGTAACTTTCGGCCTTTCTGCGAAATATTTTTATTCATATAAGTAAAGTAACACTTATACATAATTAAACCCGGAATATTACCACCCTTTTCAGCCTCTAACTGCTCTTGTCATAATTCTTTCTCTTTTTCGCTTTTACCTTTTTTTATTTAATTGTTATTTAGACTAGATTAGTCACAAGTTTGTATGTATTTATTTTTCTAGTTTCGCCATGTTGGAACCGAATGAACTTGCTGGTGAACAGTGTTCACATTTTTAATTCACTTAAGGTTTTTATCAGTTTTGAGGTACACGAGTGTGCAAGACGGGCGCATCCTCATGTGGCAGAACACTAACCACTCCAATATATATATATATATATATATATATATATATATATATATATATATATTAGGTTGGTGCAAAAATAATGTCGTAATAATGTCGTTTTTTGATGTATTTTTAACGTCAAAAAACGATATTATTACGTCATTATTTTTGCACCAACCTAATATATATTGTGTGTGTATTTAGGCAGCATTTTTTGATCCATACGTTTCATTAAATAATATTGACAAGTGTTTTCTATTTATTTTATGTAAATTCTTTTCATAACGTCTGATAAGCTTAATAAAAATCATCATTAAACGAAGAAAGAAAATCACAATATTGATCCATATTTTTTAATCCAATCTAAGCTAAACAAAATCAACTATGGAATATCTATGAATATCCTTAAATGTCTATAATTGGTAACAGAAGCCATTGGTTTATACCACCGGCTTCCCATACTTAATACTTCTCGAATTCACTCTCGCGTGGTCATGTGAGACGTCATGAGCTACGGTGCGATTTTCGCTTCTAGCGTCTTATATTATCGTTGCTTGGAAATCATCCATGTAAACAATAAAAGACTATCAACACTGTCTTATCCGTATATTGCTTAATATGTTGTAGAGTAATTGACAACTTTTATAATGGCTTATGTAGGCCGAAAGCTTAGATTGGATTAAAAAATATGGATCGATATTGTGATTTTCTTCCTCGTTTAATGATAATGTTATTAAGCTTATCAGACGATATGAAAAGAAATTACATGAAATAAATCGACAACACTTGTCAATATTATTTAATGAAACATGTATGAACACACACGCGCGAGCACACACACACATATATATATATATATATATATATGAATATTTTGCACGTTTCTATCATATAGACATAAATATATAGATTATATAATCTTTACCGTAAATATATGAGAATGTTTTATATTATTTCTCTTTCAATAGTTCTGGCTTGCCAACAACAACGTATCCGATATCACTTTACGATTATTTATCGGTTCAAGTAGAAGATAGCTGTTTCTCAACTGTCTCAGTTTCTTCCGCATTGGGATAATTGACAGAACGGACTGTCTTGACTTATCTTTGTAGAACAAATGTTTTTTTCTTCTTTTCTTTTTTCTTATTCTTCTCTTTCTTTGTCGTCTTGTCGTTCTACTTCATATTTTTCTTTTCCTTCTCTTCTAACTTCTTCTTATTTTCTTCTCTATTCTTATCCATGTTCTTCTACTACTTTTTTTTCTTCTTCGTCGTTTTTTCTTTTCCTCTTCCTTTTTTATCTTCTCCATTTCTTCTTTCTTCTTCTTCTTTGTCTCCTCCCCCTCCTCATTCTCTTCTTCTTCTTCTTCTTCTTCTTCTTCTGTGTTGTATTCTTCTCCATGTTCTTCTACTACTTCTTTTTCTTCTTCGTCGTTTTTTCTTTTCCTCTTTCTTTTTTTATCTTCTCCATTTCCTCTTTCTTCTTCATCTTTGTCTCCTCCTCCTCCTCCTCCTCCTCATTCTTCTTCTTCTTCTTCTTCTTCTTCTTCTTCTTCGTCGTCGTTGTCGACGTCATAATTTTCTCCTACTCCTAATTCTTTCTCTTTCAACTCTTTCTTCTTTGTCTTTATCTTCTTCGTCGCCGTCTTCATCTTCATCGTTGTCATCTTCGCCTTCCTTTTCTACTCTTTCTTTTTCTTCTTTTGCTCCTCCTCCTCCTCTTTCTTTCCAGTCTTCTTTTTCATCATCATCATCATCATCACCATCATCATCATCAACATCTTCTTCTTCTTTTTCATCATCATCATCATCATCATCATCATCATCATCATCAACATCTTCTTCTTCTTCTTCTTCTTCTTCTTCTTCTTCTTCTTCTTCTTCTTCTTCTTCTATGTGCCGTGTCTTTTCAAGATGTGGGCAATCCATAGCTTCCTACCATCCGTTTGTATTGTTTAACAATGTTTCTCCTTTTACAAATATCCCACACATACCGTGAACTCACATCCATTTGCACAAGTTCATAACTTCAATTACTCGTTTTTTTTTTTCCATCTGTCTGTTCTTGCCTTCAATATGTCCTATGAGAGTCGAATTTTCCCAGCGTTGTATGTCCCAGATATTTCAACATTCTCTTTATGATATAAAATATAAATAACTGTTTTCTTTCCACTGTCCTTTAAACATCATTGTTGCTTATACACACCGTACATGTTATTGCCAAAATAATTCTGCAATGGCTGACCTTTGTTGCTTCAAATCTTCTCTTCATCTGTGACGAAATTATATTACATTCACTTCTATATAAGAGGATTGATATTATATAGCCATTCTGTGCATTATTCTTTGTTTCTAACAAAATCTTCTTGCTTATTCGTGCGTTGTTTAACTTTTTGCAAATTGTATTTTGATGACAAGACACACCTTCTGAATTCTTTGTCAGATTATCCAGATTCTGTTAAAACTATTCCAAGACATTCAAAACCATAATCATTTATTTTTACTATTTCGTTCCTATCGAATTTATTGTCGCCATTTATTTAATAATATTACAATGAGAATCTAGTAAATTTGATGAAAGGAAGAAAACATATTAAAGAAATCTTACAACAAACAATATTATAAATTGTTGTGATTCCCATGATAAACGGGATTTTATAAAAGAGATAAGTTCAGAAATAGAGAATAATAAACAAAACAATAAAGAGAAAAACCCAAGTCAAAAATTGATTATAACTGACAAAGTTTAACATCAGGAGTGAAATTAATATTAATGCTACTAGTATATTTATGTAACCAGGTCAGATGAGAAATAAAGAATAAGACTACAATAAAAGCAAGAGAAATAAAATGAAAGAAATTCTAGTCTAAAATAAATAAAATGACTGACAATGCTTCATTTAAGAAATTAAATTCAAGAAAAATATGATGAAAGAAATACTAGCCCAAAATGAATAATAATTCACAATGCTTATCTAAGAAATTTGAATCCTATTAATACTACTAGTAATAAAGCATATTTATGTAAGCAGGTCAGATGAGAAATAAAGAATAAGCCTCCAATAAAAAGCAAGAGAAATATGATGAAAGAAATACTAGTGAAAAAGGAATAATAATTGATAATGCTTCATCTAAGAAATTTGAATCCTATTAATACTACTAGTAATAAAGCATATTTAAGAAAGCAGGTCAGATGAGAAGAATGAATAAAACGTCAATAAAAAATGCTAGTTAAAAACTAGTAAGATATGAGGTTACATATCAGGCATAGACACTAAGCCTTCTGTGATACATCTACATTTTTCAATATGATAGCAAATTTATCGATACTGAATATTATTAATGTTAGATAATATCAAGTGAATTTATTGACATAACATATTATTACGGATAGAAAAATAATATATATGCTTTTATGTTTGGTTTTTCGATTTCGATTTTAGGATAGAATTTCTAATCTTCATTTTGAACGCCATTAGAGACTGGTGCATCATAATGTTTCATTGAGTTTTTAAAATTTTTGCAGCCTGACTTTTTTGAACTTTTGTCATTTCCAATGTGGAAATTTTAACCTCTCCATTCCTCCCGCCTTTTCGTTAGATTCTCTGTTGGATTTGATAAAATTAGCGTTATTTAAAATCGAACACTTTGTACAATCAATGAGGCATGACTTTTCACGTTCTGCCCAGCATGCTAGGGAAGAAAACGCAACTCTGCTTCGTTAATTCACGTACGAGATATCGTTTCGGCACTTTCTTTTTGAAGACGTCTATTTAGACTTCATGACCCAGACATTGAACGGACGACCTCTTCTTAAACTACAAAAATTGACCAAAATTTCTATGCATGACAAACCATCTCGAGTAATTTTAAAGCCTCCAGCCTCAAACCATACGGCTTCTCTATAGTGTTCACTTAATTGATTATCCTACAGAAGTATTGTGTGGTAAACCCTCCTACAGTAGAATGAACTCTTCCTCCTCTCATAATGACTAACTGCGAGACTTCCTAGAAGAGAGCCGTAGGGTAGCGGAGACGCCGTGGTATCCTACCGTTCGGACGTAAACTTCTAACTGCTTATTACTAAAACTATTTATTTGTATAGATCTGTCATTTCAATACACTTCTTCAACCTACCTTCGTCTTCCGTGTCTTTCTCTCTGGCCTCTAAACAGGCCACAACAATTATAATGTCCTAATTGCTGGGTGTATTTCTTTTACTAGCCTCATATTCGAACGTCTCAATATATATATATATATATATATATATATATATATATATATAGAGAGAGAGAGAGAGAGAGAGGTGCATGTGTGTAAATATGGGAATATACATATAGTTTTTGGTGTGGATGTGTGTGCGGGTGTATATAAGAACTCATAGGTATATAGCGATATATAGGTATGTGGATATAGATAAGGGTTTAGGATATGTGTAGAAGTGTAATATGAGTATGGATATATAAAAGAAGGACGTAATTTTCTCCTAGTGACATTTTATCCAAATCTCTCCTCTAATATTTTTCAATTGGAAGTAAGTTTTGGAGGTAAAGTTTAAATTGGTAATTTAATTCAAAATGAAATATACTACCCCATTATTGATGATAAAAGTATTTAAATTGGAATAACCGTTGATAATTGGGTACCTAAAAACAACCACGAGTTTATTTAACGAACAAAAATCAAACGAATAGATGTCAACTTAACAACCAATAAGACAAAAGTTTAGAAAAAAAGATTACTAAATATAAAATGGATTACTCTTTCAATGTACTGTCTATGAGTTTTTCCAATCGACTGTTTCATAGAAAATACCCAAAACTCCAACGAACTTCAAATTAAATTCTTCGTAGATTGTTTAGACATTTAGATTTACATCAAACCTTAACCTCCCAAATATGCCCGTTAAAGTAACGCGAATTAACAGCGTCTAAGAATTTGAATGAAACCTGTCCTCGTGGAATGTCATTTATTAGGGTTGCTGTAGCTTCTTCCTTTAATGTCGGTCTTCACCCCTTACCCATCGATATCTAGAGACAAGACCCGTTAGGCTTACGCAAGGTCTAACCGTCAGACAGTGAGGTTAAGAATAAGGAATTGAAATGGTACACCTAACCCACTCATATCTTATCTTCTTTCCCACCTTACTTCCTCACTTCGTTAATTTTACATATACTTGATGAGGTCCATCAAAAACGTGTGAATTTCTTTTCATTTTACATTTCAACCTTTTGGAAGTAAAGTCTGATGATCCACAGCCCTGTTAAAGAGGTTGTGGTGAAATAACTTATTACATGGAACCTTAAAGTGGTCTGTTTTTATTCAAACATATCTGCTCTGAAATTTACAATGAACTCTCTGGATATCATCCTCCTTGGGTCTACCCATGCGGATTACCTAGTTTTGCATAAACTAAATATATATATATATATATATATATATATATATATATATATATATATATATATATATATATATCAGAGTTTGCCCCAAAGATTCCAGTCACACGTAATCAGTCATATATCTTATATACTTTTCTTCAAACAATACAAGTTTCAAGAGACATTTGAACAAGAGTGTTACGGAATTAAATCATCAAGGCATAAAAAGATGAAAGTCAGAAATATATATTACGATGGTATGTAGGGCAGATAATGGTTGACCCTAGTCTTTGAGAGGTTAAGATAGTATTGATTAGTGATGTATACTTTTGGAAATCTAATGCCCAATGTAACAGCTTCCTGCTTTCTTGGACATTCCTCATTATGCAAAATACAAACAGAACGAGGATGAGTCGACTTTATCTGTGGACTGATATGTCTTAGCTCCGTAGGCGGTGTAATGGTTAGCAAGCTTGTCTAAGTAGAAAAATTACGAGTGAATAGTGAGTTCGAACCTCACTGGGTGCTCCATACTTTCGGCCTTGTGCAACATTTAAGCTATGCGTGGAAAATCACTATAGACACAGCCTGATCAGCGCACTCCAAATTATTTGATAAAATTATCTGTAGCTCCTTCCCCACTGACATTACACCCGCTCATCGGAACTAGCGTAGATCAAAGTCTTCTTTTTAGCGAAAACTTTACTAGTTTGGGAGATATTGAATATTACAAGCCAGGAGTAGTGTCTTTTAATGTGTTGTTAAGTTTTTACCGTAATTGGTACTATAGAAATAGATATCCAACAATCTGGAAAGCAAGAATTAGCAAGGCATCTATTGTAGAACCTGAAGAGATCAGCATCCAGTTCAAGGAGATATTTCTTAATGTCAGTTGAAGGGATTCCATCGAGTAACTTTCCGTGTAGGGCTCATGTTTGGAGACGATAGTGTAAAACGGACGGGATTAGATGCTTATCACACAGGAGAAACAATTCTAAGTGTGAAGTCACGCATAGATACTCCGAATGAATTAGAATTAAAATTAGAACAAAATTTGCGTTCAAATCGTTCTGTTTAAATCGACATAACATGACAGCACTTCAAACTGCTTGAAGACAGAAGAGATTTATCCTTATTTAATACTCTCTTTCAGAGCCGCTAGCAAGAAGTCACAATTCATCGTGACCGAGGACTTGAGCCTGCTGGCCTTGTTCAAATTTTTGATCATGCTATATAACTCGTTCTTTTCCAGAAACTGTAACTAAGATCTGCTCAGAATACTGACTCAGTGACTTCGTGCTAGGGCTGTGTAAGAGAGTATTAAAAAAGGGTTTGTCTGCAGTCTCTCCTCTCTTCACTCGGTTTGAAGTTCTGCAATATTCTGTCGATAAAACAGAATGATTTGCACTCAAATTCTGTTCTCGATTCATTAGGAGTATCTAAGCCTGACTTCACACTTACAGTTGTGTCTCTACTGTGTGATATGCACGCAATCCAATCCTTGTTTTACAGTATCGTCTCCAAATATGAACCCTACATGGAATATTACTCGATGCTATCCCTGCAACTTTCATTAAGAAATATACCCCAGAACTGGATTCTGATCTCTTCAGCTTATACAGTAGATACGTTGCTGATTCTTGCTTTCCAGATTGTTGGATATCTATTTCTATAGTACCAATTAAGGTAACACTTAGCAACACATCAAGTACACTACCCCTCGCTTGTAATATTCAATATCTCCAAAACTAGTAACGTTTTTACGACCTAACATACATTAATTTACGCCAGTTTCGGTGAGTGGTTGAACTGACAATGGGGAAGGAACAACATATACTTTTATCAAATAATTTGGGGGCGCTGATCAGGCTGTGTATATATGTATATATTTATTTTTTCCTTTTTTTGTAGGGGTGTGTTTCTAAGTATCTAACTTTCTTTTTGCTTCTTAAGAATTAAATTTTACTTGAAGCAAACAAATAACCATTGTAAATTAGAAACAGGGAAACACCACTGGATCATATGTCGATTTATTTCAGTCGAAATTTAACACGATTCAAAGGCGACCAGATGGATGTTGAATAAACACAAATATGTCTGAGCAAGCGTATAGATTGGCTAGCCACCCTAGTAGACAGGTATCTTCGAATACGTGTGGCCAGCTATACTATACATAGCCTCCCTTAATGCCTAGTTAAAAACCTTACAAGATACCTCGATCTTATGGACAGCAAACGTTCTCTTTGTTAGGTAAAATCGCTTTAAATCAGTGTTAATAATGATAATTATTAATTAAAACAGAAATGGTATTTGCGAAGATTGTCCCAAATCCGGAGCAAATAGCTATAAATGCATAGATGTATATGATTCAGAATAATGTTCTTCCTTTTACGTAGGAAAATAGTAAGTTTCAGAAACCCTGAAACAAACAGGTTTATTTATAATTATTAGTCTGTCGAAGTTGTTTCGATCGATGAATTTTCCGATCAAGGTATGATTGACTTTAACGATATTTATATATTTACTACATTATTTAAGGTCACTAGGTCAAATGTTGAAAATATACTAACACCAATTTTATAAATAACTTACAGTTAAAAGTATTACATAACTGAGATTTTATATACTGTTGAATATATCAGTATTACATCAAACGCTACTATTGTTGATAATCCTATTTAAAACAGAAGCCGCCTTTATTATTATTTTAAACAATGTGCATTATGTCTATCGGCATAAAAAATAAAGAAAATATTCTCTCAGGCTAAGAAGCGATGATAAAGTGGCATTTTCCAGAATCGAACGTTGGAAACCGAGTAAGACAATCACCAAAAATCCATTTACCATGAATAAAATAACATCGTCTACTGAAGAGATAGTTTCGTAAGACGGGGGTTTTGACGAGAAAAAACAGAAACAAGTGTTTAACGTTTCCTGCAAACAGCTCAGCATTAATGGACTATACGTTTTCATTTCGTATAATAGCAAAAAACATACGCTACTTGATTTCAGTGAGAAAATGTAATATATATATATATATATATATATATATATATATATATATATATGCGTGTGTGTGTGTGCGTGTGTGTGTGCGTGTGTGTCTGTGTGCGTGTGTGTGTCGGGGCCTGACGATTGCCTCTAGCATGAAACAGACTGTTGCCTCTAAGTGTTGACTTCTATTTTATATTTACACACACTCTATCTCTGATATTGAGTACTTTATCCCATAAATATAACACATCGTAAGACTATATTTATTCATATATATATATATATATATATATATATATATATGTGCGTGTTTGTGTGTATGTATATATATATATATATATATATATATATATAGAGAGAGAGAGAGAGAGAGAGAAAGTGAGAGAAGAAAGAAAGACTTCTTCAATGAAATGAAAGATGTTGTCAAATTCAAATCTTTCTATTTGTACTCACTTTTTAAAATAACGACTAGCATTCATATTTATGTTTGGTATTACAATATTTTGTTAAAGTTGTTGTGCTTAAATATTTTAACGATGGGGATTTCTGTGGATATTTTATTGTCATGGAACGCGCCATGAGCTTACACAGTCATTAACCGCTTAAGTAAGATTCATCAGAAATATCAAATAGGAAAACCGTTAATTTTTTTTACGATTTAAAACACATATTTATAAACTAGCTTAAAAGCCGCCCTATTGGGCTGCATTTAAGTTAACTCATGCGGAGGGCTTTTTATTGGATCTTCATCAATATAGGTAGGGAGGACTAGGAGTTATAGTCAACAATAAGCTACAGAACTCAAATTGATCGCTGCATTTAAGTATTCCATTAATATTTAAGCTTAACTTTTAAAAGCTCAACGATGAACCCTTTTATTGAAAAAAGTTTGACATACGGACGTTGAACTTTATTATATAGAAAAACTAAACGAACTAATGAGAGTTGTGTCTCTTTAATTGAAAAAATGTGACACACTGGCATTGGCATTTATTATATAGAAGAAGAAGATGAGCTAAGTTACTGAGAGGTGTGTTCCTTTAATTGAAAAAGTCTGACATATTGATATTGGCATTTATTATATAGGTTTTAAAATACCATTGTATAGATTTATACAGATCAAACAATATTACGTAGATTTATAGATATGAAATATTCTCCTATGTACCCTGTTATTTCAGGGCCTGGACGATCCTTGCCCACCACATTATCCTATAGGTTATTCCCCTTAATAATATTTTGTCTTTTGCTATACCTATTAATTCCTGTTCTGGCAACCAGATAAACAAGATTTTTAGTAGGTTATATGCTGCTTTCGTCTCCCCACTTGCATTTAGTCCGTTCTGTCAGCATCAAATATTCCAGTCCAACTTTGGTAGAAATGCCAATGGTCTTTACCTGATGTTAAGTATCAGTGTCCATTTTGTTTTTCTTTTTTTTTTTTATCTAACTTTGTCGTTGCTCACATGTTCGATTCATCGTATCCTCGGTATATTTTATTTCAATGCACCCTCAGATTTTGGTGTCGAACTTTTGGTATTTTCTTCTATTAAAACATTTTCCAGGTATTTACATTTTTTACTTGTTTGATTTTGGCATCTTCAATTAATATTTTGCCTGTTTGGCTGTTTCATTTGCAAGCAACCGTGCATTCTATCTTCATGCAATTAATGCCTAGGTCTTTCTTCTCGCTTTCCATGAGTATCTTCTATAGGAGTTATTGGAGTTTCTTTTCTCTGTCTACTATCAATACCGTCATCTACATATCTTATAATATTAAGATCGATTTTGGTCACTGAAAAACAATCGCGGATGTATAAATTCTGCATTTGTTCATCTCGTTCCGAATCAGAGTACCATCAATAAATTTAGAAAAAGATATTACCGACAATATATTTAAAATTTATTGCTAGCAATACATTTAAAATATATGTAACCAGTAATATATTTAAAGAAAATAAACATTAGCATCAATACATTAGAAAATATTATCAGCAACACATTTAAAAAAAATATTATTAGGTTGGTGCATAAATAATGTCGTTTTCTCTCATAGTAACATATGTGAGAAAACGACATTATTTTTTCACCAACCTAATACCAGAAATATATTTTAAAAAATGTTAGCAGCAGTATATATATGAAAATACAAGTATTACGAGGAATACATTCAAAGCATTTTTTTCAGCAATACATTTAAAAGAAATATTACCAGAAACACATTTAAAAAATATTATCAAGAAGGGAATAAAAATTATATTACCAACCATAAAATTAAAAATATTACCAGCAATACATTAAAAATTTTACTAGCAATATATTTTTTAAAAGATTACCAGCAATACATTTAAAAAAATATTACCAACAATATATATAAAAAAAAACAAATATTATCAGGAATATATTTAAAAAATATTACCAGCAATAATTAAAAAAAAACCCAGCAATACCTTTTTAAAGTATTACCAGCAGTATATTTAAAATGCAAATATTACGAGCAATACTTTTAAATATATATTACTAGAAATACATTTAAAAAATTTTATCAGCAATACATTTAAAAAAAATAGTACCAGAAATACATTTAAAAAATATTATCAAAAATACATTTAAAATAATAACTATTACCAGTAATACATTTAATAAATATTATCAGCTATACATTTTTTAAATAATATTAATACATATTCTATTTATACGACGTTATCATAGAAGTCCTTTTGGCATTAAATAAACCATTGACGTTGAAATGTTGTAAAACAAAATGAACCACATGGAATCTACATCTTCATCATCGTCTTCTTAGCCTGTTTCAATAGAGGTTATTCATTCGCATGCTGGTATGACCCTTTTATTGATGAACCATGCATTCCATATGCTTTCAAATGATGTTTACTTCTTTCTTCTCACTTCCCTTCTATACATTCTGTAGGAGTTCTTGTACTTTCCTTTCTGCTTCTTTTATCAACACTCTGTCATCTGTATACCTTACATTGTTACGATTATGCTCGCCAAGAATGTATCCCGTAAGGACTTTTAACTCCCTCAGAATTGCTTCACCGTATAGATTGATTAAGTCCGGTGAGAAGACACGTCCTTGTTCTATACCCCTTTATATATTTGTATATTTATTGAGTTCATTTTCGATCTGTATAAGGCGGTTTACTGACATAATTTGTTTACTGGATTTATCTACTATCCTTCTTAGTTATGTCAAGGATACCTAGCAGTTTTAACATTTCATTTTAACATAATCTATCAACAGCTTTTGCATAATAAATAAAAGACAGGTTCACATCCTTCTGTGTTATTCGTTCTGGTATTATACCGGGCATTATATTGTTCCAATTTCTGTGATGATTTTGCACTATGCTTGTAATAAATATATTCATTTGTTATTTTTAAGGGGTAATCAATCGCGTTGAATATCCCAAGGGACGTTTAGATCTAATATATTATTCCAAGATCGTAATTCAAATTGTCTAAAATCTATTTAAAAAAATCAAACGTCAGAAAAAACCTAGGCCTTAAATAAAGAGTCAATAATTCATATCACAACTCGTAACACACAACTGTCCCTTTTTCCACAAAATGATAAAATAAAATTTAAAAAAATGATCTAAAGTAGAGTTCTTTTCTCATAGTGAGAAAGATTGTGATTGTTCAATGCTGTTAGGGGAGCACCAAAAGAAATTACCATGGCCTACTAGATTCGCCCCGATTTTAATTCTGATTTCATGGTAAGACATCGTCTACTCCTTCGACGCCATAATCTTATATGCACATTTTTCTACATTTTTATTGCTCTTTCTGATATCATTCTGAGCATATATATTGCATTCATTGTTCCAGTGTCTTTAACGAAGTCGCACTGTTCTGGCCCTATTCTTGGTATCTACTTCGTCATGGCTAGAATAATATCTATACGCTTAAATCTCGCTCACAATGATTAGTGACTTCATACTCAATAATTTCTATCTATCTATCTATCTATATATCTATCTATATATATATATATATATATATCTATCTATCTATCTATCTATCTATATATATATATATATATATATATATATATATATATATATATATATATATATATATATATATATATATTACAGGCCTGTACAGATAGATAAATACTAATTCAGTCGGATAATATCCAATACAAAGCGAGTAGAGGTAAGATTGTGTTGTGCCAAAATCCCCAGTAGTTACTACAATGATGCATTTAAAATTTAATCATTTGATATTTACGAATATTTATATAAGCGTGAAAACTAATGCCAGCGATATGAACACAAAAGTGTGTATATATATATATATATATATATATATATATATATATATATATATATATATATATATATATATATATATATGTGTGTGTGTGGAATGTGAGCCATCCTCTTCTTCTTCCTCCGGCTATGGGTAAATAGCAGGACCGACTGGTTTCTATAGCATTTGATGGAAATGTGTCAGAATTCAAAACATACGGTAGGTCGTTTGGGGACCTTGTGGCACATATTGCACCATGTCTTTGTATTCGGTCCTTCAAAGAATTGTGGATGGTTCTGCACGAAACCTTCACCACTATAATCAAATCGTGTGCGCCGGTGTCTGGCTGTCGGTCCCCAGGAGCTTATTCTAATATATATTAACTAAAAGCTAAATTTTCAAATTATAAACGTCTTCTATTTGTTCCCTTATGGCATATTCCAATCTATATTTAATGCGAATTCAGACACGCACACACACAAATATACATACATATATATATATATATATATATATATATATATATATATATATATATATATATATATATATATATATATATACTAGAAAGCTAGGTTAAACTTTGTTTTAACGGCACATTCTATCCTGTAAGTAGCATCATTTACATTAAAAAATTTTCTGTTACGAAGTTGTCTACTTCATCTTCGTTTCCTTCTGCCAATATCTCTTGGTCGCAAAACAGCTGCATCGCAGCCTTTATTAATATACTTCATTATGTATATGAAACGAACATCTTAGTTGTACATTAATATGTCCTTTAAAGGCTTTTCAAAGAACAGAAGAATAAAGAACAATCCATGTATTATCCATTGTATAAGTTTGTATATTTCTTTCTATGACAACATTTCCACCTCTATTTTCAGGTGATCTTCTCTCGATAAGATATTCTGTCCCTTTAGTATTAGTTTCATTAATGAAGTGTTTTGGATAACTTTTCTCACATTGTCCATTTTTCATACATGATGCTTGTGGGTTCATTTTACCGCAAGGCTTGTGAACCATTTGTGCTGTGATAATTTCTTCTTAGTTCAGGATCTATGTTCGAATCGTGTATTAAGTACTAATCATTGTATCAATATCCTGAGGATATATTTTGTTATCAAGCTAAAAGAGGTTATGCCTATGTGGCAAGACTTTCTTCGGCCATTCAACGGTGTAAATGAAGGCTTTTGCATTTTCAAAGATTCTACCATTTCTTTGAGTTATTACGTTCATTACTTTAGTATGATTCTGAACACTCTTGCAATAACATCATGTCGATCTTTAGGATTTCTTTAGTTTTTGCATAATTTCTTTGAATTATTTTATTAAGCTTTCCTTGATTTTTTTATCTGAAATCTTGATTTCTTTTTAAGAATTCGTACATTTTTTTTATTTAGAAGTTTTGAATTATTCTTGCTAAATTTTAAAAAAAATATGACTTTGTTTTTCATTCTTTTTTCATTAATTTCTTTGATGAATATTACGAAATTTTCCATTAAGATTTTCACTATTGGCAATGATGAATGAAAAAAAACCGACTAACTTTGGGTGTTTTGTCAACTGAAAATGATATAAACCTCATCTCAGAACAATGACATTCTAAAACATAACGGAAGAGTTCGCACAGTGCAATTTATATAAAAAAAACGAAACAAAAACAAAAGTAATTCTCCAATTTAGCTGCTCAAATGGCGGCGCTCGCGTTCGTCATTAAAGGGCAGGTAATCAATGTTTGACGTATCGGTTAATATCGTCTCTCTTTCTTCCTTATTTCTACTGATTTTCATCTCTTGTTTTCTTGATTTAAAAAAAAAATATTGGACATAACTTTTAGCTATTTTAAAAATCACATTTTTTTTGTTGGTTTATCTAACCCGGATCTCAAACGTCGTTACATTTTTGTTTGTTTTTTTTATTTAAAAATATTTTTATCGTTGCTTTTTTTTTTAACCAAGAAACGTCGCTCTCTCGAGCGTAGTAACATGAAGGTGAAGGTCAATTTCCTTTCATCGTCGAATAAAATTAGAATCTCATTATTTCTATAATATTCATCATATTTTATAATAATTATTATTCTAGTCTAATTTTAATAAATGAGTGTCTTTGCATATTTCTGTAAGTACTTTTTGGCAAATTATATAATCACAAGAAACGTTTTAACCCGTAGCAGTACACTGTCTTAATTGATCCACATTAATTATACTCTGTTCCGCGCTATTTATGCCCATCTGTTAGTTGTGGTTCAGTCTGCGGGGAGAGATTCAGCTGCGGAAAATAATACTAGGAGGTCCCAGCCCTGAGAAATAGCACCTCGAGCCTGAACCCCCTTATGGCACGAGAGAGGGTTATCGGCGGTCGCTACAGTAGGCCAGCTCAAACAAACGGTTGCTGGGGTTTGAGCAATTTTTTTACTTGCCCGTAATGTACCTACTCAGTTTCCGCACATTAAACTCGACCTTATGTCGCATTCCGTCTCAGTGCAGAAGCATGGATAAATATCTAGGTGGACATATAAATAAATTTATTTGCTTGTAAGATATTGCATATTATTGCACTTAGATATAAGTATTAAATACAGTTCTATGTATTTTAATATATTTAATTATAATTTTATACTCTTACTCTTTTCGAATTTATCGATTCGTTTCTATTATTGTCATCAAGGTAATAATAAGTTAAAACGATATATTTCATAACTATACGTTCACTCCAACATCCAGTATAAAATATATATATCGTCATTCCTTGTTATGGTAGAGTGCTTACGTATTCTGTTGATCCCAAGAATGTATATGCGTAATATTTAATATTGCCTGCCAGATGCCAATTACGAAACCTGACTTGAAACGCCACAGTTATAATAGCCGCGTCCTTAGTATGACGATAAACTACACCCGGCAGCGAGACCTCTGATCGGGAAAAATGCCGTAGAAGCATGAAAAAATCGATTATTTCCACTATCGATGAGAGTTGGGAAATGCAAAGTCGGTCTTGGGATGCCCGATAACTTGGAGCATGTACATGTAAATGTTGGGGCAAATCCGTCGAAAATTGCGGCCATGCATTCGTTACACACACACACACATCCTGCTTTTTATAGATAGAGATATATTGATAGCAATTTTACTATTAATATGTATATTTTATAAGTTTTTTTGTTAGTTATTTTGATATATAGTATATTGTTGATCATTTCACTACAAAATGAAACGCTGATCCCTTCGCTACAAAAACATATTTCTGGTCATTTTGCTATAAGATTATATTCCAGGTGATCTTTTATGAAAAATCAATTGCTGGTATCTTTACAATAAAATTTATTTGTATACTTTCTTAACGCTTTTATTTTTTCTTTGGTTTTCCTTATTTGCCCATAGCTATGACCCCCTAACAGGTGCTACCACCAGAGGTCAGAGTGGACTGGGAATAATGCAATGAAGAGGTGTTTCCACGCTTCTCAAAACTTCCAATCTCCCGATCAGTGGTCTTGCTACCGGATGTAGATTATCGTTATACCAAGGGCACGTAACTGGCATCTGGTAGTCAATATTAAATATTACGCATATAGTTACATATATTAAATATATTACATAGAGACGTATAGAGTCATATATATATATATATATATATATATATATATATATATATATATATATATATATATATATATATATTATATATATATATATATATATACATGTGTCTCTATGTAATATATATATATATATATATATATATATATATATATATATATATATATATATATATATATATATATATATATATTTCCAAGAGGATAGAATTGTCAATGTCCAGGACAGAGTAAGAATATAAACTATATTTTGAATTTGTAGGTCTGATGAATTGGATCGTAATTAGGATTTCAATGTAATAAATGTAATAAATTATAACCATAAAATATTAGTGTTTGTGCCTTATATATATATATATATATATATATATATATATATATATATATATAAAAATAATGAGAAAGAGCATTAAGAATTATAATCCGGTGTTCTTATTATTTTTATTTAAAGAAGAATAAACAGTGCTCAATACAATTCACTAGACCCTAAACATAAATTTATTAATTCAAAAATATGGTTCCCTCTTTACTAAGGAATTACCGTGTTTCGAAATCTCTCTTTGATTCATTTTAAGCTATTTCTGGAATAACTTATTTTCAAATTTACTGGGTTTATAATTAATAATCTAGATATTAATAGTTGTATTATTAGTTGCCCCGTAACCTTAACAACTTAAATTAGTGTGTGTGTATATATATATATATATATATATATATATATATATATATATATATATATATATATATATATATATATTAAATAAAACTAATACACTTTGATACATTCTAGTTAAAACTGAGTCGATGTTTTTGAATGTTAATTTTGGGAGAAAAATATACTCGACCAACGTCATATTCCATCGTTCATGTCACATTTATACACAGATTCAGGCGAACTCTTGTCTTCTATCTTCTTTTCTTTTAACAGGTAACATCTATTTTCATTTTACTACTGAGTTTGTATTATTCTTTGACAGGAACACCTGGAATGTCGTACATTCAGATAGGACTTGCAATTTGAACTATATTCTTTTTTTTCTATCCTTTCAAAACTGAGCATTATTTTATACTTTTTTTTTAACATTTCAAGCAAGCAAGGCAATGAAGCTACTAAGAATCAGTTATAAGTGCTCGGAAAGTTGGTTCACTGTCTTGTGATAGATAATATTATTTATAAGTCTGCTTTTGGACCACAACTTGATTAGTCCTGCTACATGTAGTCTGGTATTCTTGCTATATATTTATATATCCTAAATAAAATCCAAAAGAAGAATCTGCAATTTTTTTGTGTCCTGACCTGGCATCTTGCTTTCAATCATTTTCTCGTCCTTTTAACATAGCTACTCTGTATTTTTTCTATAAATATATTCATGGTAAAAGTTGTGATAAACTTTCCTCCATGGTACCTAGACTTTATAAATTAAGCGCGCCGTACTAGATTGGTGATGAGATCTGAATATTTTAACGGTGAAATATTTAGAAGCAACCGTAAGTTCTATCCTAAAAGGTTCTTTTCTTGCATTTCTCGTTTCTGGAAGGCTCTTCCAGGTCCTTGATTCCCAGTTTGATCTTCAAAAATTCCAAAATAATGTCAGGCGTTATATTTTTGTTTTCTCTCTTCCTGTTCTTTTATTCTTCTCGCTCTTTAATAATGTTTCGCCTTTCCTTATATTATTTCACACGCTATGTACTCGCACTGTGTCTTAGTAGCTTTATTGCCTTGCTTGGGATGAAGTTATCAAAACAAAAGCCAAATATATCGAATTTCGTCCAAGTTGCCATAACCATGAATATGCATATGTCGTTCTCTGCTCAGATCATATTCACAATTAGATCCTCATCATTGTTGTTTTTTTTTGTCAAGCAATTCATGAAATGACGCCATTTTATTTGAAATGTCTGAAATGTGTGAGAATAATTAGTTTGATCATTTCATGAATTATTCAACCGATTAATACCAATTGATATGATCTTAATCTTTTCCATACATTACGTGACAGACCAGTTATTATGTTAATGCTCTTGATTCTCTTTCATTCTCACTCTTTCTCGTTCTTTCATACACTAACACACACACACACACACACACACACACATATATATATATATATATATATATATATATATATATATATATATATATATATATATATTGAAGAAATATACATACATACATGCATATATGGGTGGAGACAGGAAGATATATATATATATATATATAAGATTTAAGAAACAGCAGATATTTTATGCATAATGCTCAAAATTAGAAATATTAAAACAATGATAATAATAGAGCGTTAATAATATTATATGAAAAGATTACTTAACTTTTAAATATCCCGATATTTAATTTTGTTATGATTTAATAATGAAATTAAATTATTAAGATGAAATAATGGGTCAATGCCGACATATTAACAAATGTTTACTTTGTCAATTTAATAATAATAACATAATAAATCAATACAAATATTAATTAAAAATATTATGTAAAATATTATAATTTAATTAATAAAAATTAACAAATATTACAATTTAATTAACATAACAATTTCTATTTAAACTATAAAGAAATTAATTGAATTTCGAAGAAAGAAATTAATTCCGAAGAAAAAATTTACACCTGGGAGTAAAATCTACAGATGAAAAAAAATATGGAAGACGTAAAGAAAAGCAAACTTTCATGAACGTACGTGTGTTAAAGAACGTTAAATTCATGAATACGCACAAGTACACAACGGAACAATTTGAAAGAAATTGAAAAAAAAAAAAAAAGAAATGAAAATACCTTTTAAAATCACAACCCCTGATGACTGGAAATTTTACCAAGAAACATAGATGTCCGGATAAAGTTGATATATAAATTTAAGTAATCTTTTCATATACATATATATATATATATATATATATATATATATATATATATATATATATATATATATATATATATATATATCCTGTATGAATCCATATATATATATATATATATATATATATATATATCTTGTATGAATCCATATATATATATATATATATATATATATATATCCTGTATGAATCCATATATATATATATATATATATATATATATATATATATATATCCTGTATGAATCCATATATATATATATATATATATATATATATATATAAATAAATATCCTGTATGAATCCATATATATATATATATATATATATATATCCTGTATGAATCCATATATATATATATATATATATATATATATATATATATATATAAATAAATATCCTGTATGAATCCATATATATATATATATATATATATATATGTATATATATATATATATATCCTGTATGAATCCATATATATATATATATATATATATATATATGTATATATCCTGTATGAATCCATATATATATATATATATATATATATATATATATATATATATATATATATATATGGATTCATACAGGATATATATATATATATATATATATATATATGTATATATATATATATCTATATATATATATGTATATATATATATGGATTCATACAGGATATATATATATATATATATATATATATATATATATATGGATTCATAGAAGATATACATATATATATATATATATATATATATATATATATATATATATATATATATATCCTGTATGAATTCATATATGAATGTCATTCTCGTACTCTCTTTTTCTTTCTCTCTATCTCTTTCTGCTTACAGATGTCTTCGGTATATCCTGCAACTCTTCTGGACAAATTCTTCGTTTTATTTGGTTAATGCTGCTATAATTATTGCCTTCAGTTCATTTTTGGTGTTAAAAAGAAGTTTTATGGGTCGCTCGCCCAAAGTACCCTACGCATAAAAATGACGGGGTTTCAGAATGGTGTGTTAGGTGACCAGATGTTAGTGGTGATTTGACCGCAGAAATAGTCTGACACCCATAATTAGGTTTTCCTGCTTGTGTGGCATAGTTCAGAGTTCTCTTGCCAGACATAGTACCTTCCAACAGCCACTCTCTTGACTCAAAGCAGAACTACCTCCTCAAGGCACGTAACGTATGCCTCTATCTTGAGCCTGAGGCCTTCCCCAACAAATTTAGGAGATCTTTTCTCATCAGAAAGATCAGAGTGTGTTTTAGGATTTGCCGTACCTACGTAATCGTTATTATACTCATCCAACCCTTACCAAAACCTCCACACTGCCTTCAGATTGACGTCCAAACACTCAGAAATGTTCATGTTGGAGCTTCCCGCGCGAATGCCAAGCAGGGAAACATGCTGTATCCAAAATATCTGGCGGATTGAATTGCGGAATATTGGTCTTTGTCTGAAAGACAGTGGCCAACCGACCCTATTAAACTCTGCAGTCAACAACATATAAACAAAACAGGCGCATGCGCAAACTTAAAAATATAAAATGACGCCAACTTACCTATCACCTCCTGTATTTCCAGATATTTTTGTGTCGGTTGGGTAAATATATCTGTTAAAATATTATTATTTATAAATGTGGACTTTCTCAATGCAAAACGAATTGAATTTATTAAGGGAAGTAATGATGACAAAACAAAATGTCCTTAGAAGAATTGGTATGTTCGATTTATGTGCTTTTGGTAAACCGTATGGAAGAATTTAGAGAACGCTATTTTGATACTATTAACTGAAATTATGTCGTTTACTGTCACGTGTCGAGATATTGTCTTTATTGCTGTATTGACGGATTCAAACATTTTCTTTTGATTTCTTGATAATGTTTTGTACAGAATGTGTTTGGGACAGAAGAAATTCTAAAAAGAAAGGTAAAATAGAGAAAAAGTCTTGGCGTAGATTAATATTTGGGTAATATTAAATGGCGGCACTCTCGAGGATTTTCCTTCTCAATGCTCGCACAAGCTCATCAAATCGTCACCCCATATTTTCCCTCCTTATGCCCATGAATATTTCAAAAATTCAATACAGGAATTAGAAGAAGAAGAAGCCATTCTTTACCATAATGCATATTTGACAGGAAGTCACCTACAAAAACACGAACGGAAGGAAGCAAAAACATCAATCATCTATAATAATAATAATAATAAGAAAGTCCGTGTTTTGCAAAACAAACTCAGTAAACTCATCAATAATAGCAAATGGTTCAATGTCAGCAGTAAAGTTCTAATGATAAACTTATCCAAATTCCAACTATCGGATACACAACTAGAAGCACTCAGATTTGGACAGAAATTTGCCATTGAAATACCGAAATATGACACCACAGATTACATAATTAAAAATCATCATCACAATGACTCCATTTTACCAAAGGCTATATCCAGGGCCTAATCACAGCTACGCACAAAAATAAGAACGACACCGTATTTCTTCGAAGATACATCAAAGCCCTGAAAGAAATAGATAAAAACAAAAACATCTATAAATATCTACTTCTGATAAGAGCGGGGGAATTGTAATCATAGATAAACACATTTACCAGCAGAAGATGAGAGAGCATATTAACGAAGATAACATCTATGAAAAAGTAAATGAAAACAAAGCTATAAAAGAAACAAATATTTACAAGCGACATCAAATAGCTACTAAATATGAAGACTTGGATAAAACTTATTGAATAACATCCAAAAACCCATATTATACGGTTTACCAAAAGCACATAAATCGAACATACCAATGAGACCTATCATATCAGGCATAGGCAGCGCTCCACATGAAATAGCCCGAAAAATAAGCAGAATTTTAACTCCACTTGTCGGCACTGTTAATCCTCAAACATAAAAAATTCAGGTGACTTCCAAAACAAATGAAAAATCAGACATAAAAACAAATATATGACTACTTTAGATATAAAAACTCTATACACAAGCGTCCCCTTAGAGAAATGCTTAAATCTACTGAAATACACCTAACAAATGCAAAATTTAAATTACCTCTACCTACACATAAAATCATGAAAATATGCGAGATAATCACCAAGCAATGTCTATTTACTTTTAATAACCAACATTGCAGACAGAAATTTGGTTTACCAATGGGATCTCCTCTCAGCAGCGTTTTAGCTTGTTTATTTCTAGAATTTCTAGAAATTGACCCATTCAAAAATATTCTCCCTACAAACTGTTCCTATTTCAGATACATACACGACTCATTATTAATATATCCACGAAACACCAATTTAACGGATCTTGTCCCCAAACTTAACAATGTTGAACCTACAATAAATTTCACTTTTGAACCTGAAATCAGCTACACGCTCCCGTTCCTTGACATAATATTACATGGAAATAAAAACGAACTCAATGTTGACGTTTACAGAAATGCTACAAACAAAAAATGATCTGATCATTTTCTACTCAAACCACTCTTCAAAAATTAAATCTGGAATTATTATAGGTTTCTATCTAAGAGCATTAAGAATCTGCACTCACCAATATTTACTTAGATACGAAACATACATACACAACACGTTAAAAATCTGCAATATCCATATCATTTCATCTATAACGCAAGAAGAAAGGCAAAATATACAACTGAAGCAAAAATAATAACATAATCCGTAGTAATAAATTACATAAAAAACAGATGCATAATACTACCAACCAACTCTGTCATGTCCACTATCCAGAACAAGCTATCCCATCTAATAATCTTAAAATTTTCACAAACACTTCCTAAACCATTATGGATATACGCATATCCTCAAACACTAATAGCAATAATATTTCTGAAGCAGGCATTTATAAAACAAATTGTAGAAACTGTTCCTCTCAATATATTGGAGAAACAAGTATAAATTAAAAAAAAAAAAAAACGCATTTATGAGCATAAAAGAGACCTCGTAAAAAACAACTTTGCTAATGCATTAGTCATACATAGAAATAGATTCAACCACAATTTTGATTTTAAAAATGCTACACTCGTAAAAAAAGAAAATAACTCACTCAGAAGAAAAATCCTCGAGAGTGCTGCTATTGAATATTACCCAAATATTAATCTAAGCCCAGGTTTTTCCCTATTTCACCTTTCTTAACAGAATTACTTGTCTCCCAAACATACGTACAGAACGTTATCAAGAAATTAAAAGAAGATGGTTGAATCTGTCAATACAGCAATAAAGACAATATCTCGACACGTGACAGTAAATGACGTAATTTCAGTTAATAGTATCAAAATAACTTTATCTAAATTCTTTCAGTTGCTTGTTATCATTAATTATTTCATTTAATAAATTCATTTCGTTTTACCTTGAGAATGTCCACATCAGTCGATAACAATTAAAGTTTACCTATTGTCTTTTACATTTATGAATATATATATATATATATATATATATATATATATGTGTGTGTGTGTGTGAAATGTGTATGCATATAAATATAAATATATATATATATATATATATATATATATATATATATATATATATATATATATATATATATGCAATTTTTTATATATATTATTCATATATTATATATGCGTGGTACTTATTGGAAAGCGCTCAATATCATTGATAGAGCTAATATATTTACTTGGGTTGATGTGAGTTTGTGACCCTGGGTTTCACGCTATCTGTGATCGTCAGACAAACTGATTAATTTTTAAATTAAGGATTTATATATATCGTTTCGTATATCGTTTTTTATGGTAGTTGGAGGAAAAATTGCTGTCGGAAAGACATTTATACTTACGAAAACACGCACGGACACTCATTGACATACGCAGACGCACACACACATACGCTCACTCATCGGAGCTCACTCAAACATAAACATGTGAACAGTGAGAAACTGGGGATATATATATATATATATATATATATATATATATATATATATATATATATATATATATATATATATATATATTCATGAATCATTCATACAAAAAACAAATATAGAGGTTATTGATTTTAAATGGCGAGAATACATCGTCGCAAACACATAAATAAGATACACCAACCCCGAACCTCTATATGAATGATATGATCCCTGTTTATATATTCCAGTTGCATAAGGTCTTTTTAATTTTTTACAAGCTTTCGTCTGTAATCCGAATAAATGCTCTGTATGAATGATTCATGAATTTATAAGTCATAATTGCACCTTTTAATTGAAATATATATATATATATATATATATATATATATATATATATATATATATATATATATATATATATATATATATATATTAATAAAAAGAAAGAACAGTAAGATATATAATCCGGTGTTCTTATAGATATTTTTATTTTTACAAAATATTGCTCAATGTAAATTTACAGAGCATTAATATTATAAATTAATTGACTTAAAATATGGTTTTTCGCTACACAGTTCCAACCATGTTTCAAAAATGGAAGCTAAAAGCCCCGAATTTAATTTTGTCATTAAATTAAAGACATTAGTTCCATTTCATCCTCAAAAATTCGCTTGAGGATGAAATGGAACTAATGTCTTTAATTACTTTTAATAACCAAAATTGCAGACAGAAATTTGGTTTACCAATGGGATCTCCTCTTAGCGGCATTTTTGCTTGTTTACTTTTAGAATTTTTAGAAAGTGACCCATTCAAAAATATTCTCCCTACAAACTCTTCATATTTCAGATAGATAGACGACTCATTATTAATATATCCACGAAACATCACCAATCACCCGGTTCCCACTCCTTCCCTCTCTTTTGAACAAGACTACAAGCTTATCAATCGTTTCCTGTTTAGGACCAGGATTTCAAGTTCCTTATAATTTTTTTTCATTCTCTTTCACTCACAGTATAACCTTGTGTCTTAGTGGCATTTTCACCTTACTTGGAAGAAATTAATTTTAAAAAAATGATAAAAAGAGTCTGTATTTTTAATATGAAAGAAATCCATTTTTTTCGTCCACAGGAAATCTACGAGAAGCCGATATACCAGGTCAGGACTAATAATATTAGAGATTATTTTTTTGGGATTTTATCAAGAATCTCAAAATGCATAGCAGAAGCACCAGACATATTCTTAATGTCATTTCCTATTTCAGGATACGCTCATTTTTAGATTTGGCCTTGTTGCTCTTAAGAGAAGTGACCGTTTGTACGCAAATATTACCATATACAATATCAAAACATTGTTTCTTCTGACGTAATTTCTTTCACACACGCAGTTTAATCCATTGTATACAGACATTTTTTTTATATACATACATAGAGATTTTTCTTCCGAGAGTCGTTTCTTCAACGAATCCACTTTGCTAAGTCTGACAGTGACAACATGTGCCATATACCGCTTGACATCGCTTATCAAAATAAATGTCTTTTGAATCTTACAAAGAAGACATACAACGTTTATGATAAGCATTTGTGTTAGACACGTTTGGCATTTTATTAAATAATCTAAGCCCTTCGTGGTATTTTACTGTAAGCGGCCCGAGGTACAATATATTATTTATTTACTGTTTCTATCAATTCGCTAGGAAAAAAAAAAGAAAAAAAAAAAAGAAAAAAGAACGCTGCGCAAATGAGTTGCCCGGATGTAATGATGCCACAAAATGGACGATAAGTGTTTGCAAATTTAGATTCTACACATCTGTTCCAAAATGTTTCCGGCGCGTGTATAAATGAATAAAGTTCAAAACGTTTACCACATAATATTTACCCAGTTTCCCTACTTAGACGTGTTGTGGCACAAGGTCAGGTTTTAACGAGGGAGACCCGTGTGCGTACACCCGAAGCTGAAGTAAAAATTGTCCAGCAACCCCATCCCTGCGCAATGTTCGGTTGCGCTGATATCGGTATGTGTACCGATGTCCTCTCTCTAGTGCAATAAGTTGGGGGGGTACAAACTCAAGCAGGACCAGACACCTCTCAAACGCAACTGAAAGATAATAAACCTACCTGACTTGTGCGCATAAGGTATTAGCAACAGGGTATCATGTCAAAAATATTCGATTCATTGAATGGTAATGTATCTAAGCGCAGCTTTGATATGGCACAAAGCCGAATGTAAGGGGCACTCGGGGAGGACCGAACTCACAGTTCAATCTTAATTGATCTAGGCAGACAAGCTTGTTAGCCTGTTATGTTATATTGTTACTTGGGCACCTCCATGTGGTGCAATGGTTAGAAAGCTTGTCTTGCTAGACAGAGTAGTGAATTCGATTCTCACTAGGAGCCCCATACTTTCGGCTTTGTGCCGCATCTACGCTGCGCTTAGAAAATCACTATGTAAAATTGGTACTCCTATATGGAAGTGAATGCTTAAAAATCTTCCCAAAGATTAGGAAGAGACATGATGCAACATAAACGCGGCTCTAGAAAACGGTGCTGAGGACAATATGGCCGGATTATGTGTGTAACAAAAGAGTCTGAAGGAAAAATGAAAAAAAAAATGTAAGCCTCTATTATAGTTTTTACTTTCAAAGAATCTATTGAAGTTAAGAAGGGCAGAGCGAAACGGCGATTTAAAAAAAAAAAAAAAAGGACGGAACCGTGTGGAAATCGATGGCAAATAAGAAATTGACTGGAGTAATACTGAAAAGACAATCATTACTGAGCTATACATGAATGTTGTGGAGAGCCATAATCGTCCATTTCTTGAAAGGAAATATAGAAAAATAAGAACGAAAAAAAAAAAAAGACCGAGGAAGAAACAAAGAAAGTAAGAAAGGAAAAAGAAAGAAAGAGCGGACAAAAAAATGAACGGGAGAAAGAAAGAAAGACCGAAAGAAAGAATGAACCAAAGAAGGTTAGAATGAAAGAAATAATGAAAAAAAAAAAAAAAAATGAAAGACACACTGAAAGCAAAAACGAAAGAAAATTAAAAAAAAGAAAGAAAGCCAGGAAGAAATTAGACAAAAAAGTAAAAAACAAAATTTAAAAAAAAAGAAAGCCAGCATGAATTAAACAAGAAAGAATGAAAAAGAAAATGCAGCTTAGTAAGAAAATTCCATATTGTGTAAATTACTCTCTCATGTGTAACACACTATTCATCATCTCTCAGTAGCGTCTCTGTCTTTGGGCAGAATGCGCTCAGGGGCGACTCCGTTAAAGGACAGAGTCAAAACTAAGGAAAAATTACACTGACAGGTTCCCAGCCCTGGAGAAGCGCTGCCCGAGGACTCACCCTGTAATTGCACCAGAGAGAAGGATCGGTGCTCGCCCCGAGGCCAGCGCAATCGATGGTTGCGTGGGCTTCGGGCAATTTTTCTTCTTTGCCCGAGTGTACGTGCTCGGGTCCCCACCTTAAAAAAAAACTTTGTGTCAAAACTCGTCTTAGTGGGGAAACAGAGTAAATAACTTAGTTTGGAATTCCGGTCAAGTAAGAAATGTTAATAGAATAATTCTAATAACTTAATGACATAAAATAATTAAGTCTCTTAAAAAGTCCTAAAAAGAAACCTGAAAACAGAATGGATTATAATGAAAACAATGCCAATAAGGAAATGAATACTAAAACGAAAGAAATTTCTAATAAATAAAATACTAATAAAAAAAAGGAACTTGTATAATGAAAATAAGGAAGTCAATAACGAAATCTAAAATCCTGAGAATTGGAAAGAAAAAAATGAATTTTACGAAAGATATAAATGTTTACAATAAACGCAATATTAATAACAAAAGAATTAAAAAGAAATCAAAAATAACATAGAAAAATTATAAGATAAACGAAATTGTATATTGTATATTGGTTGGTTGGGTTTTATGGCATATCAATCACTGTGGGTCATTTAATGCCAAATCAAGGTATATATATATTTATATATATATATATATATATATATATATATATATATATATATATATATATATATATATTCATACACGTTTATGGCTTAAGTAAGCCGAAAGCTTAGATTGTATTAAAAAAAATATGGATCCCTATCGTGAATTTCTTTCTTCTTTCAACGATAATGTTATTAAACTCATCAGAAGTTACGAAAAAAAATTACATAAAATAAATAGACAACACTTGTCTATATTATTTAATGAAACGTGTATGAATGAAAAGATGCTGCCTAAATACACACAATATATATATATATATATATATATATATATATACACACACATATACATACATACACATATACCTATACATATATTAAATATACAGTACTATTAAACATATAGCCGGCATCATTATTCTTTCCAAAAAAACGTATAGCTGGCAACATTATTTTTGCCAAAAAACGTATAGCTGGCAACATTATTGTTTGAAAAACGTATAGCTGGCAACATTATTGTTTCCCCAAAAACGTATAGCTGGCAACATTATTTTTCCTAAAAAACGTATAGCTGCAACATTATTTTTCCGAAAACATTATCTGAGGCCTTGTTGTTGGACGTAGTTTATCGTCATACCCAGGACACGAAATTGTATATAAAAAAAATAATGCCGCGAGATAAAGATATTCAAATAAAGAAAGTATTGCAAATAATGATAATATTGAGAATAAACATTTCTTTACAAGGCAACATTCGGTATTAATAGTCCGTACTGCAAGTACTGCCATCGGTTGAAATTGGACTCAAAAACCGGGATGAGAAGGGTCGGGCTCCGTCACGTCTAAGAAACCCCATTTCTAATGTGACTGCAGTCACTTAGGTGCCCCTATGTCCCTGGTGGCTCACGGGATTCGGATCACTTTACTTATTTTAATTTGGGCAAATTTATGGATCTGAGTTTGTGTTTATTTCGTTATTCATTTATTATATTTATTCCGTTTTAAATTTTTTAAAATAATCATGTATTTAATCTTGGTCAATTTTATTCAATATATTACATTTTGGTCATGTCATTTTTTTTTCACTCCATTTTACATGGGCTATCCATTTTAATTGTTGCCGCTGTTGAAAGTCCCCGAGTGATGTAGTTTGTGTTATTTGGTACAGTTCTTTGTTTGTGATTCTGTAGCGCCAACCCAAGAAGTTCAAACAGCTTTACCATAGATAGAGTACTTATAGATATAGATTATGACTATGATTCCCAGTGTCATGCCGTATGCGAACATCAGACCTCGTGTTACAACTCTTTTTGTGGAACACATCTCTGTCGTCTCGAATCTCTTCTTCGTCTTTGAAGAAATCATCCAATATTCGCTGCGTTATATGAAGACAGATGTCCCGTAACAGCCCAGTGTTCTTTTCGTCGTTGCCAAAGAAATCCTCCTGTCTCGCAACACTTTGCCCAACTTTCGGAATGCGTCCTTGGCCATCCCAATACGTCTAAGGATCTCAGTGGCTTAATTGTAGCATTTTAAGGAAGACACGGTAAATTAATAGATAGCGGCTCGGATTGTAGAATCAGAGAGCAGTTCGAATTTTAGCCGGATCTATTATATTCATTTACGTGTTAATATCCCTGGGAATGTTATGACTCCTTTTCTTCTCCTCCACTCAGCTATGGATAAATAGCAAAGCAGACTGGGTTATACGTTTCTGTTATTTAGTACAGTCCTTTGTTTGTGATTCTCTAGCGCCAGTCTGGCAGATTCAAATAGATTTTCCGTAGATAGAGTACTTATGGATATAGATCATGACGACAGAGGAATCAACACTATATTCTGACTGTCGGTTTCACGTCTGAAACGAATATACGATAGACAGTTCGACAATATCCAAATAATAAAAAAAAGAATGCATCAACCCTTATAATTCAAATAATCCGCACTAAGGAAACAAAGATGATTTAAATCCATGAATAAGCGAATACATTACTGTAATGTACATTCTGATGAGGAGAACATTATGTGGGAGGATCCTCTTCTGCTTAATTGATATTACTGTCGTTCCATATTAACAGCAATTTCTGAAATCATCTAAAGCAGAGACTATGACGTTTATTGACGCTGCATTGTGGAAGTCAGTTGAAGGGAATGTGTTCGTTTTCAAAGCGGATACCGGTTTGCTAACAATGAAGCCAAATAAAGTGAAATCGATGTGTTAATATGATAATAACTTTCATAATAAAATTTTTACAAAGAATGAAAGGTTTAGGGAAAATCGTCAAGAATAAAAAGAATATTAATTAATAAGTAAATAAGAATAGAGATAAAAAAAAAACGAAGAAAAGCGAAAATGCTTGTAGTGAACGGCAGCATAAATGAGGAAATCAAATGTATAATCGAAAGAACTGCAAATCAAATAGAACAAAGAAGTTCATTAATATTCATAATGAAAACAATGCAATAAAAACAAGTATTCTAATTAGGAATGAATTGGAAATATATGAGACCGAAATGCGATTTGCAGTTCGGGAACACTAGACACAAGCAGACGCGGAAGTTCAAATATCTAGGGAGCGTACTGACGGAGGACGGTAAATGTGACACTGAGATCCTTAGACGTATTGGGATGGCCAAGGACGCATTCCGAAAGATGAGCAAAGTATTGCGAGACAGGAGGATTTCTTTGGCAACTACGAAAAGAATACTGCGCTGTTACAGGACATCTGTCTTCATATAACGCAGCGAATATTGGATGATTTCTTCAAAGACGAAGAAGAGATTCGAGGCGACAGAGATGTGTTCTACAGAAAGATGCTGAGCATAATATGGACCTAACGTGTGATCAAGGATGAGGTTTTAGAGAGGATGCAAACAAGGAGGAAGCTTATAAATTATGTTTCATTAAGACGGATTATATATAAGGGCGTTTCATTTTTATCAAAATCACCAGCAAATAAAGCAGTCTTATTGATATTGATATTTCTCTATTGGATCATGTTATTTACATCATGGTAATTATGTGTGAAAAATAAAATCGCCTAAATGTCCACCAAATCTGAAAGAAAAACAAAAAATAATCATTAGAAGCTTAAACTTAATCCACTTTTAAAATCGTTCCAACTTAATGGAACACCCTTTACCTTACACCAGGAATAGGCAGTTGATATTCTTGGGACACATAATGAGGAAGGAGGGCCTGGAGAATCTGATACTCACGGGTCGAATAGATCGAAAGAGAGACAAGAGAAAACAACGCATGATATACCAAGCGAACTTAAGCAAACGGATGACAGAACGTGGTCTGGGGGAGGGAGCAGAGGGAAGGAACTTGTTTAGGGCTGCAAGGGATAGAAGGAATTGGAGAGCCATGATCGACAAAGTCCTGAAAGGACATGGCACATGAAAAGAACGAAATGCATAAATTCTAAGTAAGGCTGAAATATCCATTATCTAAAAATATCAATAAAAAATGAAGTACAAATAAAAAGAACTGACAATAAATGAAACGCTATAGAATACAGAAATGTATATACTGACAGCAACATCGCTAAATATAGAAATTCAAATAAAGAAAGTTAGACAAGGAAAAAATTCTCCAATGCTGGGGCGAGTATATCGGAGAACTCTTCCACGACAAAAGTGAACAACGAGCAAGATACAGAACTATCGACGGACATGGAGTCGTGAAAACCATAGTTTAAACAGTTCTGACCATTTTAGAAAAGAAGGAAGGCAGCTTGGCCAAACGGAATTGTAACGGAAATGCTAACAGTCTTAGATGACTTTGGCATAGATCACCGGAATTATATAGGAAATCTACAACTAGTGGGGATATACCGGAATACGTCAGCAGATCTATCTTCATAGCAATGCCTAAGAAACCAGGTGCAAACGAAAGATAAGCCGAATGAGCCACAGGACAAAACTCATCATCCGTATACTGATTAATAGAGCGCGCAGCAGAATCAGGCCAGAGATAGGACAAGAACAGTGCGGGTTCATTAAAGTCACCAGAACAAGGAACGCGATATTCATTGCTCAGAGTGTTATCAGAAAGAGCGATACAGATGCAGAAGAACATGTTTCATAGACTACGCAAAGGCCTTCGACAAAGTACGCCACAAGGATCTGATGGCACTGCCCAGTAACCTTGATATATTCGGGAAAGATATCAGAATAACCAAGAACCTATACTGCCTGCAAACAGCATGGATGCGCATAGGGAACGAGTTCAGTGAATATACAAAAAAAAAAATAAGAAAAAAAAGAAGCGTAAGGCAAGGATGCGTCTTCTCACCCGACCTGTTCAACTTATACAGCGAAGCCATTCTGAGAGAATTGGAAACCCTAACAGAATTTAGCATTGGCGGCCAAAATTTTAACAACATAAGATACGCAGATTTATATGGTGACAGTAACGTCTTGACACTCTACGTCGCTACCTTCTGTAGGCGTTTTGGGAATGTCTTTTCTTTGTCTGCTATCAGTTCGGTTTATCTGCCAATGCTATATCTCGATAGGGTTTGCACAGAAATTTATATACTGACAGCCAACGTTGCTAAATAAAGGAATTCATATGAAGAATGTATTAGAAATGGTAATGGTAATTAGTCTAATTTGGTGGTCCATAAGTTGGTTTGGGTAGTCATTAACTAATGTCTGTTTTGCATTGTTGAGTTCTTTGAGGAAGAGTAGGCGAGATGATGAATTATGCTGTGCTCTTTTTAGGAAGTTTGTTTTTCTCCCTGCTATTTTGTATCTTAGAGGGCATTCAATCCTAAAGTGAAGGTGGTAAAAGTTTATGCTTGTGGGTTTTTTTTTTTATACAATGTTGTTGGCAAAAGTGTTCTTACTGTTTTTTTTTCCTAATGTAGTCTTGAAAGTATCTATTACTTTTGTGTTATTTACTGAAATATAAATGTCGGGTACGTAGCGTATCGTCTGCGTTCTCGTAGAATTCAGTAACAATATTTTTACCACCCCATTGTATATATATAAAAAAAAACACACTGGCAGAAATAATGAAATGCAAACTCCAACACTCAATAATATTAACTAAGAACACTGCAACTATTTACTAACTGTCTTCGGAAAACATCCCTATAACTCTAGAATTACACAAAACCCATACACTCAATTAAAAAGCAAAAATAAAATCACCCTCGACAATGTCTAAAAGTATTGCCGAAAGCTCTCGGAATTCCAGCATATTTGGATAGTTTCTACACACTCTGTGTCCAGAAAAGAAAACATTTTTTTGAACACGAGAAACATTAAATAAAAAGCTTAATTTATATACTGACAGCAACGTTGCTAAATAAAGAAATTCAAATAAAGAATTTATTGAAAATGGTAATGGTAATATTATCCGTTTCGTTATACGGAAACGTTCAGTATTCATTGTGTATAATGCAAGGAACGACAATGATGAGAGATATACCGAAAAGAAGAGAAATGCAAATGAAATAACGTGAAGCTCGAAACAAGTATAATGGGAAATTCTGCATAAAAAAAGAGAAACGTTAAAAAATACATCATTGCAAATAGGTAAATAAATAAATGATAATAAATATTCGTAAAATTCCACACTGTTCCGGATGAAGATACTGATTTATTGCACAAAGGAAACTGTAAGAAACTCAAAGAAAAATATTTATTCACTCTAAATACTCTCCTCTTAACTATTCTACGTTTATGCCACCTAAGCTCTAAATAGTCAGCGGAATTCGAGAAAAAAAAAATAACAAAAACAAAAGCAAAAACAATCTTTATTTAAAGAAGCTATAAAATTTTTCAAGGTTAGTTCAAGTTGATCTGATTTCGGGTAGCTATAGGTTTTAAGCCAAAAGTATGCAGAAGAAGAAATAATTGATTCTCCAAAATAGAAAACTTGGGACAACATGCAGGATGCAATAAATCTACAATCATAAACTGCTTCATCTTTAATAAAATCACTTTTCCAACGTTACATGTATTGGCGTTCATTCTTTTAGATGCAGGGAACATTTTATGTATAATGTTTTTCCGCTGCATCAATTCTTTCATTGTCTAGGAAGTTTGAAAAGAAAATATAATGATTATAAAAATTATTATACTGCACGACAGAATTATATGTAGGCGGGGAATCAATTTAAAAGAGGAGTCGTATTTATATTAGATAACAGCAAGAGAAATGTGGTCTAGGTATCTGGTAAATGCTATACAGATTTCTTCTGATTAATCGAAAATGGAACAGAGCCATCCTCATGGTGTACATACCACGCCCAAAACATCGAAAAACTACATAATATTGCTAAAAAACTAGATAACATTGCCAAAACGCTTGAAAATGCACAATGCAAGTGCAAATTGCAAAAACAAAAATATTATCAACAAAGACCTAAGTGCAAAATTATTAAGGAAGCAATATAATAACATAGTTACTATGGACTAGATCAGGTAAGAAGAAAATGGTTTTATTGGTAAAAACAAACGGCTAAATGTTATGCAACACTGTTTTAAGGTAAGTACAAAACTTTTGTAAACAAGGAATGACCGAAAAATCAAAATCTAATAGATTACTAAGCATCTGCAAACGGTTTACAAATGCAATCTTCTATGTGCCATGTCCATTCATGGATGTCGGTAATCATGGCTCTCCACAATTTGATTGTTAAGAGCCATGAATTTTCTTAGAATGGATACTGCAGTGTTTTACCATTGGCTTCTTCACGGTGATTATGTCGAGACACCACCTCTTATTAACTGGTCGTTGACCGTTTTTCACAAGTATTTTCAATCTTACAAATTTGCTAAAATACCCCTTCACTCGCAAGAAATTAGTCTGGGGATGGTATACAATTTAATGATAGCTAGAAATAAACAAAATTTATATGGCATTTTAAAAATAATATAACCGGTTTCGTCCCAGCCTTATCAAGATTATTTCTGGGATATAAAAAAAAACGTGTAAATTTAATTAATATTAATGATAACGAATAGAGAGAAAAATAAGAAAATGAAGAAAGCTAGAATCCAATAACATTCCAACCCAGTAAGCCTCTTATATATATATATATATATATATATATATATATATATATATATATATATATATATATATATATATATATACATATATATATATATATATATATATATTCTCCAACGTCCTCGTGCATATCGGTGTGGGGTGTGGCATATCGACGAATGTAAATTCTTCTTTTTAATGCAGTACTATACTTTAAATAATTCCCTAGTTACCTCCCCAATCACTTCCTAGTCATATGCAAATCCGCTAGAATAAGACCCAACTCCAGAACGACTTAATTTAAAAACAGACATATGCAGTAATAATTAAGAAGAAACAGAACACTTTGAAAGCGATTTTCCGCTCCGACAAATCTGTGTGGAGAAGCTGCAGCGATAAACCTAACCTGATGCTTGATGAGTGATCGTTAGTTTTAAGGCTACAAAACGAAATACTGCAGTCGAATGAAGCGTTGGTTTGTAGCTGTCAATTCAAACCCTGGGATGGGTAGTGTGTCTTATAGTTTTTTTTTATACATGTTTGTACTAGTGAGCCAACTAAAATGAGCTGATTCATTTTATATTCCACCATGAGAAGAGTTAACCAATCAGAAAGATCAAAATATTCAATCCGACGTGTATAAAGGCCGTCATTTTGTTTTTTTCTCCCAAAATATCTTCACTGCCAACCTCTGATATCGAAGACTTAAAGAATTAACAGCTGCTACTTTCTCCGAAACTTCACTGCTAACCTCTGATATTGAACACATTACGGACTTCACTGGATTCCATATTCAGAGACTACGGCAAACATGGTTAAAAGTGTGTACATGGAATCATTGGAAAGGGAGCAATAAAAACTGATCAATACAAAATAAGGACTAGACAAGATAGCCGTAGACATTGTCAGTAGAACCAGAAGAATCTACCCCGTAGATTAAATAAAGGGTTGTTCGAAATGCCCTGTCGTTTACCGGGATCGACACATACCTGATGAAAGCTGGGAGCCACAACAGCCGAAACGTTGTGAAACTGCAAGAAAGATAAGAATATGTCCGCCATTAATACAACATAGTATAAACACCTTAAAAAAAGAAGTGTTCCAAGGACCAACATAAGACAGAAAATTGTGGAGATCCCTTATCGCCGATATCCTGGAGGACCGTGTCACTCAGAGAAAATACTTGTCTATAATGTATAGATTAGTTTACTCTACCATAAATTCCAAACAAGTGTGCAGTAACGTATCTTTGCAGCAGAAAAAAATATCGGAAATTTTCTCTAGCCTAATCGGCTGACGGCCATATTACGTTGAAACACCGGTTCCCGTACGATCACCGAAGTCAAGCAACATGGAGACTGGTCTGTAACATCCCGTTACCACTTTTTTTATCAATGTTGAATTTTGTACAATTTTGTGCAAAATGTGGATCAGAGAGTCTACTCAGCTTAGTAAATATTTTCAAGAAATATCAGTTTCTAATTGGTCAATAAACACACAAGTAGGTGTTTCAATTCACCCACGTACAAATATGTTTTCAGCGCCTGACCAAGTCAAGTTTTCCCGCCATTATCTGTGAGACTGTCAGGTGATTACATCAATTATAAATAGCAGAAATAAGCTTGCTGCTCTCTCTTTTTCCACTCTTCCCTTCTGCGAAGATGTGATCTTAAGGATTCTCGTCTAGACCATGGGCGTTCAGACGTTAATAGCATATTCACGCATGCATGTACGTACGAACTTTTCCAACCTAGATTTCAAGCATGCAGAACATTTCCAGACAAGCAACAAGAACTTTTCTCTTTGAAATATTCTTCTAAAGCTACAGTTTATTTAGCATTTCTCAGCTTTATAATTAATTCAAATTTTGTTAGCTCAGATAAAAATATTCACTAAGGGACGCCAACAGATTTTATCTTCTGCGCATGTACATCAATACACAAAACAAATACAAATGTTATGTTTTAAAACCATTTTGTTCCTTCTTGTATTTCATGTTTTGTGGCATTTTAAGTTAAAAATACATTGTGCGGTGTATTCATATTAATATACCACTACATATGTTAACCCAGACATTTGAGATGAGGCGAGAAAAACAAATAGTCCACTACAGGTCAGTAGCTCGATGATCATTTGGGAATATCACGTGATGTACCGTTATATATATAGATTGTGTAATGCATAACGGCTCGGAATATAGGAGTCGAGTTCCATTTCAAGTCGACTATGTGACTTCCATTTCTGTGTTGTTATCCATTAAACCGTCCGCACATCCAATCTTACAAAGTATCGTATTCGCAAACGGTCTGCCATCTTGGTATTGATCGTTGCTTCACTTCGGTGATCGTACGGGAACCGATATTTCAACGTAATATGACCTTAAGCCAAGTATCCTTTGGAATGCACAGACATGCAAAACGCATCAATTTATAAACCACATTACCCCCGCTTATTAATAAGAGATTTGTTTACAGAAAGAAATATCATTTGTTTCGGCGAATTGATTAGACAAGAAAATGACACATAATTGAATTGTCTCAAGTGTCTCACTCCGGGATTCTTAACATTGCGGTAAATTGCAATTCGCGTTAAATTAAAAATCCAATTTAAAAGCAAGCGTATAATTTAATCTATGCTTAGTCGCCAACCGTTGGTCAGTGCAAAATTTTTGATGGTCCGGAGAAAAATTAGGATATTATTTCAATTTTTTTTGAAGCTTCAGATTAAAGAATGACGAGTATCAAAACTATTATGGATGGTATATACATTCAAGACATTTTGTAATCTCAAGTTATACAAATTTGATATCATCCAGCCATAGTATAACTTAACATTATTTACAAGGTGATGGTCAATACTTGTTACTTAATACTTTCTTACCATTACTGATGATAACTAGTTAATGGTTGGTTTACTAGTATAATTTTTTTACAAACATCGCATAGCAAATGTAGTAATAGCGGCATCTACAAGAATCGGCTTACGCACCAGATACAAATTCATAAGCATTCGTACTCAAAAACTATTTTTGCAAAATATTTAAAAAACAAACAAAAAAAATCTTCTTGAAATAAACACATTCTCCGACTTGCAGTGACGTTATTGGAGCCAAAAATCCACAAACGGATTTCAAACAAATAGGTACAAATATTACACTAAAATGTGTAATACTTGAATAAACTTCAAATTTTCAATTTTGTTTGATTTACATAATTATACTATAAATTTGTTACCTTTTAATGGGTGCATTCATATTAGTGAAATAAAGGTTTTCTCATTATTATTATATGAATCCATTTACCATTTTATCTAAAAAATGAAGCCCGGAAATTAATGCTTTAAGTCCTGAATTCTAAGCTTATTTTGACAAGAAGTTTCGCGCAGCGAGAAATCAAATAGAGAACGGATTTTACTAATAATACCATCTAGACAAGCTGTTACATCAGCCACAAGGACAACAGTTGGTGAGTCTTACCCGTTTCCCTGTTTATTTCTCCCAGCGCTGATGAAGGACACAGGCGTGACCCAAAATTCTGGACTCATAACCTTAATTACCGTGCTTCAATTTGGTCTTGCGTTTAATAATTAATATTTAAAAAATATTTTTAGTACTGACCACATTGGTACCCTTTCGTTTGCCTTTGTTTTATTAACCAACCTATGTATTTTACATACTATAAGAAGCACATGTGGACACTTCCTTCTAACCATATATATATATATATATATATGAAGAAATATAGACAAGGTGTTCTATATTTATGGGATAAAGTGATCAATATCAGAGATAGAGCGTGCGTAAATATAAAAGTGAACATTGAAGTCAACACTGTTTCATGCTGGACGCAATCGTCAGGACACAACGATTGCGTCCAGCATGAAACAGGGTGTCGCCTCTAAGTATTGACATCAATGTTCACATATATATATATATATATATATATATATATATATATATATATATATATATATATATTTATATATATATTGAACAATAAAAAAAATATTAAAAAATCAAAAAATTAATATTAAAAAATTAAAATCTTTAGACACACTGGGTTGTAGATTAATGTTCTTTAGTTTTTTATTATTATTTCATTTAGATTCCTCGACTAGTTTCGACCAAAATGGCCATCATCGGGAGGAAAAATATTTCTGCTTGCTGGTAGCAGTAAACTACAGAAATGAATCTTTTGCTGGAGAAAATGAACTTTTGTCTGTAGTTTTCATTTGTTTGTTTTTTTTTTGTTATTTTTTTAACATGAATCTTTTAACAATCCTTGTGTTGGTCAAACAGTCTCTTTTAAATTGTTATTTGAGATAAGAGCATGATAGATACATGCTGCTCCGAAGTCTCTGGTCAGTTTGACAATTTTATTGGACCTGGTGAGGGGATATGTCTCTGTTTAGTGTTTGTATGTGTGTTATTTGATTATTAGGGAGTGAGTGAGTGTGATATGTGTAAGCGTGTTTATTGATATGGGTGTGTGTTATCATTTGGCTTATTAGAGAGTGAGTGAGTATGATGTGTGTAAGTGTTTATATTCGTGTGGGTGACTGTATAAGTGTGAGGCCTCCACACCTCCGTAAGCATGTCTGTCTTGTGTGGGTGAGAAATGTGGGTAGGTTTTGATTTGTTGAGTTATATATTGGTACTATCTGTATTGTTAAATTTATGGTTTTGCCCGGCTGGATATTTTGTTTTTAGACGTTGTATCCACTTATTTTCATGGGACTCTAAAATCTTTCTAATGTTATCTGGTCTGAACATTTTTATTCTCTCAATTATAGTGAATTTGGCATGTGTTTTGAAATCGTGTTTTTCTAGGCGGAAATGTTGTTCTACAGGTAATAATTTTTCATGGGGTGTCGACTTAATTCGTTTACGATAATTATTAATTCTGTAGTGAAAGGGCCATTCAGATTTTCCTACATATTGTTTCTGGCATAGTGTGCATTCTAGGAGGTAAATTATGTTATGACTTCTACAGTTAGAATCGTGGTAGATTTTGAAAGTAAATTTAGTGATTGAGCTAGTGAATGAATTCGTGTTTTTAATATGGTTGCAATATAAACTTCTTTTTTGTTACATGGTTGGGAGAATCCTGTTGTTTTTGTTTGTAGTTTATTACGGATTACCTTTTTACCTGAAATGTGGTTACTACCTATGATTTCTTTTAGGTTCTTAGGTCTACGATATGCAAGAAGGCCGGGTTCCTTAAACAATTTTTTTAGGTCTGGTTTGAGATGTAGTATTTCCCAGCGACGTTTGATTATTTGGGATAGTGGAGGCAGATTGGGATTGAAAGTGTTTACTAGGGGGATGCGGCTGGATTTATCTTTAATCTTATACATTAGGGCGTCTTCTCTTTATTTATTTGTTCCCTAATTAGGTGTTGTTTATAGCCACGTGTTGTGAATTGATGCTCCAGATTTTCAATGTGTTTATTTAATTCTTCATTTTGGAACATATCCTTCTGAGTCTAAGTGCTTGTGAAGGTTCTCTTTGAGGTGTTTAGGGTGGGAAGACTTAAAGTGTAGATAGTTGTGGGTGTCAGTAATTTTAGTGTGTAGTGTCGTTTGTAGTTTCCTGTTTACATCTATGTAAATGCGTGTGTCTAAAAATGTTACTGATGTTGTGGATTTTTTATAGTCAAACTTAAATGAGACGTGCACTGTGTTTAGGGTCATAAGGAATTGGGTAAGTTTGTCATCACTACCCATGTATACAAAGAATATATCATCGATATATTATTTAGATTCCTCGACTAGTTTCGACCAAAATGGCCATCATCGGGAGGAGAATTATTTCTGCTTGTTGGTAGCAGTAAACTACAGAAATGAATGTCTTGATGGAGAAAATGAACTTTTGTCTGTAGTTTTCATAGTTTTTTTTTTTTTTTACCTTTTTAAGATGAAACTTTTAACAATCCTTGTGTTGGTCAAACAGTCTCTTTTAAGTTGTTATTTGAGATGAGAGCTGGATAGATACATGCTGCTCTGAATTCTCTGGTCAGTTTATATATATATATATATATATATATATATATATATATATATATATATATATATATATATATATATGCTGTTACGGGTAGAAATAGAATGCGTCGATGAGAGAAAGTGAACATGAAATTCTACTACGTGGCTGATTTATTTAATTATCTATTTTTTTTATATTCATCGGCTGGTGTTCATATCAAAATAAATTAAAAAAAAAACATAACACCATCTTGTAAGAAAATTGTCAAGGCATGCATAGAGGTATGCGTCTCCCCCATCTGAAGACAAACGCAGTTCATCACAAATCGATTTTTGCGGTCATAACATATCTCATCCACCTTCAAGTTCTACATATCCCTAATCAATACAGAAAGCGAGAAATATGATTTTCACCGTTCCATATACGAAATGAAGTTGGCAGCCTTTACTGGACATTCTTTTACATTTCACGAGTTGATGTGTGGAAGTCAAAACCCCAGTAGGGGCCAGTGCGTGATATCACCTTCAAAGTTAACAGTTTGAAAACTTTAAATTATCAAAATTGCTAAGTCGTTTTGACACCATCTTTGCTCTACATCATATAGTTAAAAAGACAAAAAAAAAAAAGAATTGAATATTTAAGAATGGTATTCCAATATGTATACTATTTACATTATTCAGACTATTGTCCTCATCTTTGTTGCCATATTTATCACAACGTTTCGACTGTTTTACGCTCCGGCCATCTTCAGGTGGCTGGAATGTCGAACGGAATTCTTTATTTCGCTCGTTGGGGTAGACTGTTCTAGTTCCACGTGTCATGTCTAATCTAATTGATCAGTTATCTCCTGTTAAAGACTCATGGCACAGTGGATAACGGTTAAGGCAGTGGAGAACTTGGAGAGGCGAATTAACGGGAGATAAGTGATAATATACATCCATTAGGCATGGTACGTGGAACTAGAACGGTCTACCCCAGCGAGCGAAATAAAGGGTTCAGTTCGACATTCCAACCACTTGAAGAAGGCCGGTGCGTACAACGGCCGAACGTTGCGATAAATATGACAACAAAGATGAAGACAGTAGTCCGAATAATGTAAATAGTGTACATAATACCGCATCTCAGAAATATAAACAGATTCCAATATATATTCCACTACAAGAAGGCCAGTGCATACAACGGACGAACGTTGCGATAAATATGGCAACAAAGATGAAGACAATAGTCGGAATAATGTAAATAGTGTACATAATACCGCATCTCGTTTTAAAATATTATCAGAAATACATTTTTGAAAAAGAAATATGACTAGCAATAAAAATCTTGCCGGCATTAAACAACCCATTGAGGTTGATATACCGTAAAACAAGCCAAATCAAACCAAAGTCCGATTAGTTATGATGCCATCTTTTCTTCCCTCTAGCTATGGGATAATTGACTTCCATCACTAGATCATTATTATCTTTAAAAAGACTTCTTACAATCTAAAAATATTTTCTGGCTTTAAATAACCTGCCAAGGGTTAGTAAGTGATAGAAAACAAATCATTCAATCTTAAAGATGGTTCACAGATGTTCCTTGTAATATATATATATATATATATATATATATATATATATATATATATATATATAGAGAGAGAGAGAGAGAGAGAGAGACTGGTGTTCGATAAAAGTGACTCACCTGAACTTTTTACTTAAAAATCTTTTCACCTATTGTTTTGGGGGTCAAACTTATTTTTAATCTTACTAATATAAAGACCCCTTCCTGATCACCTAGTAAAAAAGTTTACTCACCCTAAGGTATTCTATTGATAATTATAATTTTGGATATAAATTAGATTCAGGGAAAAACTCTGTGCAAAAAATTTGACTTACTTATTTACTGCAACTACTAATCAATAGAAACATAACCGATCAGCTTTAAATAAAGAATAATAGAGGTATAATTTATTTAAAATAGGTAATATAGTTCGAAATATTTAATAATCTATGGGTCCTCCTTTATTTTGAATAACCTTTTCAACCCTTTTTGGCATTGACTTGATTAGGTTCTGGCAAATCTCATCTCCAAGCATTGAATTCCATTCGGATATGAAATTCACAATCAAATCCTCGTTGTCGCTCAACTGCTTTCTCGAGAGCCTGTACTTTATAATGCTCCATATGTTTTCTATGGGGTTGAGGTCAGGAGATTGGGGCGGCCAAATCATAACACTCACCTGATTCTCATCAAAGTATTCCTTCATCAATTTTGATTTGTAACAGGGAGCAAAAGGTAGCAGACAAGACTCTAACATTCTCTTGTACCGCTCGCTCCTGAGGGTCTTTTCAATAGTTCTATGAAAAGAAAAGCATCCCAGAACATTATACTGAACGGATGCTTGACAGTACTTACTGCTAAATTCAAAGAACTTTCGAAGCTTCTTCTTCAGATTTTAGTTCGCGTATCTTTTGAATTTAGCTCAACTTTCGTTTCATCGGAGAAGAGAACATTTAGTAAAAAAATCAGGTGAATCACTTTTATTGAACAGCACTGTATTCCTATTTCCACGGTGTTGTATCGTCGAGGTGAATAATAAACAGAGAAGACTGACTGCTTGATATATTTATTAAACGATTAATAAGAAAATTTACAAGGAATAGAGCAAGGTCAAATGCTGTATAACCAAATGAAGTAAGATCAGTTCGAATATTAATCAGCTTCGTATCAATTTACTAATCAACTTATTAATCACCTGTTGAAGTCCTTAATCGTAGACTAGAGCTAGGACATCTGGTAGAGTGCTGAAGGTGTACTAGCTACTACAACATATAGGGAATGATCTGACGAGCTAGATTGCATAAGGCCACCAGTTCAGACCTTTACAACTAAGATCTGCCCTGGCACATACACAACGTGGAATCGTTGTTATTCTTATTCCGTTTATATTCAACGTTCCATTTGAACACATTCTTCCCAAGATGTGTTACTTTTTGGAAGATGACTGCCAAGGGGATGATCTCACGAAAGCTAAAGCCTTATCTTCGGGAACTCTCAACAACTTCATTAATTAATACTTTATTTTGAGTGGCTCTTTACTTTCGCCATAGAACAAAGCTAAATGGTTAGAAATGAATGTGATAGATATTGTTTTGCTGTCAACATCTAATTATGGGGAGAATGCTTAAAATTACAGTCTATGGCGGTCAAACGGAGCTGATTAGACGCTCCCTTATTAGATTTTAATTTTTTCATCTAATACAAGGCCCAAGTTCCACCCAAGCTAAAGGGTTAATGAAAGCGCTTGTTGTGTGAACGGCAAGAGCGAAGTTTGAAATTAATTTTGTCCTGAAAATGACAGAGACAAAATAAATGGAAGATCACGGTGCACATTCAAAATGGATATACATTTTTTGTACCGTGTCCCTTCTGGGCATGGGCAATTGTGGCTCTCCACACTTTCCTGTCTTTTTATATCTCTTAGCAATATTTGTTCCCTTATGATGCCTTCCAGACATTGTTCTACCTTCCATTTAGACAAGCTGGTTAAGTTGAAACACAAAGTTTCGCTCTCCCATTCTCGTGTCCGTTGAAAAATAATAAGGAGAAAAGATAGCCTAAAGAATCCCTTTTCTTCTTTTGTTTCTCCAGTTGTTCGGGCTTGTTCTTTGCTTTTTATTCTTCCTTTTATATATTCTTGAATTTTCTATCTAGATAGATAGCTTGTCATATCTATCTATCTATCTATCTATCTATCTATATCTATCTATCTATCTATATCTATCTATCTATCTATCTATCTATCTATCTATCTATCTATCTATCTATATCTATCTATCTATCTATCTATATATATATATATATATATATATATATATATATATATATATGTAAATATATCTTTATGAATAAAAATGACAATAGGAAAACTGGTAATTGCTGATGCGTTTCGTCCAATGTGGACTTTATCAAAGCAAAATACGAAAATGAAATTAAATGAACAAAGTAACTAATAAAAACAAAAACAGAATGTACGTAGCAACTGGAATGTAGAGAAACGCTATTTTCATATTTTTAACTGAAAAAATAACGTCAGTAATTGTCACGTGTGGAGAATATTGTGATTATATCTGTGTTGTAGTATTCAACCATTTTCTTTCGATTTTATGAATCTGTTGCGTATATTTGTTTGTAAGAGCATTAATTTTGTTAAGAAAAGTGAAATAGTATAAAAACCTGGGCGTAGATTAATATTTGGGTAATTTTCTATGGCGGCACTCTCCAGAATTTTCCTTCGGAGTGAGTTATTTTCTTTTGTGTAGCATTTTTTAAATCAAAATTATTAATTATTAATTATATATATCTTTCTCAGGCTGTTCCTATTTGTCTGTCTGTGTGCCTATCTATCTATCTATCTATCTATCTATCTCTGTCTCTCTCGCTCTCTTTCTCTCTCTCTCTCTCTCTATATATATATATATATATATATATCTTTCTCAGGCTGTTCCTATTTGTCTGTCTGTGGGCCTATCTATCTATCTATCTATCAATATATATATATATATATATATATATATATATATATATATATATATATATATATATAATAAAGTTTGTATTTTTGTTATCTCTTCTAAACCTTGTTCTGCCAGACATCCTCGTTAGGCAGATTATGTGGTATTTTCCTCTGTCTCTCTTGCCTTCCGTATGTCCTGTGCATGTCAAATATTACAAGCCCTCTTCCCTCAATATGCGCCCAACGTATTTCAGCTGCTTGCCGTAAAGACCACATTTTGGTAACCTGATTTTATATCGATTGAACTGCTGACATTGTTAATGAATCTAACATAAACTTCGCCACATAGCAGTTTACATCGAAGTCTGATATATATGTACATGTTTAAGTACGTAAATTACCTCATGAAATTTTCTGAGAAAAGTAATAGACTTTGCGATGCCGAAACAAAAATATATTTTAAATAAAAAAAAAAGAAGGAAAGCAAAAAGAAGACTTTAAGAAATAAAACCCCAAAAAGGAACCAATATTTGTGTAAAGATGTGTCAATAAAGATAATGGGGCCTTTGGGTTTACTAAGACTGACATTGATAATGGACGATGTTTAAAGAAAAAAAAAGCGAACATTCTGGTCGGGAAGGGGATTGCTTGAACGAAAGTTCAACTGGATATTGGCCTTTATCATCTTTAAAAGATGAAGAAAGAAAAAACAAACACACAATGGAAATAATGGAAGATGAGTAAACACACCGTTTCGTAGCGAATTGAAATGATCGGAGTTCATTTCTGGGCAACGGCATTTAAACATTGCCGCCGTTTCTTCTCCATTCTGCTTGGCAAGATGTCAGATCATGACTCAGCACTTTTGGCCAGCGATGGCAATGGCGAACGCTAGGGACGGTGGTTTGACTTGCTGGTATTTTGGTCTTTGTTGTTGCTGTTGTTGTTCCTTCTGTAAATGCATTCGATTTATATGGCAGAAGAGAAAGGGGGGAATGTTGACACTGATCGAAGATGCGTTTGGCAAAAATTCAAAGTGGTTCCTTTTCTTGAGAATTGGAAGAACGAAGTATTAGACAAAAGAACTACGCGACTGAAAAAAGAGTTAATGAAAGGAAGAATGAAAAGAAAGAAACAAAAAACTAAAGACAGAATGATCGACAGCAGAAAAAAATTAAAAAAAATTAGAAATAATGTCAGAGAGACCGAAAACAATTTGAAAACAGCGTCAAAATGAAGAAAGTCGAAAAAAGAAATAGAAGAAAGAATGAAATATGGAAAATTAGAACTAACGAACAAAACAAAGAAAAAGTAAGATAGATAGATAGATAGATAGATAGATAGATAGATAGATAGATAGATATGAACAGACAGAAAAATAGATGGATAGATAAATAGGTACAGACCGAGATAGATAGATAGATAGATAGATAGATAAATAGATAGATAGATAGATAGATAGATAGATAGATAGATAGATAGATATGAACAGACAGAAAAATAGATGGATAGATAAATAGGTACAGACCGAGATAGTTAGATAGACAGATAGATAGATAGATAGATAGATAGATAGATAGATAGATAGATAGATAGATAGATAGATATGAACAGACAGAAAAATAGATGGATAGATAAATAGGTACAGACCGAGATAGATAGATAGATAGATAGATAGATAGATAGATATAAAATTAATGAATATATAAAAGAAAGAATAAAAGCAATGAAGAAGCACGTAGAAAAGAACAAAAGAAGAACAGAGATTCTTTAGTCTATCTCTTCTCATCATTGTTTTTTTTTTTAAACATTTCCCCCCAAGCAAGGTGATGAAGCCCCTAATATCCCCGTAAAAATGCTGGAAATAGAGAAAATCTTAGAAGACTTCAATAATAAGAAAGAACAATAAAAAAAAACAAATTCTCATTCTTTGAGAGACCGTATACGGTGATTGACGCTGCATTTGTTTATTTGAAGATTGTGGGTGACTTGTAAGCAAGCAAACGGAAAAGTGTTCAATGGCGGAAAAAGAACCACCAGAATAGAACTTATGGTTCCATCTAGGTATCTCAACAGTAAAACAACGAGACCTTCTTGTCAATTTAAATTCACACAGTCGAGCTACGAAAGACGAGTGCCGTATTTATTCTGTGAAATACAGATATGTGGCAAAAGGAGCTAGCCGCAATCACTGACCCAAGCAATTACCATTCTTACTACATCCACTAAAATACCCCAGACCCTCTATGAAGTCCCAAGGAGTCCTCATATATACAATTTTGTTTGTGGGTGGAGGGGTATAATTTTGACCATGTTCACTATGAATACAGAATAGAGAGCAGTACGTAATCTGTTCAATGAAGCAACGTTAAAGATTAACACTCACGAGTCAGACACGCTACTGAATCTGACTATACCTCTAATACCACCAGCAGCTATTCTGTAATTCTTCATTCTTCGATATCAAAGGCTGGCAGTGAGTATTCGGGAAAAAATCATGGCCGCCTTTATAAACGTCGCATTGAATATTTGGAGCCTTCTGATTGGTTAACCCTTCAGTTGGTGAACTATAAAATGAGTCAGCTTATTTTGACTGCCTAAATTGATAAGCATTAGTACGCCAGGGTACCCAAAACTTCCAACATATAAAAGAAACAGTCTAAAAATCTAAATCCAGTGTGTATTTACAGTGTATGGCATATCTATTTTACAATAAACTAAACAAAATAGTGTTCGTATTAACCACCCATATACGCACACACTTCATAAGTTTGAGGAAAACCTTAATTGTCTGGACGGAATTAATGCGGATCTAAAATAATTTCAACCAATCATTCGTCAATCCATTCACTCAAACACACTCTGATTCAAACACATCAATAAATACGAGATACACACTCGAAATACGAAAGGCGTTCTGCATCTACCAGAGAACTGACATCTCTGGTACCCTAACAGTAGAGAGGAGCGGGAATTGAACTAAAGAAATAATCAACATTTATTGAAAGGGCAGAAGGAAGCAACGTCATGTGTCCAAGCAATTTCAGTTGTCTCTTATTTTAAATATGATTTTTCTCCGTAAAAAAGCATCGCTGCTCATAATTAGTATTTATAATTTACCTCAATATGCACCAGTAAGTCTACAGCTGTGTTACTTAAAATCGTTTCCTCATCTATGTCTAAATCGATAAGCATTTATTCTCATAAAAGTAACTAGATATTACATAGCAGTTCAGGGTTAGGTCTACTCTTATTTGTAGAATGCACATTTCGCTCTTCTTGTGTGACGTCCTCTTTAAGTATAAGTTTCTTTATTTACACTATTTAGATTCGGACTATTATCCTTATCGTTTTTATCACGAAGTTTCCGCCTTCTTCAGGATGTATGGGCAGCGGAACGAGTACAGGCTACCCCCGTATATGAAATATCCGTATATGAAATAAAGGTTTCCATTCAGAATTCCCTATAGGTTACTGTTGTGGAGTAGCTGACCCCCCACCCACAAGACTATGCTTGTCGATTCTCTGCTTGTCGATACTCTGTGTTCGTTCGAAAAGGAACCCAGACCAGGCTATGCCGAAAGGAAGAGTCTCGTCTGGGTAGGTAGACAGCGACTGAAACCTGTAAGCGGGGTCTACGGGGAATTTTTGCCCGAGCGTAAGCGCTGCCAAAGCCCCACGTTAAAAATCGACCGTGTGCCACATATCGCGTTGTAGGTAAACTCCGAAGAGTTAACCATTATTGCATTAGTCTGTGTTCTGAACCGTTTACCATATTATTCTCCGGAATAAACTTCTTATTTTCTGTATTAGTGATAACCTTTTCTATTTACGACACAACAGAGACGAAGATCGATATACACATGAGGAAGGCCAAGGAGAACATCGGCTAAAATGCTGTGATAAAAACAACAAATATGAAGACAATAGTCCAAATATCAATAGCGTGAATATTGATAAATATTCATCCTAGAAATTCAAACATGAATGCTCGGTTTCTTTGCAGTATATTTTCTTTGAGAGTTCCACTTTATGCACATGTTCTGTTCGTAATATTCCCCCTGTTCGTCGGTGAATCAAATATAAAAAAGAGAGATCCTTTTCTGTCTTCCATCAGCACGGCGATGCTAACCTCCAAGAATGTGACTCATTGCGCCTTCACGGATTAAAGTTTCCCGCTGTCATGAAGGGGAAAGTTTATATAGAATCAAACGCAAAGCCTACTGCTGGACATTTTTTACTCGCTAGAATCTCTCTTACATATATAAAGGTGATCATTCTTCCATGCATTGACTATTGCTGTCACATTAGGTCTGGTGCTTCTGTTTTGTATTTAGAGATTCTTGGTAAAATCCAACCAAGAATCATTATTAGTCCTGACCTGGCATCTAGGTTTCAGTCACATTCGCACTTTCATAACGAAGACTTCCTGTGCCACTATTAACATTTTCACCGTAATTGTTCTAATGAATTTTCATCTTTGGAACCTCGAAAATTTAAGTGCGATACTCGATTGACAGCTACGTTTCATCCTTTTACATTTGATATGGCTAGAGATAACAGTAAGTTCTACGATAAGATTTTCTTCACCAGCACTTTCCGTCCTTGTTCACCATTTAAGCTACGTTTACTAAATTATATTTGCATTTCGACGTGCTGTAAAGTTTACGACTGAATAGGGAGTTTAATTCATTTATACTCGGGGCTCGATACTTCTGTCCTTGTGCCACCTCTAAGCATGAAAGAAAGATTTTCGCACCGAACCAATAAAAGAATGGAAGTAAATCGAGAACGATAAAAAAAAAAACCCGACATCTTTGCACTTTTCCTTGCCGTATTCTGTTATGTATTTTCGATCCATCGCGGAAATTTGTGGAGATGCGTTCTGTCCTCTTAACGCCAAATTCAACGCTTTATTCCCTGTTTTTCACTCAGGTTGTAACCATGGAAACTTGTGGAAGTAAATGGTATCAATTCGTACTGAATGGAATTTTAAAAATGGGAAAGGAGAAAAATATTCCCATGATTCTAGTCGATTGCTTTACAAGAACAAAACGGTTAAGCGCCATGGAAAAATATTGTAAAAAAAAAACACGATAACAAACAATAGTAACAACGAATTGCACTTACAGATTTTATACAAAAATATTCCTGCTATTGTTCTAAACAGTATTTCATAAAACTACGTTCAATAACATGATATTTCTTGCCGATTCAAAGGATTTTAACGAAACGTTTAAAAAGTTTTCAATGTAATTTACAGGTTTTAAATTAACATTGAATGTTTTATGTTAACATTTAAAGGATTCAAAGCAATTTATATATACATTTCTCTCGTTTGGAAGAAATTTAATCTCCCCTTTATATATATATATATATATATATATATAAGTGAACATTAAAATCAACACTCAGAGGCGACATGCTGTTTCATGCTAGGCGCAATCGTCTATATAGGAGAAAGTGCTGAATATATATATATATATATATATATATATATATATATATATATATATATATAATTTTAAAAACAAGGAATGTATTGATTTTAATTTTAAAAGTCTCTAAGGCCCTTTCAACCAACATCTCATCAGGAGGTAATCGTTGGATAATTAATTAACGAAAAGAATAGTAACGACAATAAAGAGCAAAAAGGGGGAACACGCTAAAATAACAAACAAATGTATATACTTGTAACGAAGGAAGGGGAAATAACGTGTAAATAAATAAGCGAGGGACAGTTAAAATAAAGTATCCCCCAACAGATTAAGAGACTTTACAAATTCCTTCTGTCGGCAGAGAGAAGGTTTCCTTAATCCTATACAGACCGATTCCAAAATCTTCAAATGATTGTTGGAATCGGCTGTATGAATAATTTTAAACCACTCTTTTTTGTACGACTTGGCGCAGGCTATATTCTCAACTAGGTGTTGATCAATAGCCGATTCCATATTCATGGGGGGAAGATAGCATATTTTATCTATCTTACCAAGTCGTATTTTGGAAGGTACATGCTGATTGATTCTAGTTTATATATAAATTTTGTACCTCTAAACATTTGTTTATATATATATATATATATATATATATATATATATATATATATATATATATATATATATATATATGTATATATACAGCACTTTCTCCCATAAATATAGCACACCTTAAAATTATATTTCTGTATATATATATATATATATATATAAAGAGAAAATATCTATTTTTAGTATTAGGTTGGTGCAAAAATAATGACGTAATAATGCCGTTTTTGACGTTAAAAATACGTCAAAAAACGAAATTATTACGTCATTATTTTTGCACCAACCTAATATTTCTAGACATTGTCCCTTTCAAAAACATTTCATCACCGACACTTCTTGTATATATATATATATATATATATATATATATATATATATATATATATATATATATATATGTGTGTGTGTGTGTGTATAAATAGAAAAGAGAAGACGCGGCTGTATTTGGTTATAATGTGGGATTTATGTTTATTTATTCATTCAATTTTTAAAAATATATATTATACTTTATTTTAAATTTCTTTTTTTGCTGCACGTGTTTCAGGTCTTTCGACCTTCATCATACGGAGATGGTTATTTCCACATGTTATTTAAAGGAATTATTTTTTCTTTATTGGTTTGAAATTAATTCCTTTAAGCAAACTTAAAAAAAAAATTATAAAAAAAAATAACAAATATATGCCAATCTCTATACAAAAACGTCGCTGTAGAGAAATGCTAAAATCTACTGAAACACACTTAACAAAAATAGAAATAAAGTTACCTATTCTCACGCATAAAATCATAAAATATGACGGCTAATCAACAACGTCTCTTCAATTTCGGTAACCAATTTTACAGACCAAAATTTTGCTGATCGATCGGATCTCCTTTCAACGGCGTTCTCATTTGTCTATTTTTAGTATTTCTAGAAATTTTCCCTTTGAAAAAGATTTCATCACCGACACTTCTTATTGCAGATATATAGACAACTCGCTGATAATATATCCACAAAACACTATTTTAACATATTTTGTCAACCAACTTAACGTTGAACCAACAAGACTTCACCTTTGAACCTGAAACCAGGAATTTAACCTACCTGAACAACATTCAGATTGTCACATCCAAAATCTTTATGGATATAAGCAGAAGTAATATAATCTCCATAACAATAATAAAGACGCAGTCATATATAAAATAGATTGCCAAAGAAGTCACTCACAATACATTAGAGAAACATGCAGAAATTAAAAAAAAACAAAACGTATCTATGAAAACAAAAGGGACTTCATAGATAACAATATATTCGACCACAATTTTGATGTATAAAATGCCACACTCATCAAAAGAGGAGTTAAGTTATTCAGAAGGAAAATCCTCGAGAATGCTGCCATCGAATTCTATCAAAATATCAATCTACGCCCTGTTTTTTTTTGTCTAATCTAACCTTTTCTAAAAGAATTACTTCTCTCCCAAGCCAATATGTATAACAAAAACTATGTTGAAAATGAAAAGAACACGTTTAAATCCATCACTTCAGCCTTTGAAGATGTAAAGAACAAACGTCCATCTCTTATCATAACAATCTAATCACAACCCAAGCAATAATCATTAAAAAAGAATATCGAATATTACTCGCTCACTTTACATTCCAACAGACTGAATTAAGACAATTTGTGACCTACTGATCTTTCAACGAACTGACGAACATTCATGAAACGTTCCCAAATTTACAAGCCTTGATAAAAAGAAAAAAAAATCCTAGCCTCTGTGTACATAAACACGTGCAGCATAATAAAAGCTGCATTGCCTTGATAACGTCCCTCAGAGGATGAAACGCGTCGGCAAAGTATATTTTTCCTCTTATCTCTTTTTTTTTCTTTTTCTCTCGTCTACAGATACACTTCATCTGAGAATATTCACACACGCACATGTACACACACACACACACACGGTGCGCGGTCAGGTTGCATAGTATTAAAAGACCGACAAGCTCAAAAGACTCTGCCGAGTCTAAAGATGTCATCTTCCGCTTTAAATTTAGACACCCCAACCTTACCCTGACTTGACCTCTTTGAATGTAACTGAGATATTGATACAAATTATTAACCCTTACGCTCATTTTTTTTTAATAATTGCTCCAGCCGTTACCATAGTAATTTTAATTTTAATAATGAATATGCTTTTAAAACGCGTAAATTTCAGGAATTTGTTATTCCCCGCAAAAAAAAATTTCGCTTGAAGATGGAACAGAGCTTGGTACTTCAATTTAATTCAAATAATTATATTGAAGTTTTCGACTCTCGTTTTGAAACATGAGAACTCTTATGCAGCGATGGAATCATATGTTTAAATAAATAACTATATTTATGCTCTACTTTTGTATCGAGCACTTTTAAAAAAAATAATAACAAAAATACTAAAGAACTTTGGATTATTTACCTAACAAGTTCTTTCCTATTCTCTATATATTTTACACACACACACACACACACACACACACACACATATATATATATATATATATAGAGAGAGAGAGAGAGAGAGAGATAGATAGATAGATAGATAGATAGATAGATAGATAGATAGAACATAATCGAACGTGTAGTACGTCAATATATAGTTAGATATCCCAGGTTCACATCTCTAGTTCTCTATATAATCGTACAATCTTTCAATGGCAGTGTTTCAACTAAGATGGAAGCTATGTAAAAGTCAGCTGGTTGTTGGTGTCCTCTTACAGTGGTTTTCCATTTCTTCTTCACTAACTTAACGTTTTCTCCTCAGTGCTTCTTTCCCTGTATCAAAGAGATGGAACTCTTTCGTTAATATTTCCAGGAGGTTTTTCTTCGGCAACAAAGAACTCGATTACTACTCTCTGCTTCTTACGAACTTCCGGTAGGGCAGCCATTTTCATATCAGCTCATTTTATTCATAGATTTGAAAGATAAAAAAAAGAAACACAACGAGATAATAAAAGCTCAAGAGTGCATTCGTCTTTACATCTGTACCAAATTTCGAATAATTTAATTGAGAAATGTGCCTCCCGTGACAAATACTGCATTACATTTCTAATCAATGTCGTACGTATTAGGTTGGTGCAAAAATAATGACGTTTTTGACGTATTTTTAACGTCAAAAAACGTCATTATTTTTGCACCAACCTAATATATATGTACATATATGTTTGAGTAGTTATATCAAATTAAAAATTCCATATCATACGGTCAGTTTTACAAACACGGGGGAGTCAGGGTATAATCGTCTTCTATTGTTCCCTCAGAATATGTCATTTGCACAGGATTGCAGTAATTTGAAACTATTTTCGGCGTGTCCGATGAAATTTATTTGGCCTTGACAAATGTTGCGTCATCAGTGACTGCATCAGAAATTTATCACGCACATACACGAGTGTCACGACTGTCAATTTGTTGTCCTACTACAAGGAAGCGTTCGAAAATTGTAACGATGTACGAAAACACTGGCAAGCATTAACAGTAAACAAATCAAAGTACTACTGTATCATATGCGTTTGTTGTTGCATGCTTGTACTAGGACTGGCACGTAAACTCACCTGATTTAAATCCAATCGAGAATCTGTGGTCAATCTGCAAGAAACGACTTCGCGGAATGGACATACGAATTATTAACATATGCACTGGATCATGTTTCATTGGAACAACACGAAAAAAGAAGAAAATAATACAGGAATTATACGTTTTTTTTTCAGTTAATTTGCACAAGGGTGTATATATTGGAAACACTGGCCTTAATGCTACCACAGTTTCTATCAGAAACATTTAATCAGTCAGTTAGACTGTCTGCTGAAAGCATTCTGTTAATAACCGTGGTAGCATTAACATCAATGTTTACAATATATAAAGTGCCCTATATTTTCTTTATGGAAAATTGTATTGAGCTCTCTCTTAATTTAGCCGTTTCTTTTGGAAATTACCACTTTTGCCACAAATTCGTTTTATGAAGAATATATATATATATATATATATATATATATATATATATATATATATATATATAATTTATTTTAGGAAATTAAGACTAAAACATGTTAAAAATCGCTACATAATTACAATCATGTTTCAAGGCCATAATTGTGTCTACTCTAGGGATGTTAAACTACTGGCCATTAGTTTAACATCGACAGAGGAGACACCTTTATGGTGTTGAAACATAATTGTAATGGTGTAGCGATTTTTAACATGTTTTTGTTTTAATATCTTAAAATAAATAATATTTAGCTCTGGTCTCTATTGAACCTTCTTTAAATTAAATTTTACGTACAGTGGAATCATACTTCATTCGTTCTCATTTTACCTGAATATGACAAATTAAAAAAAAAATTATGTTTTCTATGAAAGTTTTTATTTATATATATTTGATATTTCAGATCGACATCGATCTTTTTTCAGAAGAAAGATCGAGGTCGATCTGAAATATCAAATATATATAAATAAATAAATACTTTGATAAAAACATTATTATTTTTTTAATTTGCAACTCTTTCTATATATACATACTAAGAAAATATACGTAGCTTCTCATTATGCTATATATATATATATATATATATATATATATATATATATATATATATATATGTTTGTATGTATGTAGGTAGGTAGGTATCAGTGTGTATATCCGAATCTTATTTCTTTATTGTAGCATACTCGATTGTAAAAGTTACGCACAACCAAGCATGCAGATAAGAAGTCTTTGTGAAATGCATTTTTCAGGTGACATGAAATGTCCAGTGCATTCCATAGCAAAGTGTGAATCTCTGAATGATGTGAATACTTTAACTTTTCATTTGATTTTTTTTTAATTCCAACTCTCATTTTTTTCACGTCTATCCTCCGCAGCTATGATTGTTTGTCAATTATATTTCTTACCTTTGAGAGAGAGAGAATGGTAAATTCTATTTTGACAATCTGACAAATTCACACTGACTTTGGCAACAGGAATCGGCTTTGAGAGTGTTACTGGTATTCATTCCCTAAGGTAGATCTAACCGCTTCTTGCTGGTGAAAAATGTTTCAAATGTGATGAGATTACTTGACATTATCTATCCCTCATTAAGTCTCTCTCTCTTTACATATATATATATATATATATATATATATATATATATATATATATATATATGTGTGTGTGTGTGTGTGTGTGTGTATGGGTGTGTATTACAATATCCATATATCTATATAAATATATAAATATTAAATTATCTATCTATCGATATATGTGTGTGTGTGCGTGCGCGCGCCTCAATTTAACATCACCCTCATTCAGTCCATCCCTATCCAAGTATCTGTTTCTATTATATCTTGTGAAAATCTCTTTGGCTTTCTATCTATCTATCTATCTATCTATCTATCTATCTATCTATCTATCTATCTATCTGTCTGTATATAAACATATATGTCTATATATCAACATATATATAATACATATCTGTTTTTCCTAACAGATAGCAGAAGTGCAATCAGCTGTCGCTTTTATGGCTATCTACCTATCTATCTATCTATCTATCTATATATATATATATATATATATATATATATATATATATATGTATAAAAGTGAACATAGAAGTCAACACTTAGAGGCGACAGTCTGTTTCATGCTATATGCAATCGTCAGGCCTGACGATTGCATATAGCATGAAACAGACTGTCGCCTCTAAGTGTTGACTTCTATGTTCACTTTTATATTTACACACGCTCTATCTCTGATATTGAGTACTTTATTCCATAAATATAGCAAACCTTAAGACTATATTTCTTTATATATATATATATATATATATATATATATATATATATACATTTTTTCTCACAGTGCAATCAGCTCTCCCTTCATATATCTATCTGTCTTGTTTTCAAACAACATTCACGTCTATCTTTTTATTTTCATATCTATCTATATATTTATTCATTTGTTATTGCAAATATTATGGATAAATCGAAAATAATGTATAGCACGGAGTAATCAAAACTGGATATATCTATCTATGTGACTCTCGGGGAAATGGTGACTATTTCTTACCTCTCGACATCTTTTCAAATAGGTCCTATGTATATTTTTTCACTCTAGTTCAAAAACTGCCTATTAGGTATTGTTTATCAAATAAAAGGGATTTCTCTGTAAATAAAATCAAAACGCTTCTTCGAATAACCTGACAGGAAACAGTTCGTTTCAATTTAGAAATGACTGAAAGAAATATCCCCACCCGTAATTTAAGGAGAACTCGTACAGATGAATGATGGTATTTCTTTCTAGCAAAAGAGATAGGACACTTCACGGTCTCTTCCGCCATGTTTTTTATTTTTATTTCTTGGCTCGATGTTAAAAAGCTATATTTCCTTGTATCTATTTGTGTGTTCTTACTTTGTAAATTGTTTGCCTTATTACTGGTTGGTTTACCTCTCTCTCTTAACACAGACACACGCATATATATATATATATATATATATATATATATATATATATATATATATATATATATTAAAAATTTCACACCAAGCAAAACGGGAATGTCAGTAGTACACAGGGGATTACAGTGTGTGAAAGTGTAGAAGAAAAACTGAGAGGAGGGAAGATTGAGGAAAAGAAAAAGTGTGCACAGGATTCAAGAAGAAAGTAGATGGAGAGTAACATTACATTTAAATCTTTGAAGACGACAGCTATCTGGGAATCAGTGAAACTGAGGAGTGTTCCACAGGTGGGAAGTGCGAGAAAAGAAACTGTTGGTGGCTCTTGCATTTAGCTATTTCAACAGTAAAAAGATGGGGTCTAAAAGCCAATCTAGTAGTACCCGTAAATTCATGTCGTCGGTGAGGCACTGGTCAAAACAGTCAGTTATGGAAAAGGCAAAGCGAAGCCCATCACTTCGACGAGAAATTGACTGGATTCAAAATGCCAGGTCAGGATCGATTAGATTAAAGTTCATTCTTTAGTGTAGAGCCTCATGATATACACAGGAGCACCGGACCAAATATGGCAACGGTATTCAATTAACAAACGAATGGATTCTGATGAGAAATAATTTCTAGGACGAAACGGAGACACAACTTTCCTTGCTGTAAATGCAGCTTTTGATCTTATGTCGTGGCTCTACTTTTAGTCAGACGAATTAAATGTGTGTCGGGATGTCATTTACGCTACCAGAAAGATTACTACCAATTGTACTAATACTACATAAATAATCATCACCATTGCTGCTTAGGTTCCGATTGAAAATGTCCTTTTGTTTTGTTTGATTTCATTTTAGTGCTGTTTATTCGCATCAGCATAAAAACCTACATATATTCTGAATTCTTTGTATCTGGCGCCGAATAAAAGGAATAAAACTTATAATATATTTTGGAATTAAATAGAAATTACTATGATTTCCTTAAAGAATGTTACCATGTCGTTATGCCTGATTGCAGTTGAAAGTGATTGTTTGCACTTAGGTCGAGATCTCAGATATGTCTCGATATATTTGTTTAATTACGCTTAATTCTGAAACTGTTCAAATTGTCTTCCAATCTTACGGCGTCCATCGATCTACGTTGCTTAATCTATTCAGCTCTACCACTGGAATTAATCGATTTGCTGAAAGACAGAAAGTATTGCAAATGCTTAATTGTCGTCCTCCTCAAAAATAAATTTAGCGCCTTATTTTGCACAGCAAGGAAGATGTTTCCCGGACGTACATTATGGCTTTGTAGGAAAATTAGATTTTCACTCGGGAATTCGGACTCAATGATTGGTTATTTTTATTCAAACAAATGCTTATTTGATTTTCTCTACTAATTCTACAATACACGTTTTGAGCCGAAGAATCTTAATAGTCATGAATGGTATTTGTATATACGACGAAAAAAGGTGTTCGGATTTAAATGCTAATCTAGTAGTAAGCATAAAAAAGCAGGGGGAAAAAAAGCTCGCAAGAGCAGTTGCCATGAAAATATTTGTAAAAAAGACAGAGGGAAGCCACGCCACTATATTGAGAAAGTGACTGAAATTGCGATACCTTGCCAAGATGGAATATTTTACGAATTTATTAGGTTGGTGCAAAAATAATGACGTAATAATATCGTTTTTTGACCTATTTTTAAGGTCAAAAAACGACATTATTACGTAATTATTTTTGCACCAACCTAATAGATAATTATGACACATGTAATGATAGCACACTAAAATATCATCACTAAACATGGCACATCTGGAAATATAATAGTTGATCTTATAATCTATTGTGTATACATGTATCCTTTGAAGAAAATTTTTTCTTTTCATTTATTACCTAATATGTCTTCCATGACTGGGTTGGAGTAAATCCACTAAGATCAATAGTGTGTAATTCACGCTTCACGGATAACTGATCCAGAAGTAAAAGTACAGACCACTGTCCTCTTATTAGAACATTAAATATAAATAGTTTAAAATTAAACATTTACTGGTGTTATTTTAATCTCTTTAAAGAGTCTGTTTTTTACTTGCGCTATTTTTTTTATGTTTTCACTTTTTCCATCATTATCTGTGCCATTATTTTGCAGATCCTTCCTTGGATTCTGTCAATAATCTCGAGATATATAACAGGTGTACCAGACCAGATATGGCAGCAACAGTCACTATTTTCTGGCACGGCACAGTGACTAAAATTTTCTTGCAGTAGATACAGTTATTCATTCGATGTAGTCATTCCACTTCAAGTCAGAGGAAAACGTGAGTCCAAAAAGATGTAAAGTGTGACTCTCCTGGAGTCTAGCGTCAACCATATTGACAGTAGGTAGAAAAGATTCTTTATGGTGGTTAAAGGAGATCAGTTTTGTGTTGGAGGCATTAAATTTTACAAGCCTTGGCCACTAATTGAATGTCCTTTTTAAGAGCAGTTGAAAGGTTTACATTGTCAGATCTGGCGGATTTGCTACCGATACAGGGGTTAATGGTAGAGCCATCTTCATAAATACCTAGCTGGTAACTGATGACGTCGAGGAGATCAATGATGAATATCTGAAACAATGTAAGTCCCAAGATCAAGCCTTGGGGATACCTGTATTCGTGTGAAATAATCTGCAAGCGATACGGTTCAAAACCTCCTTCATTTCACGATTCGATAAAAACGATCGGATTCGTCTTGTGATGATGTAGCCTTGGAGCTTGTGTACAAAGACCAGCATGCCAAGCTCTATCGAACGTCTTCGAGATATCTAACGCCACAGCTCGACTCACATTTTCTTGCAGCAATTAATTTGATGTAGTCGTTTCACTTTAACTCTGGAAAACGCGAGGCCAAGAAGACGCACTGTGTTGCTCTCCTGGAGTCTAACGTCAACTAAACTTATGGTTGGCAGAAAAGGTTAAATAAAAACATTTTCATTTTGGAGATGTTATCATTTACAAGCAGTGGTAAGCTATAATTCTAGAAGTATTCACTAGTATTTCTCAAGTATTTTAGCCTTCAGTGACAGAACGAGCGATATCTATCTCTTCGCCTACGTCGCAACTGGATTTCACACAAGATCGAGGTTTAAATTAGGTCTACCTGACGCACCGTGGAAAAAAAGCGTAATGTGAGGCTCTCCTGGAGTCCAGCGTCAACCATTGTGATAGTAGGCCGATAATGTTCTCTATGGTATTAAATGAGAACAGTTTTGTGTTGGAGAATATAAAATTTGCAAGGCGTTTCTTGCTCAAGTTAACCCCTAATTGGAGGTCCTTTTCAAAAGCAGCTGACCGGTTTACTTTGTCAGATTTGGCGGATTTGCTATCGAGACGGGAGTAAATGGTAACGTCATCTGCATAAATACCTAGTTGGAAACTAATGACATCGAGGAGATCAATGATGAAGATCTGAGAAAGCGTAAGACCCAGGATCAAGCCTTGTGGACGCCTGTATTTGTGTGAAATAATCTGGAAGCGATACGGTTCAAAACGATCTTCATTTCACGATTCGATAAACACGATTGGATTCGTCCTGTGATAATGTAGTCCTAAAACTTGCGTACAAAGACTAGCATGTCAAGCTCTATCGAACGCCTTCGGGATATCTAACGTTATACCTCGAAATGTCCTTGCAGTAGATTCAGCAATTGATTCAATGTAGTCGTTCCACTTTAACTCAGTGAAAAACGTGTGGCCAAGAAGACGCAGTATGTTGCTCTCCTGGAGTCTAGCGTTAACTAAACTGAAGGTTGGCGTAAAAGGTTAAATGAAAACTGTTTCATTTTGCAGATGTTAACATTTACAAGCCGTGGTAAGCTATAATTCTAGAAGTATTGACTAGAATTTCACTAGTATTTTAGTCGTTATATAGAGTATGATATACACATTCAGTGATGGCCATTAAGACATGAAGGATAGACCTCGTGAAACGGAAGCTATATTGCTTACCCGAGATAAGATCGTGAAAAAAATATGCGTAACCACTTCAGAATTCATATTATATATACAGCAAGTATTATTTTGGGCCTATTCTTTTTTTTTCGTTTTTTACAGGTTTATTGTACACTTTGTCAATATTCTTTGTTAGAAATTTCTTAAAAATTACCTTTAACCACGGCTAATTTCTCTACAAAAACAAAACCAGTAATTGTTTCTTTACACTTATTTATAGTAAATTCTAAATATTTATCAAATTATTTCAAGATTTGTGCTAGTAACAATGATACAAATTGTTTTAAATGATTATACGAGTAGAAATCTTTTAGGTGTTATCGTAACTACTTTAGGATTGCATCATTGGCCAAGGAAAAGTACTGAATATATTTTGACCTTCTGAAACTAAAATATTACAACAGCGTGACATTATAAATTATATTTTTCTTGTTGAAAGCTCTGGAAGTCTTATCGGCAAGAAAATACTGTCTATTGTTTGGGCTGCGAATAAGAGAAAACTCTTTTCTCCTTGACAAGCTTAACACACCATCACGTCCAGTCCAACGGAATTTGACGCATTGCAACAGAAAGAAATGTAAACAAGCATGAAATATGAATTTGTATTTAAATATAAACAGGAAAAAAATAGGTTAAATTATTTTTCTGGATTAAAGTCGTCTGGCTTATCGTTTCCACGTTCATGACGCATGCGCGCCACAAACGCAAGCCTATTCACTTTATATTTCGTTCTCTTTTCTTATCAAAATTTTTGGTTTTCAACTCGATTTAGTTTGTCATAATTATTTACACACACACACACACACACATATATGTGTGTGTGTGTGTGTTTGTGTGTGTATGTGTATACATTTTGCCTGAGTATATTTCTTGGTAAATTTTAGATTTTTAACTATTAGGTTATTGCAAAAATAATGTCGTTTTCTCACATATGTTACTATGTGAGAAAACGACATTAATAATGACGTAATAATGTCGTTTTTTGACGTATTTTTAACGTCAAAAAACGACATTATTACGTCATTATTTTTGCACCAACCTAATAGAAAAGATACCTTGGCATATAAGACAAAACAAAGTTTTGGTTAAAATATTTACAATTTCAATTTAATTAGGCTAGAGTAATTTCCACAAAATTTCGCATTAAGTAAAAGAAAAATATAGTCACGAATACAAATGTAGGAGTATAGTTTTAATTATTTCATCGGAAAGAAGGGGCAGCAAGACACAGGTGGTTACTTAGTGTAAGAGAAGGCAGAGAAAAAACATCATTAATGAGAGAGAACAATAAAAACAGGAATTAAGACAGAAAATAACCATATGACATTGCATTTAAATTATTGAAGAACTTAATTCAATGGAAATCAAGAAGCAGGGTGGAAGTCTCCCAAGCGATAAATGCGAGAGAAGAACCTATTAACATACACACAGGGAGATACATATGCACAAACATTCACACTCTTTTCAGAGGATTGATAGGTGTAATGAATAGTGGCTCTTATAGTGACATCGCAGTTTCGAGTTTGAAATCCGGTCGAGATTATTGCATTCAATTACGTGCAAATAGCCATGGGAAAGAGAAGGATTAATCTGCTTCCTTACAGCTATGTGTTAAATAATTGGGCTTCTATTTAGAAAAATCATAATCTTCTAAAAATTGTTAATACACTATTCACTCTGCTAGAAAAAATACGAAATATTTTTTTTCAGTTTTCACTAACATTCAAACGGCTGATACCCATAAAAACAAATTAATTCAAATCAAATCAATCTCTCTCTCTCTCTATTTCTCTGTCTGTCTCTGTCTCTCTCTCCATATATATATATATATATATATATATATATATATATATATATATATATATATATATATATATATATAAGGCAGGATGTGTGTGTATGCGTGTGTGTGTGTGTAACGAATGCACGGCTGCAATTTTCGACGGATTGGACCAAAATTTACATGTACATGCGCCAAGTTGGCGGAGAGGCCAAGATCGACGTTGCATTACCCAACTTCCATCGATAGTGGAAATAACCGATTTTTTCATGCTTCTACGCCAGTTTTCATGTAGTTTGCGGCCATTTTCTACTGGCCAGAGTGAGAGCCTATAGCTGGCTGCCACGAATAGGCAGGAATATTCTATTGACTAGCGTGAGAGTGTTTTTTCATAACGGATTTAATGTTTAGTATAGAGCTTAGAAAAATATGCGCAGTGTGAGATAGGCAAGAAGTAGGCATGTAGCAACATCAGCACGGCAAGGGCACTCCTTTAAAGGCAAGGAAGGGCAAAAATATTTTAATTCAAGTGATAGCGATTGCTGTATGAGTTGTACGATTTTTTAATCAACCACCGGCAACGCTGGGCCATGCTGCCAGTATATATATAAAAGTGAACATTAAAGTCAACACTCAGAGACGACATGCTGTTTCATGCTAGGCGTAATTGTCAGGCGGCCTGATGATTGCGCCTACCATGAAACAGCATATATATTATATATAATAATCTATATATATATATATATATATATATATATATATATATATATATATAAATATATATATCTATATATATATATATATTTCTATACATATATATTTCTATATAATTATATATATATTCACCATTTCTGGCATAAATATAGCAAACCTTATATATATATTTATATATATATATATATATATATATATATATATATATATATATATATATATATATCAGAGAAAAGAAAAGACGCAGCTGTATTTGGTTATAATGTAGGATTTATTTTTTATTTATTTATTCAATTTATATTATAATTTATTTTATATATTTTTTGCTGCACGTGTTTCAGGTCTTTCGGCCTTCATCATACGGAGATTGTTATTTTCACATGTTATTTAAAGGAATTATTTTTTCTTTATTGCTTTAAAATTAATTCCTTTAAGCAAATTAAAAAAAAAATGACATGAAAAACAAACATATGGCAGGCAATCTCTATACAAAAATGTCCCTGTAGAGAAATACTAAAATCTACTGAAACACACTTAACAAAAACAGAAATAAAGTTACCTATTCCCACACATAAAATCATAAAATATGACGGCTAATCAACAACTTCACTTTCGGTAACCCCTTCTGCAGACCAAAATTTGGTTGACCGATGGGATCTCCTTTCAACGGCGTTCACAATTGGCTATTTTTAGCGTGTACATATGTTGCGATGTATAAATTGTCGCCATTTTATATTTCTAATTTCTCGCATGAAGCTTGATTTTCTCGCATGATTTTGCCGACTTTAGTGCCGGAAGCTTCGAAATTTTTGGGTGTCAATCTGAGGACTGAGCGGTGGATTCGGAAAGACTTTGATTAGTCTAATGGTCAGTACGAAGGTAAGACAACTCGAAAATCTCACACTGATCGTTGTAATAAGAACTGACGAATTTATTCCTGACGGTCTGAGACTCAACACGGAAAATAACAATTACATCTCAAATTAACAGATATATTGAAATAATAGAACGTTAAATTTATTCAATAAAATCGCCATTGGCTTCCACCATAGCCACCAGACGATTTGCAAATATCCTGCAACTCTTCTGGACGATTTCGTTGTTTAATTTGGTGAATGCTTCTATAATCCTTGCCTTCAGTTCATCTTTGGTGCTACAAGGAATTTTTTTCTCTTTCGTTCAACTGCGACCCACACATAATAACCAAGGTGATTGCAGTCTAGGGTATTAGTTGGCTATAAGTAATGGCGCGACGTGGTTGCAGGAATTGTCTGACAGCTATGACTGGGTTCTCCTGCCTGTGTGGCATGCTGCAAATTCACATTGCCAGATATATGGTCTTCCAGCAGCCACCCTATTTACCCAGGGAAGCAATATCTTCTCAAGATAATTGATGTAGGATTCCGTGTTGAGTCTGGGGCCCTGGGGGAAGATGAATAGAGGCATAATGTCGCCATCACTAGTGATCACAACAAACACATTCGTAATGACCATTAGACTCATCCAACTCTTTCCGAATCCTCATTCTATCCACAGATTAACACCTAAATACCTAAATAAACACTGAAATATTCGTATTGGAGCTGCGGATTCGAATGCCAAACAATACAGCATGTCTTTACCAAATTTCTAGCGGAATGAACTGCGTCGTGGTGCTTTTTTTTTCTAACAGACAATGACCAACTGACCTTACTATACTGTGCAGTGGACAAAATAAAAAAAAATAAACAACACGCCTACACGGATTTAAAAAAAAATGCACCTTTTTTTTAAATAAAACACGGCTGCTGAACTGTCTTCATAGTAAGGTATTAATATTAACTCGTTTTTACCCGTGAAAGTTATTATTATATGAAATTTTTGGTGAATCTTCATTTTTAAATTAATTGTTGAATAAGCTTATACCGTGTTCTAGGATAATAAATTATCCTAAGACATTCGACTATTTCATCGTTAAATATTTGAGCTTTACAAATTTATCTACACATTGCAATAACAATCATAAATATGAAAGTTGGTCGCTATTTTAAGAAGTAAGAGGGTACAAATGAGAAGATATTAAATTGACAACTTTTTCCATTACACTTAAACAGGCGTATTTTCATACTAAAAACAAGATTCGTTTTCATGACTTTTGTCTTCTCAAGTGATCCAAATGGAATCGTCCGTTATTTAGAAGGAGACGTTAAACCATTCTTTCTATCTTCTTTTCACTGGAAACAATTACGACTCTTTTATGTATTGTCTTAGCACACGATCAAATCGGAATAGCCCATCGCTTATGAGGTATTGGCTGGCCGTAACAATCGCACAAAATAACGAACAGAGAGACTTGCACAATTGATATGGGATGATATTTACATTTTACAACGGTCAGTTTTCAATCAGGAAATGAAGATTGCCGCAGGCATGAAAGAGAATTTTGCCAAACGTCGAAGTAAGAAAACTTATACATATTAATAGTATAAAAGTTAACTTAGCTATTTTACATCGATCAAATTAATATATATATATATATATATATATATATATATATATATATATATATATATATATATATTCTGTACTGCTACTACTGAGTTTTGTAGCCGATGTTTTGTGTAATTGTTCGGTCCACTTGTTAGGATATATCAGAAAATGTTTGGCTTAAAAGCCCTTTCTTTTAGATTCTCACTGTCTTTCAGAATTTCTGGCCTCACATCATCTTTCTGATATATATATATATATATAAATATATATATATATATATATATATATATATATATATATATATATATATATATAAGCGTGTGTGTGTTTGTGTGTGTGTATGTAAGGATATGTATCTATCTATCTATCTATCAATCTATCTGTCTATATATATATATATATATATATATATATATATATATATATAGAGAGAGAGAGAGAGAGAGAGATAGAAATAGATAGATAGATAGATAGATATGTGTGTATGAGTGTGGGTGTCTAGGCTCTCCTACCTCCAAAATATAGTTCCATTAACGCTACCTTCTTCTCTCCATTTCTCCCACTAAACCCATATAACATCATCGCACTCTTTCTTTCTTCAACTAAACAGTATCCCACTACAATCTGATACCATAAACAGAATTCGTAGGTTAAAATGGTCAGTAACTAAAGTAAAGGTATCTTAATTCCAATTGTAAAGAGAGTATATATATATATATATATATATATATATATATATATATATATATATATATATAAGGGATGGTGTATTTATGGGATGAAGTGCTCAATGTCAGAGATAGAACGTATGTAAATATAGATATATAAAAGTTGAATTCAACACTCTGAGGCGACAGGCCTCTGACGATTGCGGCTGGCAGTTACAATTAAAATTAGAGGACTGACGATTGCGTCTTGCATGAAATAGTCTGTCGTCTCTTTGGGGCCTGTCACTGGATCTAACTAACGCCCTAATCCACTGTGCCATGTGTTCGTGACAGGACCTAAAGAGTGTGAGTTTAATACCTGGTTAAGGCGGTGGGGATCTTGGAGAGGTGATTTAACAGGGGATAACTGATAACTGGCATCCATTAGACATGGCACGTGGAACTAGAAAAGTATACCCAGTCAGCGACATAAAGTTTTCAGTTGGACATTCCAACAACTTGAAGAAAGCCGGAGCGTACAACGGCAGAAACATTGTAATAAATATGGCGACAAAGATGACGACAATAGTCCGAATAATATAAATAGTATATATATATATATATATATATATATATATATATATATATATATATATATATATATATATATATATGAAGAAAAATATACGGAAAAAGCAAACAAAAATCTTAATATGCAATTATGCTGTTTTAATGTTAATATAATGTCAATGTCGGACGTTTCGGTCTAGTAGACCATCTTCAGGACATATTCATAAAACATAATTAACATTAAACTATATTTAATTCAACATGAAAAGACGATGGACATAAGAGTAAGACTAATCAAATCGTCTTTTCATGTTGAATTAAATATAGTCTAATGTTAACTATGTTTTATGAATATGCCCTGAAGATGGTCTACTAGACCGAAACGTCCGACGTTAACATTATATTAACATTAAAACAGCATAATTGCATATTAGGATTTTTGTTTGTTTTTTCCGTATATTTTTCTTCATACTGTCGGATCTATATCCATATATTTGCTTACATATATATGTATGTATGTATGTATGTGTGCGTAAGATGGTGATGAATTTATGTACAAAGCCGAAAAGTTTCTCAGCTTGACCCACTTCTAAATTCTATATCGCCAAAGAGTAGAATCTTTTTATTTTATCCCCTCTTAGATTGGCCGAGAACTTTTCAGCATCCGTACCAATCAACACTCCTCCGAAAATATCTATAAAATAAAGCCCCCCCGATATTTTGTTACAACTCATGTATTCTGGTATTCAGTATTTCTGATGATTTATTAGAACATTTCATATCGACCTTTTCTAATATTATTGCTTTTATGTTGTGTTTTTCTTTCGTGCATGACGCGCATTCACAAGCAATAGCTTTTCCTTATATGGATATTCATACAAGCGCGTTTGAGTGTTGCTGTGCGTGTGCGTGTGGGGGTGTGTGTTTGTTTGCGTTCTTGTGCTACCAGAAATACATGTATCTTCGGAAGCAGGTGCGTATATCCATTTGTGCGTTGCAGCAAGTTGAAAATTTTAAGTTTTCTCTTATCTCGTTCGAATATAACTTGCCAAGTAAAAAGAATACGATTTCTCGAGCTGAGGCGATTACAGAGGCACAAAAATCAATAAACAGCCCCAGAATTCAATGATTAATTAACAAAATTCCAAACAGAAGATTTCTACCTATTCCTAAAAAAGGATTCAAAATATAAGAATGATCTCCCCCAACAATATATATATATATATATATATATATATATATATATATATATATATTAAAAAATATAATATAATACTACTTCTTCTACTACTACTACTACTACTACTACTACTACTAATAATAATAATAATAATAATAATGGTCTCTCTCGTCGGTTTCGACGTATGAGGATCTGACAGATTAATTGATTCAGTCATGAAATTTTGTGCGATAATCTTAAGTGGCATTTAAGACCCGCTAGTGATTTACAAAGGAGGCCACATATGAAGCAAGTGTGAGGATTGTGAGATGAGATCACTGTGAGATTGGCTGACCTTTTAGATCTTGCTCTCGCTTCTTGAAGATGATTCAGACAAGCAGATTTTAAATTGCTGCGTCCGCTAAAAAACGTTGATCTCCACTCTACCCGCTCCAAAGCTAAGCGCTCAAGGGTGTTATGTGATATATTAACTGACGACAAGTTGCTTTTCAGCTTGTCTTTGTGTCTTAGCCATCGGCGTCCTACAGGAATGTAAGACGTCCATATATATATATATATATATATATATATATATATATATATATATATATATTAGTAATTTATTTTGAATTTTTATTATTGTTGTTTATTAATATAGAATTAGACTTATATTAAATCCCTAATTTATTTGTGGAGAAGTTGAATATTTGATATTTGATAACAAGCTTTAAATTTATTTTCTTTGTGAAGTGTTTAAACATTTAAATTACTATCAAACGTTAAAATCTCTTTCTATCTAAATTGCTAAAGCTATACAACCCGTCTTCTTCCTTGCAAAAATCCTACGTACATATATTATCTCTTTAATTCCCTCTTTTTTCTTTTTCCCTTTTTTCTTTTTCTTTTTCCCAGAACATTTCCGTTGAGTCGACCGATTAAATAGGTCAATGTCATATCCTTACCCCCTCCTCCCTCAATATTAAGTATTATAATAAAAAGAAATAGAAAAATAAATGTTAAAACTCTCCCTTCCTTCTCTAATATCGACCATGTCTCTCATACCATCCGTCACGACATTCTATGTCAACTTATATAAGCTTAACACTGCCCGTCAAAAGTTTAACTTTTAAATTCATTTTTCGTTTCACCTTTTGAAAGTGACGTCTAAAGATACAGAGAAAAATAGAATTCTCTGGCGAAATAATTTATTGCAATGGGGCCTTAAAGTGGTCCGTTTTTCTTCAAATTAATATATATATATATATATATATATATATGTGTGTGTGTGTGTATATGTATATATATATATATATATATATATATATATATATATATATATACTGACATACCATATTTGGAATATGTTTTACAGTGTAACCCGGATATAACAGAGTTGTCGGGACCTGATAAGAAGTATCTTATATCCAGGTTTCTCTTATATCCGGCTTTGGTCTATTATACATACATTAACACAGGCTGTAATTTGGGACCAGAGAAAATCACTCTTATATCCGGGTTTCTCTTATATCCGGATCTCTTATATCCGTGTTACACTGTATTACATATGCATACTTATATATGTTGGGTACAATCTAAATTCGTACATTTCTCGTGTTTTTTTGTTTTTTTTATTTCATAGCTTAATCTATGCAGGATTTATTCTCGTGTATATTTGTGGGTGTAAAGTGGTCTTATGGCGTGAGCCATAGGATTCCCCGGTGACATTTAATGTCTGACACGCTTCGGAGTGTCAGACCGTATCCACATTAAGTCACTAGGGATCACTTGATCAAATATGGGTAGTTTGCTGTGCCGAGAAAGCAACATGAAACATGCCGTCAATCATTATTACTTGCTGACTCCTGACAGTGTGTAGGTATCCAACTGCTCATTTTGTATGCTCTCCTTATTCGCTGCAGTTGACTGTTTAATCAGAAACATGCAAGCGTTTGCAACCTCACCACAGATTTGACAGGTGTCCTCCTTTATCACTACCTTCAGGGCTTCACCAGCTACATGCAGGATTTTTACTCGTGTATAGGTCGAATAAAAAAAAAGAAGAAAAACACATTGCGGAAAATTATTTAATATATCATATTCCTTATGGATGATACTCTTAATTATTTCCTTCTATTTATTTGTTATGAATGACCATTTGAACGTTAATGCAGCAAATATTAATCTTGGGTTTCAGTTACAATATGGGAGATTTCTGAAGGAGTCTAATTCTTGTAAATATCGGGCGTGGGATGCGTATGGCAACCTTGAGAAGTGTCTTAAAATCATAAATCTTCTGAGTGAAATTGCAATATACGAAAAAGGATTCGAAGACTTTAATAGATTTTGTAGCAGCGAGTCTCAAGTTTGTGACTGAGGTTTTTTAAGCTGTTGATCAGACGCGATTATGTTTTATTTCCAGGAAACTGTAGGTCCACTCAGAAGAGTTACAGTATACACCAAATTTTGTTTTTGTGGGTATTGAATATCAAGATGTGCTTCAGCAGGCCGCTGTAACAGCGATCAATACAACCCCCAACCAAGCCCGATATTGTCTGCGAGAAATACCACCCCCAACCAGACCCGATGTTATCAAGAATGCTGTAACAGGAATTAGATTAGTAATCTTCTTAGAGATTCACGGATATCGAAGTTTGCTATGAAGATATCTGACTGACTTGAAACTATGTAATATTGGTCTCCCGGTTTTTCACTCAGATTTGGTGCAAAGTCTTGTAAAATTTAAAGCAATTTGGCCCGTTTAATTTCCTTTTATTTACCGGAGGTCATTTTCTTTCAGGTTGTCATGACTTTTTGAAATTTATTTTTTCGCTTATTGACTTCCTTCCGTTTTCCTTTTTCGCATTCTTCACTTATTCTTTGATATTTTTTCTTTCATTCACGGTTCATTTTGTTTCTACAACGTAACAAAAAAAGTCTTTGCCATTTTTGATTTATTCGGGGAAAAAAAGTTATCCAGCAAAGTGTACCTGACGTAAGTCTGCATCATTTACAAACAATTTGATACGAAGTTGGTTTTACAGGTAGTAATCTGTTAGCGCAATATCCACGGAGTAAGGTGAATGGCACAGTGTCACCCATCCGTGTCGTCGTATTGCATCCTTGAGTACCCGCGCCACACGAAGCCTGGAATTGGTATGGAGGAAAAGTACATCCTTGCGTTTAACCAATTCTGGCTGATTCTTCTTCAGTGTCAGTTGTACACATTCCAGCCTCACTGATTGTAGTTACTCAGCGATGATCTAATCCATTGGTAGTAGCTCATAGTGCATTACTTGTCTCGTTCACCAGATATAAAACATGGTCTTGTGTCAGTGTAAAATTGTCTTGTGGCGTGAGGCACATGATTCCGCAGTGACATTTAATGTCTGACACGCTTCGGAGCGTCATACCGTATCCACTTTATCACTTGATCAAATATGGGCAGGTTGCTGTGCCGAGAAAGGAACAAGAAACAGTCCGTCAATCTTTATTACTTGCTGACTCCTGACAGTGTGTAGGTATCCAACTGCTCATTTTGTATGCTATCCTTATTCGCTGCAGGTGAAATTTGATTGTTTCATCAGAAACATGTAAGCTTTTGCAAGCTGACCACAGATTTGACAGTTGTCCTCTATCACCGTCTTCAGGGCTTCATCATCCAGGACCTGTGAGCGGTCACTGCCGGACTCACCACAAAGGGACAGATCTTCCGATCTGACCTTCTGTAACCAATTACTGACTGTGCGTCCATTAGTCCCAAAGTCTTGACTTATGTAGCGGCTTGATGCAACTGAGGACAAGCACACATTAAAGTCATAAACCCGATCGAGCTGCTTTGACAGCGCCATGTTTCCATATCGCCGCTCTAGCTATGATTGATGTATGCGAGCAATACCACGCCAACCAAGCACGTTTCCGGCTCGCTTTACACAATTTGCGAATGAAGGATCACTTCCCACAGGATGTAAAAACGACAAGGGCTTGTTTTGGTGAGCTTATAGTGGGATGTTTTCTTTTTATTGTTTTTTTATCTTTCGTCTTTAGTGTTTTCTGTCCATGCAGAAATTCGTTGTAGATGGCTCTCCACAATTTCTCATAATTTTACCTGTTAATGGATATTTCTCTTTTTGTTGTCTCTCCCAATGCCTCTTCTACAAAGATTTGCACAAGCTCATTATAGAGGTTACTTTCTGCATTCCTCTGCCCCTCCAACCTTCAGCATGTCCTCTCAGTGGGAAGTTCTCCATGCCCTTTTTTGTCATTATGAGTTATTTTGTTTATTTTCCTTAAAGCTTCCTCATTATTCGCATGTTCAGTTCATGAGATTCTCAGTAACTTTCTCTAGAATCCCCTTTCCGTTGCCTCAAGTCTCTTCTTCATCCGTGAGGACATTGCCGATCATCTCTTGCTATAGAAGTGGAATAATACTGCATAAAACTTCAGTACTTTAATCCCTGTTTCTAAAGAAGTTTTCCAGCTTCTTAATACATTGCTTAGTTTCAGAATGGCATTCTTCGCTATTCCCATGCAACTTACAATCCTTAAAATACTAACACGTGTTTTGAGAAGCATGAGCATACATTGATTCAGCCACATCTACAGCGCTTTTGATACGTGGTTTTCCTATCAGAATCTCAATATAACGTGTGTGACAACAAAATTGTCCACATTCTTTAACAGCATAATTATCCACCCCTCAAAATGTTTTATATCGAAAAAAAAAACATTAAACTCTTAGAGTTTCTTTTTTCCAGGTTTTCAGATAAGACGTTTAGCCGTTTTGACTCCATTTTTTTTTTGTAAAAATCACTGAAAAATCCTTTGAGTTATTCAGTTGAAAAAGATCAGTTTAAAATTGATTTGTGCCAGACCCACTGTCTTGCCAACTGATCAATGGTGAGAATAAAAACGATGATTCAGGTCTTCAGTAATGGTATCGACATTAATACTCTTGTTTCACTCTTCAAAGTCCATTCAATAGCCATTGAGACAACGGTGAATAATTTTAAAAAAAAGAGAACAGTAAAGAGGAAAATTGGATCTGGACGTCACAACAGGAAGAGGAATCCTCATTTCAACTTAGAGCAAGAGACATCAATTAGAAAAGATCCAACCCAATTCATAAGATGTTTGGCACGTGAGAGACACGTTTCATATAAGACAATCCAAAGAACAGTGAAAAATGCATAATCGAATTCCATAATTTCTTTAACATGAGTACTTATCTTAACCTTAAACGGTTTTCTTTTATTTTAGTTATGCTGTATTGCATCGTATATGGCGTATCTTTCTATGTGTAAGATTAATTTGGATTTTATATAAATTTGTACTAATCTCCCGTTAGTATTAGTAACATCTTGTACGGATGTATTGGTATTAGATTGGTATTTTGTCATTTACATTGATCGGTTACTGTGATTAACATCTTATATGAAGAATGTTTATCCAACAGTTGCATATTAATTTACCAAATAATTGTATACGTTTAAATTATTTACTAGTTCCTTAAAGAAGCTAGTTATTTATCAACTATAAAAAAAATATGTAGGAAATTTACAAAGCATATAACTTGTTTAGCCTTTTTTTTTAATTACTTCTCCACTGCATATTTATTTCTCAGGAAACGGCATTGTTTGGTTTTTACAATTTAAGGAACCATTTTCATCCGCTCTAGTTTATGTCTGGCTGCCGCTAGCTAAAAATCTAGCGGTCATGACATATTCATAAAGATATGTTTATTTTTAATTTTTTGCTTCTTCACTTAGTTTAAATTTAATGTAGGTCATATTTGATTGGTTGATCAAGGTATCGCCCACAAACCTTATTACACGCATTTTTCGATAAAAGGTTGCATTTTAATCTAAATAAATCGTTCACTCGACAGTAATTTACACTCGCCTGATGAGACGCGACTGCAGATGTGTAGCTATTTTGACATGTTTTCGATGTAATATCCATATATATATATATATATATATATATATATATATATATATATATGTGTGTGTGTGTGCGTGTGTGTGTGTGTGAAGAAATATAGTCTTAAGATGTGCGATATTTATGGAATAAAGTACTCAATATCAGAGATAGATCGTGTGTAAATATAAAAGTGAACACAGAAGTCAACACTTAGAGGCGACAGTCTGTTTCATGATAGATGCAATCGTCAGGCCACGATTGCATCTAGCATGAAACAGACTGTCGCCTCTAAGTGTTGACTTCGATGTTCACTTATATATATATATACCTGTAACCTCTATGTGTTGACTTCTATGTTACCTTTTATATATATATATATATATATATATATATATATATATATATATATATATCAGAAATATGATGTGAGGCCAGAAATTCTGAAAGACAGTGAGAATCTAAAAGAAAGAACTTTGTATACAACAGAATTCAAATGAAACAACAACAACAATAATAATAACAATAATAATAGTACAGTTTTCTAATGTTGATGCTTAAGATCAAACGTGCTATCTATATTTCACAAATGAAAAAAGAAACAAAATGCTACAAGCAAAAGCGTGAAGACGCGATACTTGAAATATTCCCATACACGTCGATGCATGAAAATGAAGGCACCCCCCGCAAAAAAAATAAAACTTTAATGCAGAACTATATGCGTAGCATTATCAGCCTACAACAATTCTTTGATAATGGCTTTTAAAAATTGAAAGCAGTAACGAGGCTTCCCTCTCTTCAACAAATATTTTCTTGGCAGTTATTCTGCATTCTTCCTTGGGGAATCAACTGTAAAAATTAAGCGTTCTGCTCGATTGACAACGATGTTTCTCCCTTTTACTGGTGCGCAATAAGAAGCAGGCACCTGTTGTCTTCGATTAGATTTTTTGTGATGTCAACCAAAGCTTGTTTCTACTAACGCCGTGGAACAATACTAATGTCAGACGTCGTCGAATATCACTCGCACTAATTGTACTTGCTCGATAATACTCGCTCGAATAGTAACCAGTGTAGTGATCCTAATAGAGAAATTTTATAGTGAATAGCGTAGAGAATAGCAGTTCGTATGGTAATAGAGGGTAGAGTGGAAATAGCAGAACAATTAGACACACGCTACCTCCCATATATGCGTTTCCTTTATGGTCACATGGTATACTTAATTCAATAATGGGATCGCCTGTGTTTGCTCAGTGGATGATCTATGTTCAAACTCGAGTATCGACAGCGACACTTTTTTCCTATATATCAGAGTGTTCTGTCACTTCTCACCTGTGGAGTTACTTACGAATCCTTGCATTCATACCAGCTGCAATCTTCAAACATTTAAATGCAATGCCAATCGCCATCTTCATATCATTATTTTCCTCTCCCTGTAACCTTTTGCATCTTAGTGGCATCATGACCTTGCATGGGGTTAAATGATTAAAAGTAAATAAATAAATAAAACGCTCAAACGTAGCAATTTAATTGATCTTCAAACAAACCTGTATAAATTAGAGATTGCTACCGAAATTAAATCAGTATATATATATATATATATATATATATATATATATGCCTCACTGTGTGTGTTTGCGCGTACGATCGCACGTGTGTGTGTTTGTAACTGATTCATTTTGAATTCTCAGTACGCCAAGCCTTTAAATTTTACTAGGAGCTTCCGTTTCTTGAAAACGCGATTTGACAAAATTAGTTTGAATCTACGGGGGAATTTGCCAGGCTTCACGATTGCCTTGATGACTATTTTCAGCTCGCTTCATCGCTGATTAGTGACCTTTTCCTTTCACTGTGGCAATAAGTTGCCATTTTTGACGAGCAAAGACTCATTAATAATAGTAATCCAAATTCCCAGCGTGGATGCCTCACGAATATAGGATCGACGGAAATATAACAGATATAATCGTACAAATAATCTCAGCAATAATAATAATAATAATAATGATAATGAGAAGGAGAAGAAGAAGAAGAAGAACGTAAAAAGTTATTGAAGTCGAAGAAATCACAGGAATACTGAAGAAGTTACGCAACATCGAGACTGGTCAGTGCCTGGATGGGTGAGCGTTTTGAAATTCCCAGTGTTGTAAGTTTGAATGTCGGTCAATTATCTGCCATGCGTGTTACACGCGTAGGTGGTTGTGTATCCTTCGATACATGACTGATGAGGCAGATTTTTCCAGCTGTATGTTGTCATTCCTTTCTGTGGCAGGGCCAGTTGCCATCCAAGTCTATAGACCCCAGTCTGTCCTGCTATTTGCCCATAGCTGGGGTTGGGGAGAAGAAGAGAATTCATACCTTTTCCGAGGATATGGGCACGTAAGTGAATGCAATAGATTCAACTGGAATTCGAACTCGGTTCTCCGATTGCTGAGTCCGAGCGACTATCCATTACTACTAAGTTTGAATTCACCTGTGTTCTAATGGGTAACGGGTCGCAATTGGGAATATGACAACATATTTCCAAATCCAGTCGGGGTACTTTTATTTACGTACACGCAAATACCCTTAGGAACTGAGGGAATGTAATGCTCACAGTAATATTAGCCTCTGCCTTACAAGGAAACAGCACTTGTTTACAATTTCTTGAATACTATTTTCGATTAATGTATTTTACTTGTTTTTTTTTTGTTTTTTTATTATTATTTTATTTGTTATGCTGTATATTTTTATTTACTCGTTTCGGTTTTCGATTTTTAAGTAACGTAGTATTTTTTAATCTAAATTAATCCAAATAAATAAATAAATAAATAAATAAACAAAGTGCCCCCCCCAATAAATTAACCATTTTTAAAATAAACAAGTAAAGATCATCATTCCAAAAAATAAATGATGTAATAAACAAATTAAAAATTGCTCCGACCAAAATAATACTTAGAATAAACTATTAGGTTGGTGCAAAAATAATGTCGTTTTTTGCCGTAAAACTACGTCAAAAAAACGACATTATTTTTGCACCAACCTAATACAACAGTCAACCCCAAAATTGAATAAATACCTCTAATTATCTTCCCAAACCAAAACAAAACTATTGAATAAGCGATATAAACAAATTTTTACTCCGTTAATAAAAACACCGATTAAAATAAAAATAAATAAATATATATAAAAGGTAAGAAATATAAATAAACAAATAAAAATAAAAAAAAGAATAAAAATAAATAAAAACAAGCAAAATAATTTAACCCAATAAATAAACAAATAAACGACTTCCGTCAAAATGACCGCCAAAACAGACTATACACAATGCTCCACTGTCCAGTATATATAAATAGGCGATACAAAACAACACTCGTGGCCTGACGATTGCATCTAGCATGAAACAGCCTGTCGCTTCTAGGTGTGAATTCAATGTTCACTTTTATATTTTACACAAGCTCTACCCCTGATATTCAGCACTTTATCCCATAAATATAACACAATTTAAGACTATATATATATATATATATATATATATATATATATATATATATATATATATACACCCAAAAGTGTTAGGGTTAATAGATTATCTATTGATGATGCGGCCTTTTGAAGATAATCTATTAACTCTAACACATTTGACCCCCCTCCCCCCAAAAAAAGCAAAACAGGCCATCACATTTCCTGTATATAAAATAATCTTGGTCTTCTTTAGAGCATGTAAGGAGGGGTGTTTCCACCGTATCGGTTTTATTTTTGTCTTTGGCTCAAAGTGAGGAACCCAACCTTCGTACTGGATTAGGAAACGTTCCATAAATGGATCTGCCTCAAACAATGTAAAATTTTCTCGTTTCGTGGTCAGCCTCTTACGATTTTTGTTCAGGTGTCAGAAAGCGTGATACCCACCGGGTCATTCGACTTATAATAAATCACAGTCATCCACCAACACGTGATGATCACGTTTTCCATGATGGTGGAAGTGGCAGGAAGTCCAAATATCAGGAAATCTTAAAAACACTCCGTTCGCTACCTAATGTCTGCTGCCCACATTTGCAGCGTTGATAAATCAGGAGCATCATTCGCTAATGTAGCAAACGTGGCCACCGTGCAAGAGAGCTCCCTTTTATTTCCATTTTTAGTTTTCCTTGAAAGCTCAAATGTCAGTTTAACTACGAAGAAACAAATTATTAATAAGAAGTGGTGAAAATAATACACGCAATATTTCTCAGGTCTCGCCTACATATTCAGCGTAGGAACATTTCACACTACCGTCGTGTATTGCGGTGTGTTGAAGGGGTACTGCAGATTATGGAGTATGCAACAATGAGAGGTTTGCCAGAGGTTTTAAGTGAATGCTGGGTATTTGAGAATGTTGTATTTCTGTTGATGAGGAAATCGATACAAGAATTGATCAAAAGAATTTATGGCCTCTTTCAGGTTGACAGTGTACACAACAACGCTGAAATCATTTCCAGTTCGCTTCATGGACAGCCAACTAAAGGAGCCCTGAGTGCATTGTCTCCCAAGGCAGGATACTGCTTCTCTTTAAATTTTATTTTGAATAATTTAGCATCTATTAATATGAGTGAAAAATATAAGATACTAGCAGTAGAGCCCGGCGTTACCCAGGGATGTAACAGTAAGAGATAGATCAAGTATCGACCATCATATAGACTGAAAAATAAAATTGACAAAGATTATTGCTTAAGGTTGACGGACACGCATGTCTTAATTATTATTACTTTTTTTTAACGAATTGGTCAAACCCAAACTCAAACAAAAACATTGTTTTCAATCGTTATGAGTCTACCCATTGAATAGAATTTTATTATAAACAATTGTCTTGTAAATGGAGTTTTTAAAGCATTCTGAATGTATAAATAAAGAAAAAAAGTGTGCAAGACAATAATAAACACTACCTGCCCCCAAAAAGTGAAGTTTTGTGGAAATCGGTTGAATGTAGGAAATCCGATCCCATATATAAACGAACACATACACACACTCACAAACAACTTGGGTTTTATAAGTATAACTCGATATGAGTTGTCCCCCTTTAATTAATGCCTCTTAATCGTGTTTTCAAATTGATTTTGTGCAAAAACAATTGTGTTTTTCCAATTTTTCGTGCTGTCAGAAGCACCCTAAGGTAATTTTACCTAGTCCTGTGAAGTTTTGTTGAAATCGGTTGAAAAATGTAGGAAATTCGATCCAATATATAAACGTACAGACACACACACACAACCTGGGTTTTATAATAAGTAAGATATTTGAATTTCACTAAGATAAACTGTTCTTTAAATAAACACAACAAATGAGATAAATGTAGAACATATTTCAAATGCGGAAATAATGAGACATTTGATGGGTTATACACGAGAATGCAAGAGTATTGACGATAGTTAACGTAAGTGATAAGAGTTCTTTAATAACGTGAAGTTTAATGTATTGGGAATGTATTTTCGTATTGCATTGCCGATATTCCGTAAGTATTGACACGAAGACTGTAATATAGAAAATTTTGCTGGGATATTTATGTTGTGGAATATTCCACTTTAGCATTTAACCCCTTTCAGAAAGATGTATTCTTCTCTAAAAAGCCTTTAACCAATCATCATCTTGTTTCTGCAAATTCAACCTCTTATTGGTTAATAAACACCAAATTGCAGCAAAGTTCCAGGCGAACCCTATTTCCCGTTGAGCTCTCTGGAGCCGATTTTGCTACACAAAAGTCAATAAAATAACCGCATGTCTCAATTCAGACAGTTAGTCATCGAGTTTCATGAGATGCTACCAAACTCCATGCATGTCAATTCACTGATTCACACACCACATTGAAATCTCAACAAATTCAACAAAGCATTCATCAACCATTGTCCGGGTGTTATTCAACATCTATAATTGACTTAAAAAGTTAACGTTTTCAGTACTAAAATAGTAATTGTACCCTTCACCAATTTAGCCTATCAGTTAAAGGGCAAGCAACTCTTGACAAACATTTATACTTAATTCTAAATTACGCGCGTACATACACTGATAAATGAACGAAGACATTTGACATCTTTCTTTGCAGAAAGTTATTTTAATTTTTTCTAACAATCAAAAAGCAACAACATTTCTTAACCACGTTTCTGCATAAACATTCTTTATAACATTATCTTAGTTATTACAACAACAAATATTTTGATTGTCATCACATGTGTATTTACTGCTGATATAAAAATGTCTTTATTGTTAGATCTCTAACAACTGTGTTTAGTAATTTCTTCCCATGGAAATTATCTTTACATTAATTACGTAATCTATATTTTGTGGGATACAGACATTATAAGGACGCATAATCTTCGTCTTGCATGCCTTTAAATTCTGATATATTTCCCTCAGTGTACATCCAGGATGAAATTATCGGACTATTGATGAGAGAGCTAGAATAAGCAGAAGCCTGACGAAACATTCCCGACAATAATGGAATACAGATAAGATTTGATTACACTGAAGAATTTATTTTTTAATGTTCACCCATTTCAAGCACCAGTGGCGACTTGATGTAGAGGATTACAGTTAATGGGCAAATCTTATACGGATATGTCCTGGAAATAATGGCTAACCATGGATTTGAACAGGTTTAGATCGTAGTGTTCGGGAAAGAATACTCTTGGGTATCGATTACACAAAGCAGCGGTTTGTGAATAGATGCTGCTCGAGTGGAACTTTCTATCACAAAAAGAACATGAAGGGAATGAGCGTGTTTTGCTATAATGGACGTGGCTTGGCGAGTCTTAGCCGTCAAAGTTATGATTGCTAGAACTAAGAAATGTAGTTCATTTGGTATATTGATAAGAATGCTGATGTAATTTTTAAATTGGGTGAATTATATTAGAGAATGCTTGCGCATAGAAAAGATTACAGTGGTGTTCTGAACGGTGATGGAATATTGCAACTGTTGGAATAGTTTCGTAAATGTCTCTTTGGATTAGTGGAGAGCAGATGGTCAATAGTTTCCTCCGAGTTTGTTGAAAAGTCACATTTTTAGATATATTCCATTCATTAAATTATGTGCCTGGTATGTTGTTGAGCATTCAATGTTGTATAGGAGGACAGATATTTCATAACAATTTAGTAGTCTTTGAAATACCTTAGAAAGTGAAACGAGTTAATAAAGGAATACATAGGAAAATCCAGAGGAAACTATGCACGACATGTGAAGTCGGATCCCATTTATAAAGACGTGCAGTATGATTGGCTGGTGTAGCCAGCTTAAAGAATGTCAAATATGGCGCAAAATTGTGGTTATCGATCATCAGTGTCTTTTTGTCAGATTTGTTTTCTGTTGACTGATATTTGTTTTATTAAATTTCATATGTTGTCTAAAATTTTCTCTTGTTTTTGTTTTTTGTTTTGTTTTGGTTTTTCAAACTGTTCCTTTGTTTAATAACAGCAAAAAATTTGTTTATATTTTTCCTTTTCCTTTTTTTTTTGTTTTTTCCATACAATTTTTTGTCATGGTTTAAAATATTTTACCCCTAAGGGAATGGTTTCTCGGTTTTATTTTATAAGATTTACATTCATTTTATAGCATTTATTCATCCGATTTTCCTACGAAATTTAATTTATTGTTTTTTTAATTTATCATTTGTAATGTTTAATTTTGCATATTTTTATCACATTTCCCAGATTCCCTTCTAGTATTTCTTACTGTTCATTATCTATCTATCTATCTATCTAAGTCCATTATATCTATATATAAATCTATCTAAGTCTGTTACTATCTATATATCTATCTATCTATCTAAGTCCATTATATCTATATATAAATCTATCTAAGTCTGTTACTATCTATCTATCTATCTATCTATCTATCTATCTCAGTTTAAACATCATCTACCTTTATGTCTATCTATCTGCAAATACAACGCGATTGATAATTACGCAAAAATTAAAATAAAATTGACTTCTGATTTTAACAGATATATTTAACAAATTTACACAAACATATCTTGAAATCGAAAAGAGTGAATTTATTCAATTAAATCGCCATTGGCTTCAACCAAAGACTACATATGACTTTGGAATCTCCTGCAACTCTTCTGGATGGTCCCTTTTTTAAGGTGGTGAATCCTACCATAATTTTTGTGTTT
>OZ010606.1:43184721-43192221 GCA_963932145.1 Acanthosepion lycidas
GTATAATTTTCATCTACTGACCGGTGGTTCTTTGAGGATCTTTAATAAAGAAAATGCGACCCTCGTCTACCTATAGCCTGGGGTGCTTGAAGACCAAAGAACCATGAAAAACTTGTTCCCGCTCAGCCATCCATTTACAGAAATTATTTGGTTGGTGCAAAAATAATGACGCAATAATGTTGTTTTTTGACGTTATACGTCTAAAAACGACATTATTACGTCATTATTTTTGCACCAACCGAATATGTCCTGGGTAAGAAGATAAACTACGTCCAGCTGCACGGAGTCTGATCTGAAGATTTTGAGGAGCGTGGAACGAGCTCTTAACTAGATTTGTTTGAAGGTCAATCCGGAACCGAGGTGATAGCGCCTGTTAGATTCCCAACTATGGGCTTACACCAAAATTGGGGTCAAAAATATGTAAGTCTGAAAATAGATTTTTATAATATACGAATGATCATCAATACATGAAAAATATATGACCATCAATTTTAATGCCCCAAGAAAATTAGTTACTAGTTTTTTATTTGATTTTCTCATTTAATATTCTCCAATTGGAAGTGTAAGTTTAAAATTCTTTATAATATGGAGGAAATTTTTTAAAATTGATAATTTAATTTAAATTGAAATATATTACCCTTTAATAATAATTATTGATGATAAAATATTTAAATTGGAAAAATTTCTGATATTTAGGTAGATGTTAATACCTGTGTATTACCGCACATCGGTACCTGTATGAGTGTTTTAACATGTAAACGAACGAGTGTATATGTGATATTTGCATGGGTGTGTATACAGTATATGACAGAGCAAGATCTTTCATATTATCTTCAAATATTACCCTATATTAATTTAGCTAAAATTTAAGTAAAAGTGATTACCTATTTAGAAACATTCATGAGTTAAATTCATGAATAACAGTCAACTTAATAATCAATAATAATTTTTTTTAAAGAGATTAAAACAAAGCTTACTAGAAATAAACTTATATTTTAAAATAAAATTTTATTCTTTTAATGTACTTTCTATGAATATTTTTCTAATCGACTATTTCATAGAAAATCCCCAAAATTTAACAAAAAAAATTAAATCACTAACAAACATCAAATTAAATTATTTGTAGAGAGTCTAGAGACATTCAAATTTATATCAAGCATTAAATCTTTATGAAGCCCCAAAATAACACTTTCAAAGTAAAGCAAAATAACCGAATCTGTTTCTATCCTTTTCTTTTTACAAAGAAAATTAGTGACATCTTCTCTCATAAATTTCCGTTTCTCTTTTTCTCTCTATGGGTTTTTTCTTCTCTAACCCTTCGTTATCAATATATAACTTCCGTTAAGTTAACCTTTTAAATGTGTCAATACCTGCTAACTCATTAATGTCTTCTCTCTCCCCCTCCCTTCCGCACTTCGTTAATTTACATATGTTTAATACGGCCCGTCAAAAATGTCTAAATTGTATTTTCATTTTTTGTTTGGAAGTAAAGTCTGATGATCCGCAGTCCTTTTAAAAGGGCTGAGGTGAAATAATTTATTACATGGAACCTTAATGTGGTCTGATATATATATATACATATATATATATATATATATATACAAAAGAGAGAGAAAAAAGGAGAGAGAGAGAGTAACTGAAAGAGACATGATAGTTATATATATATATATATATATATATATATATATATGTATGTATATATCAATATATATATATATATATATATATATATATATATATATATATATATATATATATATATATAAAAGAAAGAGGTTGTAGTGATTCCAACGAGAAAAAAGTATGTATATTAAAAAGAAGAGAAAACGTTTTTGGTTGTAATGTGTATTTATTTCGAAACAAATATTATGCTTTGTTTTCCATAATTTTACTACACGTGTTTCTGGTCTCGCGACTATCTTCAGGTAAAAGCGGAGTTACCACATATTATTAAAAATAATTAATTTTTTCCTTATGTTTTTCAATGTTAAATATTCTCGATATGAGACATTTTCTGTGTTAGTAATCCGAATTTCTTTCTTGAATTGGCAATGAAGAGTTCTGCGCGAAGGGTCATAAAACAATTACGGTTGGTCCGAACGAAATGATGAATTACTTATCGGCATTTTATCTTTTAATGTTTTACTGACCCCTATGTGTTCTTGGATCTGTTTCCATTTTCGTGTGTTTCTGTCAGCATGCGTGTATATATGCCAACGTATATTCCCCCTCCATACATATACTGTCTTACTACGAGGAATTAGTTACCTCATTTGTACATATACACGCATACACACACATACGAACATACACACCATCCCACCACAAGGAATCAGTACATATATATGACAACTCACATACACACAAAAATATAGCTGGCGCTTTTTTTATGCACCTCATGAAAGAATATATGAGATTGTATGTATGTATGTATGTATGTATGTATCTATCTATCTATCTATCTATCTATCTCTTTCATTAATTTACGAAAATATCTTAAATAATTGATGGACTTAATCCATTTCACAATATGATTTCATTGTTTACGTTAAGACACGTTTCGTGATCAGATATGATTACTCGAGAAAAATCGTCTGAGATGTGTGTTTATAAAACAGTAATTCGGATTTTGCTAACCAGACACTTCTTCCTGGTTGAATGGTTAACAGCATTTTAACAGATCAAATGACGTTTTACTTTAGGTTTACAGGTTCGATTCCTGCCAAAGGAGATATATTTTCTATGAGATTTCTCGAACATTCAGGCCGGTAAATCTAATCACTACTCTTTAATTAAAAAAAATATGGAATATTTACTTAAATAAAAATATATATATAAAATAACGTATAAACAAAAATATATTAAGTAATAGATGGACTTAATCCATTTCACAACGTACATATTATATATATATATATATATATATATATATATATATATATATATATATATATATATATATATATATATATATATATATATATATATAATAGCACAACCATACCCAAAACTATTGCTGGGGACATTTGTATACACTTAATAAAACATTATTTGCTTGTATCTATCTATCTATCTATCGCATTCTATCTGTATCTACTCTATCTGATCGCTTTCTCTCTCTCTCTCTCTCAATATATATATATATATATATATATATATATATATATATATATATGTTATCACAAATACACACAGAAATATATATTGCTTTTATGTATTATCTTCATCTTTCTCTCTCATCCTTTGTGCAAACTCTTGCATTCACCTGACATTTAAATAATGTTTCCCCACCGACAAGCATTTATTCACCTTACCCACTTGTTCATGAGTAATATTTCATTTATAAAGCCATTCCTCCTTTAGGCAGGCTCCTTATCACTAGCGATAATATGAGCAAAGCAGGTGTTTTCCTGCGTAAACTACACGAATAGCCTTTCGACGAACACCCGCCATTTTCTTTCGTTTCTTTTTTGTTCTTCTCTTTTCAGCATTCTTTGCGCGGACGAATTATAACCGACTGCGCATGTGTGAAATCATATATATATATATATATATATATATATATATATATATATATATATTCGTTGAAGTCACAATCAGAAAAAAATAAAAGAAAAGTTTCCCTATCTGAATTTGTCAACGTTAAGGCCACCTTTTACTTAAATAGTTTCAATTGCCGATTCATTTAAATGATTCGAATATGAGTTATAAAACTGAAGTCTCGTGCATGCCGATTCTCCCAGACGTAATAGTAAACTGGTATTCGTAATCAATTAATAAACAAACATGAATAAGAATAGATATCGATATTCATAGGATGTGAAAAGAGCGGAAAGTCTTTTAATGTTTTTATTGAGAATAATTTTGAAGTTGCTGTGTGCGCATGCTCAATTTTATTGTTTGCTAAGTTTTATAAAAGTAATAACGGGATGCATGGAAATATTTTTACTATATTAATATGCAAGCTATTTATTTTATATGATGGGGTAAATTATTTTATATGATGGGGTAAATTTTTTTATATGATAGGGGCAAATTATTTTATATATTAGGGTTAAATTCTTTTATAATAGGGGTAAATTTTATGAGAGTACATTTCACCCATATTACTAGATGTTACTGGTTTGACGTTTTTACTGATGTTACTAAAATATAAAAGCAAATTTTAGACCGTTTATATTTTATGTAAAAATTACAATTTTAGAATGTTTCAAAATTTTACAACTTCATGTTTTGAAGAAAGATTGAGAATGTATAATAATTATTAAAAACAATTAATTAATGTCGTGTGATATTTTATATAACATTCCGATATTTTCAATCATAAAAAAACACGATTACGTTTAGACTTTTACAAATATATAACTAAAATATATTAGAGTGGATTGCGTGTTACAATAATGATGATGAATTATACTGAACTTTACTAATGTAACATTCTTACCCCGGTTACTATTAGGTTGGTGCAAAAATAATGACGTAATAATGCCGTTTTTTTTACGTTAAAAATACGTCAAAAAACGACATTATTACGTCATTATTTTTGCACCAACCTAATAAAATGACCCTACTAAATGTTTAGCCAGTTTATTGTAGTACAAAAAAAAAAAATTAAAAAAAAAAACAAACTTATCTTTACAAGTTATTTACGTAAAAATTGCAATTGCACAACGTGAAAATATTTAGAAACAAAATATTTATAAAAAAAAGTTAGGAAAAATTTAGGTAAATTTTATGTTCCATATTGCGAAATCGTTTTTGTAATTGTTCATCCTTTGATTTTCTATGCTGACGTCACACCATCTAAAAACAAAAAAAAACCCAAAAACTATCTTGCAAAGTTCATGTTGGCAGGTATGCTGCCGTCAGGCAATGTGAAACTTCCTCTTAAGGAGGCCTAACAATTTTCTAAATGATTTATGCATCGGTGAACAAACCTGTCAGTTCCTCTAACACATTTTACTCTGATATTCATTAGTACGAGCAACACCCGTGAAACTTTCACGGTTTTCCCTATTCAACTCATCTGATCAATCTGAATTCTTAAGTTAATGATTGAATAAACTCCATGCGAGTTTTACGACTACAAAATACACGTGGAAAATCCACTGTGGCATCGTTAATCATTTGAGATTAACAAGATTAACAAGATTAACAAGATTTTGCAATAAGAATCATAAATATGAATCCCGACCCAAAAAAAAAAAAAAAAAAAAAAAGAACAGAAGAGGGGGAAAATGATAATCTTTACAGATGCTAAATGCATTAGATCTCTATCTCCTCTTTTGTCTTATCAAACAGGCCATTATAACGATTTACTAAAGCTAACCCCAGATGTGGTACAATAACGGAAGTATGTATCTCTCAGCTGATATCGAATCTAACCAGACATCGACCGCGACAAAGTAAACCAGTGGGCTTACTGTCACAAATGGTTCCGTGGTAAACCAGGTTTTCACCCAAAACAGCTAAGGGTTAGATCGTCACAATACGACAATGATTAAATACCGGAAGCCCTTATTATTTTAACTTTACATAAGGAGCCAAGTGCAAATGAATGCGAGTTCTATCATAAGATCAGCTTAATGAGTCACATAGCTAAGCTTACTATACGTATTCTAATTTATAGCGGAAATAGCACGAGAAAAGTGTGATTTCGATAAAGACTGCGTAAATGAATGCGATAATTGAATTGCTATAACCAGGAAGATAATTATAAAGCGATAATTATAAAGCGAGTAATCTAATTGCAGAAAGATATATACCTATGTAAGATAGACTAAGCAAGAAAATTTGTTATGTTTCGACACACAACCCTATAAAAGCCATTTGAATTATCCGCAAAATTTACTGGGAACAAGCAGCCTGAATTAGAGTAGAAAACGATTTTAGCTAGTGTACAAAGTGGTATGACACAAGCATGCGCCATTTTAAAGGTTTTATGCAACCTATACAGCGAGGGACTCTTAAGAGAACTAGGAGTCCCACTAGGACTGATTATTGGCGGATACGTTGATAATAAAATAAGATATACTCATATCATCGAATTGAGTGCCAACTTAGAAAGAACTCACAAGTTTGTATAAGGAGAACGAGAAGGTTGGACTTTGAAAAGTAAAATGACAGAAGCTATAGTTACAAGCAAGAGGAACACTCCAATGTCTGAGCGAAGAATTGAAGATCTCGGAATAGGCAGTTATAGAAATATAAGCTCTAGTTTTTATCATCATAGAAGATGGAAAATCCAACACGCAAATCCGAAGTTGCATTGGAATCGCAAAAGATGTCTTCTAAAAGCTAAAAACATTATTAAGAAATATTTGTTAGAACCAAGTCAAATCTCGCTAGTACCAAACAAAACAGGGATGAAATGCGATACAGTCATCATAATAGCTGGGATTTCGAGAAAATTCGCTTATAGATGAAAAGGAGTCTTGAGGCACGTGAAGCATAGACATCAAAGAATGCTGAGAATACCACGGATTGTGAGGTTAAGGAACGGGGGCGGGGTCTGGAAAATTAAAACCAAAAAGGTCTCTCATATATCGAATGAGAAAGAGACAATTGAAATATATGGAACGCATAATGAGGAATAATGCTTGGAAATTCTGATAAATCACAAAATATCTTGAAGTTAAACAGGACAGTGGACACAGGCTACCAACCTGTCGAGCTCATGTGAATGGGTAGCAGAATAGAGAATAAGAGTGACGGAAAATAAACAAATATAATAAACTATTAAATATAGGAAGTTGTGGAGAACCATAATCGACCACGTTTTGAAAAAACGACACGGCATATAGAAGAACTGTAGGGAGAAGAGAAATCATTTTGTGCCTTGAATTTTCTAATTTGCTAAGGATATCCAGCTCTGAGTTCACGAATGAAGATTAAGAGTGTGCCCACTGGTATTCTTGCTCATAATTCGGACACAGCTGACAAGTGAAAGCGCCACATGTTAATGATTCTTGTTTTAGAGTGGAACATGTGATATTAACTGATTCCTGCATTTTAAATACTAGAAAGCTTTTGCAACACGCTAAGGCGTACATTATTTACATGATTCGGACTATTGTCCTCATTTTTGTCGCCATATTTATAACAACGTTTCCACCGTTGTACGCTCCGTCCTTCTTCAGTAGGTTGGAATGTTGAACTGAACCCTTTATTTTGCTCAATGGGGTAGACTGTTCTAGTTCCACGTGCCATGTTTGATGGATGTCAGTTATCAGTTATCTCCTGTTAATTTCCCACTGAAAGTTCTCTTAACCGGGTATTGAACTCCCACGCTTTGGGTCCAGTCACTGGATCTAACCAACGCCTTTTATCCATTGTGCCATGTATAACGCGTCTTGAAATCATAACAGTCTTTAGTATGGATGAAGTTACCGCTAACATTTTTGTCGAGGTTTTATAACTCTACGTTTCGTTCAATTTCGCAAACTAATTAATTAAATCTGAATAAGCTGATTTGTTTCGAAAAATACTTTGACAAAAAAA
>OZ010606.1:43197221-43218246 GCA_963932145.1 Acanthosepion lycidas
ATCTGGTCAGCTATCTGTGAGGCTTACCTCAACCGGAAACTGACTCTGGGAACTTGCTGGGTCTCGACTCATTTCTGCTCGTTGTGGCTTCGTTTATATGGACGCCGACCAAAACCGGGGTGAGTTTGTCGGTTCCTCGATAATTCTAAATACATATTCACCTCTCTGGTTAGGAATTTTCACCTTTTTCCATTTTTGGGAACCTTTCCTCACTCCCACCTTCTCATCATACTTCAGAGGGGCGTGAACTGCCCTCCCCACATCTTCGTGGCAACCTCTCTTACTCATCCTCCAGATGGGCGGCAACAGCCTCCCTCGTGCATCACGTGTTTACCACTCGACCAATGATGTCTTAGTCGGGCGTGGACGAATTTGCGTCTTTGTTTCAAGAAAAAAAAATATCTTGCTAAAAAAAAATTATCTCTTCTCTTTGCTTCCCCGTAATGGTTTATCATTTCTCCAGCCGCGAACGGGACAATATGACAATGGCGGTCATAACTCTTGTTCTACATGTGGTTTACGTCAGGTATTTTATCGCTAATTATCAGAATGTGTGGTCTTCTCGACATGGTCTCAAAAAGGAACATCTCCAAAGTCCAGTCGGTCTGTCGCCTCGAAGAAAGAAAAAAAAACACATTTATTTTCTTTCGGCACAATTCCTGATAACAAAATTTTATTATCGCAGGCCAAGGATGCTCGTGGGTGTTTTTTTTTTTAATTTTTCATATCTGTCTAAGTCTTTTTAGTTGTCTGTTTTTCGTCACTTAACGAAATAACATTTTCATTTGAATTTTCCCTCTTTCTCTGGCCAGTCGGTCTGTAGTTGATAATAAGATGTCTTCCCGTACCAATAGATTGTTTTCATACCCTTATATAACACGGCCGATGTCAAAACATATCTGATTCTTTCCTTCCTTCCCTTTCTTTTTACTCAGAATTTCCCTGTCATTGTAATGACACTCTTTCGCCATTTGTTACTTATCAAAATATCCTTTTATCCAGTGTCTCTTAGCTGTGTGTGTGTTCTTGCTTAACACTCACGATTCAGTTCTTAGCCTCTCCTTTCCTTCTTTTCTTTCTTTACCTTTTCTGCCTCGTTAAATGGTGCCACAGTTAGTTAAATAATTGAAAGATCTCAACGTAATAGTGTTGGTTATATGATTGTAAAGGTCTCTAGGTAATAGTGTTGCTTATATGATTGTAGGGGTCACGACGTAATAGTGTTGGTTATATGATTGTAAAGCTTTCAACGTAATAGTGTTGGTTATATGATTGTAAAGGTATCAAGGCAATAGTGTTGGTCATAAGATTGTAGAGGTCTCAACGTAATAGTGATGGTTATATCATTGTAACGGTCTAAACGTAATATTGTTGGTTATATGATTGTAAAGGTCTCAACAAAATAGTGTTGGTTATATGATTGTAGAGTTCTCAACGTAATAGTGTTGGTTATATGATTGTAAAGATCTCAACCTAATAGTGTTCGTTATATGACTGTAAAAGTCTCAACGTCATAGTGTTGGTTATATGATTGTAAAGGTCTCAACCTAATAGTGTTGGTTATATGATTGTAAACATATGGATGTAACAGTGTTGATTATATGATCTCATGTCTGCAAGAGATTTCAGATTCTTGCAGTCTCTTTGCAAAATTCTTCAGGGTTATTCCAAGGCCAAAATTATCGTTTTTATATTAAACGGTCCAATTATTTTTCCAGCTCATTGCTTTTTCAATTACATTCAGTTGCTTAGTGCAAGAATAATTTCACATTTTAGCCAATTATCTTTGTCTTCTTTATAATGACTCGGACTAATAATTCATTGGGTGAGTCTTTTAAATTCAAACCTTCCACAAAATTCTATATTCCATTCGATTTCATACTACTAGTGTATAGATACGTCAATGGTTTGTAAATACGACTTGCAGTCGTTTTTACTATTACCGTGGATCAAGCAGATGTTATAACGCTTTTTCTGGGGGATACAAATTAGTACATGTCTACATAAAAAAGAAAATTGATACTGATTCAGATTAGAAAGCGTTACTGGTTGCAGGTCAGAAAAATCAAGGTTGGGGGAGACCCCTCGACGTGGTGTAATGGTTAGCAAACTTGCCTCGGTAGGACAAAAAAAAAAGACAATAATAAAAATGATAATAATAATAATAATAATAATAATAATAATAATAATAATAATAATAATAAAATGATAATAATGATAATAACAATGATAATAATAATGGTTATAATAATAACGATAATAACTATAATAATAATAATAATAAAATGATAATAAATATAAAATGATACTAATAATGATAATAACAATGATAATAATAACTATAATAATAATAAAATAGTAATAATAATGAGTGAGTAGTTAGTTTATCGTCATCGTATGCCCAATATTTTCCACCTTGTGCCACATCTACGCTTCCAAAACCGCCGAAGTAATCACGGAATAAACATATACTACACTTTGATCGTAGGCAGCAAAAGCGTAATGGTTGCATTTAGAAACAAGTTGAAACATTTTGGGGATTTTCAATCTGTAATTTTTACAGTTATTAGCTAAAGAAACTGGAAGATAAGACTTTTATATGCTAGGCCGAGGGGCACAAACACAGATTTTACCCGCAACCGGAGAAAGTATATACATTCACGCAACAAAGAAGTTGAAAAATAGGTGAGATTCTCCATCAAGCAACTCCAACTCAGAAAGGTCATACATCTGTCTTCTTCTTCTTTGCACCGTGTCTATTCAGAACATTGGCGATCATGACTCTCCCCAATTTCCTTTGCTTGCTAGCTCTTGATAATTTAATCTTTTTGTTGTCTCCATCAGTTTACTCAAGCTCAATAGGTAGCTTATGCAGTGTTGCCTCTATCCATCTTACCTTCAACCTGCCCTGTGGGTATCAAATTCTCCAAGCCCTATTGAACTCTGCTTTGATTAATAAGAATGTATAAATATTTCGTGATGAAATAAATAATAAACGAAAATGTCATGTTCATCATGAATTGATCATAACTAATTTCAAATATATATATATATATATATATATATATATATATATATATATATATATATACTAGCGTCATATTCCAGCTTATTCAAGATGATCTCCACCCTCTCTAACCTTCTAACTTTCTGTCCGGGAGTAGCAAGTTGCATCATAAAACTCACGTAAGATTTTGATTTTCAAGACTATCTTCACAGCTCTTTGAAACGTGATAGTTGAATCTTCTATCTCCCGTTCAAACATCATATGAATTGAGTTGGACTGTGTATATGTGGCTGGCAGAAATTTCAGTTTGTAATCCTTATTGGTTATTTTTATGGTTGTATTAAATATGCTGGGAAGGGGGTAGTTTCCGTTAATAATTATGGCAGGATTATATGGTAATGGTAGATATGGTGTGATAGTAATATGTAAGGTGGATGGTGGCAATAATAATATAAGTGGTTATTATTTATTGTAAATTGTTAGTAGTGATTAGTAATGTTGGTGGGAGAATAATAAAACCTAGAAATGTAATTATTGTGGTGCTAGCTTGAACTAAAGGGTGTTAGTTGGTGTTTTATTTTATTTTATATTCTATATGTATTTGTTTATTTTTATTTATTATGAATCCTGGTAATAGGTTTTTATTCTCATGGTAATATATGGAAATTATATCTGATCTTATTGTTTAAGTTGTTAAATATTCTGGGGAGTAATATGCGTTAAAGACTGTAGAAGATTTATAATAGTAGGTGTGATGTGTAAGTGATGGTGCTGGGTGTTTGTGGTAATGATAATAGTTATTGTAAAGTGGTAAAAGTGATTACTAATGGTGGTGCAATGATAATAATGACAGATGCAATTATTTTGATGTTATCTTGAAATTAAATTGTGATTTTTTTTTTTATCCGTTTGGTATGAATTCGGATAATAGGTACTTGTTCTCATGCCTACATTTGGAGATTATCTCTGATTTTTTGTTTAGTGGGTTCTTTTGCGGTTTGTGTGATATTATTGCTACTTTTTCGTGTAGGCAAAGTAGGTATTTTTTTGTAATGTTGCTGTAGGCAGGGGCTTTTTTCAATATTTCCCAACTTATTGTTGGTGTGATATTTTTGTCTTTTTGCTGCCATATGTATGTGGAAAGTGTAGTGCTATTCGAATATTTCCTGTTGGTGAATGAAAGGTTGTGATTGTTATTCCTCATCTTGAATGGACCTTCAGTGGCACCGATGTAGTGCATTATGTTGTTGTTTGCACTTACCTTGGCCATGTATATTGTGTTCGTAAGTTGGCAATTTCCTTGGAGTTGACATGTTGTTCTGTTTCTGCAGTTGCATATTGGATCCTTGGTTTCATTTTTGTAGGTTGTCATTTTTTTGTTGTGGCTTTTGATTATTTCTGTTGTGTTTTTTGTACAGCTGTAACTGATCTTTACGTTATTTTTGTTAAATATTTTTGATAATTTGTTTGCTTCAGTTAAGTGTTTTTTATATTATTTTAAGTTGTTAAATATGCTGGGGGAGTAATATGCGTTATATATATATATATATATATATATATATATATATATATATATATATATATATATATATATATATATACATATATATATATATATGTGTGTGTAATTATTATTATTATATTATTATTTAAATATGTGTATTCATCGCAACACAGAAATTACCATGTTTCGGAAGTAAAAAATAACATTAAATTGAACTTTTTTTTTGTTTACGAAAGTTATTCAAGATCGATTGAGAATGGAAAAAGGTCAAGTTATAGTTTAGCTTTTAATTCGGAAATATGGTGATTCCTGTGTAGCGATGAGTACATATTTTTAAATAATAATATTATAATATTATGATCTGCTCTGTATCGAGCACTGGTTTTAAAAGTAAATGCTAAAGAACTGTGGATTATAAATCTGGTTGTTATTTCTTTACACACACACGCACACACACTAACACACCCACACCCATACATACATATATATATATATATATATATATATATATATATATATATATATATATATATATATATATATATATACTTTTGATCGGTATAAGGACATCGAAATAATTTACACAATCTCCAAATGGATCCCTTTCTTACACAGCTAACTATTTCTTCACAGCTAATTTGCTGCAGTTACTTACTATTCAAGTCCATCTTTTTTCTCTATTATGTTAAATACATAAGCTAATGCGCAACACCATTTTATTGACTTAGACTTCGTCTTTTTTTTCGCACTGACAGCTTTGGTAATGCATGCATATGCTAATGAGAAAGCGTTATGTGCCTTTAATATTTGTACTGAAAAGAAGAAAAGAAAAAGAACAGATAAAGGTGGGGAAAAATCAGTAGGATTGCATTATAAATGTGTAGAATCTTTGGCGTTGTGTCCGAGTGAAATAGAAAGTGGCTCTATTAAGGGACAGTCAAAGCGGTTGGTGATCCAGTGGAGAAAGGACATGACGTAGAGAAAAATGGAGGCATCTTTTATGCTGGGACTGACAAGGCGGAAGAAAAGGACTGCAGATTAGCAAGTCAAGGAGAAATTAGATAAAAGGAAAAAATTAAGAGAAAGGTGAAGCAAAAAAAAAAAAAAAAAAAATCTAAAGTTAGTATATAACAAAAGAAAAATGGAGGAACCGGGCGGATGATATACTCGTAAGCGAATAAGCGGAATAAAAAGAAGAAAAGGTATGACATACGGAAAGGTATAATAATAATAATAATAATAATAATAATAATAATAATAATAATAATAATAGTGGAATTTTGAGAAAAGTAAGTAAAGTCCAAAATTAAACAACAATAATAAAATTTCGTAATCGATAATGCGATGAAGGAAGAATCATATAAACAAGAATAGAATAAATACAAAAACATAACAACAATAACATGAATAAATGGAGGAAAGATAATAGTAGTAATAATGTGAAGAAGAAGGAGAAGAAGAAAACGTGGAGGAGAGGACAGAGAAAAGATAAACGAAGCGTGAAGATCTTAAGAAATATAATAATAATAATGATAATAATAATGATAATAATAATGATACTAATAATAAAGATAATAATAACAAGGATAATAATAATAATAAAATGATAATAATGATAATAACAATGATAATATTAATGATTATAATAATAATAACGATAATAATAACTATAATAATAATAATAAAATGATAATAATAATAATAAAATGATACTAATAATGATAATAACAATGATAATAATAACTATAATAATAATAAAATGAAAATAACAATGATAATAATGATGATATTAGGTTGGTACAAAAATAATGACGTAATAATGTCGTTTTTTGACGTTAAAAATACGCCAAAAACGACATTATTACGTCATTATATTTGAACCAACTTAATAATAATTATAACAATAATAATAATAATAATAATAATAATAATAACTATAAAAATAATTCTAACGAGTACAGCCCAAATTTACGAATCGATGTAAAATATCTTGCAGTTCTTTTTTTTATTATTATTTGGTCAGCGGAAAATGTCATGATGTAATTTCTAACCTTAGGTCTCTGGGCAGGACCCGGAAAGAAATGTGTACACACCAGAAATCAAAGGAAATAATAATAATAATAATAATAATAATAATAATAATAATAATAATAATAATAATAATAATAATGGCAAAAAGAAATGTTTAGAGCTTAAGCAGCTTAAGACAGGAGTCGATGGAAAAGGAGCCGAAGAAAGCAGTACAATAAAAAGTGAAGAAAAAAGAGAGACAAGTTAGGATGTTAATGAAAATTATTTAAAAAAAAATAGGAAGTGCAGGTGAATAAGGATTTGAATAATAAAAATGTGGCAAATGGATATCTGAAAATAGAGTCAAATTAAAATGGGTAAAGGTAAAATTGAAGGAATAATTATACGGTGAAAAAGTCGACATGAAAGGAAAAGGAAGTATAGATAAGCATATGGAAAGGAGTTGAACTTAAACTGGGAGAAATTACTTATGAAAAGTTAGGAAAGAAAGAGGGGGAAATATAACGAATCTGAGAGGAGGCAAAAGGGGAATACGATAGAAGTCATTTGAAGAAGACAACGGTATGAAATTACAAATAAAAAGATGAAAATAAAAAAGAAGAAGCAGTAGGAATAGATGAAAAAGAAGGAGAATAATTCGGATGATGTAAAGAAAGAAGAAGAAGAAAGAGAAAGAGGTGGAGGAAGAGAAGAAACAGAAGAAAAGAGGAGAAAAGAGAAGAAGGAGTCTGGAGAGAGAAGAGCATGAGAAGATGACAACGAAGAAAAAGAATCAGGAGTCGGTGGAAGAAGAAGAATAAGAAGCCGAGGAGGAACGGAATGAGTAAGACAATGAAGAGGAAGAACAGGAGGAACAGAGGTAGCAGCAGGTGAATAAGAAAAAAAAAACAAAGAAAAAACAAGAAGATAGGATGAAGAATCAAGATATAAAAGAAAAACACAAAAAAAGAAAAGTTTGATGAGTAGGAAAAGAAAGTGGAGTAAAAAAAGAAGAAAATGAGGTTGGGAGGGGAGGAAGAGCATAAAAAGGAGAAGATAAATTAGAAGAAACTGAAGTGGAAGATGATGAATAGAAGTAGGAGGAGCAACACAAGGAAAAGAGAAGAAGAGAAGGAGGAGGAAGAGGAGGAGGAAGAAGAAGAAGAACAGATGTAGAAATAGGCGGTGGACGAGAATAATAATAATAATAATAATATTAGGTTGGTGCAAAAATAATGACGTAATAATGTCGTTTTTTGACGTTAAAAATACGCCAAAAAACGACATTATTACGTCATTATTTTTGGACCAACCTAATAATATTAAGAAGTGGAAGAAGAACAACAACAACAACAATAGGATCAGCAGTAGTAGCAGCAGCAGCAACAACAGCAGCAGCAGAAGCAGCAGCAGCAGTAACAGCAGCAGCAGAAGAAGAAGAAAAAGAAGAAGAAGAAGAATATTAAGAAAGGTGACGGTCGTTTGAAGAAGAAGACGAAGAAGAAAAGGAACGAATAAGACAAGGAAGAGCGGGCGAAGAAGCGGATGAGTAAAAGAAGATAACGTCGAAGAAGAAGAAGCAAATGACAAAGAAGAAGAAGGAAATGACAAAGAGGAAGAAGAAGGAAATAACAGGATAATAAGAAGAAAATGACAGAGAAGAAGAAGAAGAAGAAGAAGAAGAAGAAGAAGAAGAAGAAGAAGAAGAAGAAGAAGGAAATGACAAAGAAGAAGAACGAAATGACAAAGGAGAAGAAGAAAATAATAAAGAAGAAGAAAATGAGAAAGAAGAAGAAAAGGAAAAGGAAAAGAATATGAATTAGATAAAAAGAAGTAGATAAGGACAAAGAAGAAGAAAATGACAGAGAAGAAAAGGGAAATGACAAACATGAAGAATAAAATGACGAGGAAGAAGAAGAAGAAAATGACAAAGATGAAGAAGAAGAAAATGACGAGGAAGAAGAGGAAGTAAATGACAAAGATGAAGAAGAATAAAATGACAAAGAAGTAGAAGAAAAAGAAGAAGAAAATGAGAAAGAATAATAATAATAAGAAGAAGAAAATGACAAAGATGAAGAAGAATAAAATGACGAAGAAGAAGAAGAAAAAGAAGAATAAAATGACAAAGAAGAAGAAGAATTAGAAGAAAATGACAAAGATGAAGAAGAATAAAATGAAAAAGAAGAAGGATATATGACAACGAGGAAGAATAATATAAAAAGAAGAAGAAAATGTAAAAAGTTTCATGTTCGATTCTAATATTAAGTGGGTTATATCTATGGAAAGAGGAATAGTGAAAGATGTGAGATAATTCGGAGTAAAGGAGAAAAGAATAAACGAGAATTTACACACGATAAAAAGAATAATGAGATGTACATATTTAGTATAACAAATAGACAAGATTAAGAAAGGATACAGCAACAAGTATTTATATTGGAAATAAAAGAAAATAAGACATTGAATGTGAAGAAAATATTAGGAGTATATGAAACATTCGCAATATATGACCTGACGATTGCGTTTAGTCTGAAACAGACTTTTGCTTCTCGGTACTTTCATATATGTGTATATACACGCACACACACACACACACACACATATATATATATATATATATATATATGTGTGTGTGTGTGTGTGTGTGTGTGTGTGTGTGTATGAATCATGAAAAGAAAATACAAAAACACGTATAAAATATAAGAACAACAGTAAAATCATCAGGAGGTCTTGGTGAAGAAGAAGAACAATAACAGGAAGAACAAAAACAAGAAGAAGAGGAAGGAGGAGGAGGAGGAGAAGAAGAAGAGGAGAAAGAAGAAGAAGCAGAAGAAGAAGCAGAAGAAGAAGAAGAAGAAGAAGAAGAAGAAGAAGAAGAAGAAGAAGTAAATATAAGAAAACGAAGAAGAAGAGAAAGAAGAAGAAAAAGAAGAAGAAAAGAAGAAGAGGAAACCATGACAGCAAAATGATAAAGGAAAATGAACCAATGAAGGGATCTATAAAGACGTGATAGAAGTAAAAAGAGAAGCAATATGACGAAAGGGAAAATAGAAATAATAAAATATAAAAAACGGAAAGAAAGTAAAAAATGATTGAGAAAGAATTAAGTGTGAAAAAAGAAGGAAAAGCAGAAAAATAATAAGATGCTAAAAAGTTAATGTAAAAATAAGTAGAATATAAGAGAGAAAAGAAAAGACACGGGATAAATTAATTGTGTGAAAATGATACTTCATGAAAGAAGAAGAAGAAGAAGAAGAAGAAGAAGAAGAAGAAGAAGAAGAAGAAGAAAAATAAAGTAGAAAAGAAGAAGAAAACGCCGAGGAAACCATGACAGAAAAATGAAAAAAGAAAGAGAACCATTGAAGGACTCTATACATGTTAATCAACTGAGAGACGTGATAGAAGTAAAATGAGAAGAAATATGGCGAAGAAATTAAAGAAGTTAAACATGAAAAGAGAAAGAATTAAGTAAGAAAAAAGAAGGAAAAGCAGAAAAATAATAAGATACTAAAAAGTTAATGTAAAAATAAGTAGAATGTAAGAGAGAAAAGAAAAGACACGGCATAAATTATTTGCGTGAAGTAGAAAATGACAAATATGGACAGGAAGAATAATTAAATTAGAAGAAAAAAGAATATATGAAGAATAACACAAAAAGAAAATAGCAAAACTAAGAGACAAAAGGAAATATAATATAAATTATAAAAACTAATGAATAACATGTGAAAGATCTACATAAAAGGTGATTCGAAGTAGAAGAGGACAATGACACATATGACCTTAAATATGTATAAGGACGGTTATGAAATTCATAGAAAATCAGTCAGTCAGATATGTGCCATGAGTGATACACGCTTAGGCGATCTTGTATCTTTCGATTCATGACTGACGAGGCAGATTTTTTTTTTTGCAGATGTAGGTTGCCATTTCTTTCTGCAATAGAGCAGTTGCTATCCAAGGCTATAGAACCCGGTCTGTCCTGCTATTTATCCATAGCTGGGGGTGGGGGAGAATAGCAGGATTCATGCCCTTCCCAAGGGTATTAGCATTTAAGTGAATATAATGGATTTGACTCGAATTCGAACACGGCTTTCCGATACCTCAATCCGAGCCGCTATCCATTACTCCACCGTGCTTGAAAAAAAAAAAAATCGTACCGAAAATGATACTTCATGAAAGAAGAAGAAGAAGAAGCAGAAGAAGAAGAAGAAGAAGAAGAAGAAAAAGAAGAAGAAGAAGAAGATGATGATGATGATGATGATGATGATGATGTTAAAGTAAAGTAGGCGAAAAAATGTAAAGAAGAAGACTTATGAACAAAAATGAAGACAAGAGAATGACTAGAATAGAAAACGAAAGAAAATATGAAGAAAACTGCATAAGGAAAAGAGAAGAAGAGGTTAAGAAACGATGCGAAAGAAAGAATCAAAGAAGAAAATAATGAAAGATGAGACTGGACGAGAAGCTTGCCGAACGGAATAAAAGAAAGAGAATTGGCGGGAGAGAAAGCCAGCGCCTTTTGAACGACTTTCTTTTTTTTTGTTTTTTTTTTTTTCACGTCTCTTTCCTTTTCTATATTGTAGTGGCAAACGAGTTCATTGGATGCTATGACTGTGAAAAGCTGGCGCAGGCTGGCATCGCCCCTTCTGACAAAGGCGCATCTCTCACCCGTCGCTCCTCAATTGTCAGCGGTTCGCCGGACTCTTCGAATAACAATATCGATTTGCTGTCTCACGAGTTTCCCGCGAGATTTGCTTTAATTGCGAGAGTGAAACGTCATCAAGGAAAGAATCTTCAGCAAAGAAATAGAACTTTCCTTTTCCCTTTTCGAAGACACTGCTTTCTTTCTTTGTCCCAATCCTTCCTGTTAAATATTATTGTTTTCATTGTTTACTATACCCGTCACAAATATGCATACATATATGTATATTTTAGCTCTTTTTAGCCTTTGACTTTTTATTTCACTTTCTTTTTTCTTTTTCTTTTTTTTACTTTTCTTAACTACGTGTTGCTTATATGTTTTCCATTTTTTTTTGTTCTTTGGTATTTTTGTTCTTTCTTTTGTTCTCTTCCTGTTTACTTTTCTTCTTTTTTTTCTCACGACTTTTTTTTTTTCATGATATTTTTTAAATTTCTTTCTCACCTTTTCTTTTCTTTTCTGATTCCATTTTTTAGTTTACAGAATTATTTTTTTCCATTCTCTTCAATTTATTCGCTGCTTCTAATCTGTTTCCTGTTTATTTTTTCTTCTTATCCTTTTTTGTTCATTCTCTTTAAATTTTACTTTTCTCTTTCTTTATTGTTTTTTTTTTATTTTCTGATTTTGTTAGGCTGTTATTTTAGCTGATGTTGCATTTGTTTAAAACTATAGATTTCTGTTTTCTTTCAATTCCTTTTAGATGTATAGTTATGAATAATCAACAGTGGTCTACCCTTGTTTCGTTACTCTCCTCTTTCAGAGAGCTATTACATGTTTGCTGGGACAATAAAAGGACACTATACGTGAACCTCGTATTCTCAAATGAATAAAGATTTCTTAAAGCCTACACCTTCGTACTTTTGTCATTACATGTATTTCCTTCTTTTTTTATTACTTCATCTGTTGTATTTCTTGCTATCTCAAACCAGAACATTCTCTCTTTCTTTGTCTTTTTCCTCTTTCATTTTTTTTTTATTTTCTCTAGTTGGGGAGATTTTTAAGCTTTGTTTTTTTTTTTTTGTTTTGTTTTGTCTGTTGGTTGTATCTTTACTCTTTCTTTTTTTCTATCAGTTTTTTTTTTCTATCCATTATTTTCTTTCGTTATTTATTCTTTATTACGTCTTTTCATCTGATTGTTACTTTTTTTCATTCATTCATTCTTTCTTTCTTTCTTTCTTTCTTTCTTTCTTTCTTTCTCTCCTTCCTCATTTGTTTGTTTATCTCCCTGTCTTTCTGCCTGCCTGCCTGCCTGCCTGTCAGTTGCTCTCTTCCTTTCTCTGGTTCCATTCTTCCTTTCTATTTTCATTATTTGTTTCCCTATTCCCTTTTCTTTGTTTATACTTTCTTTATTTCTTTCAGGTACCATCTTTATTTTACCTTGTCTCCATCTTTGCTCATTCATTTCCGCTTTTTTTCTTCATCTCTCCGTACTTTATATATTCTTTATATCTTATTTCCTTTCACTTGTTCCATTTTGTTGTTCATTCTTTCTTCTTCCTTGTCTATACTTTCTATTTTTCTGTTTCTTCTTTTCATTTTGATTTTCTTTATTTATTATTGTATCTGTCTGTCTGTCTGTCTGTCTCTCTCTCCCTTATGTTTTCTTTCGTTCTCTCCTTCCTTAGTTTTCTTTCTTTCATTTCATTTGTTTCTTCTCTCTCATCATTTTTCTATACTTGGACCCTATTTTATTTTTTTATTTTTATTTTTATTTCTTTTATATGTTCTTTTATCCTTCAGTTCTTTTTGTCTCCTTTATTCTTTTTCTCCTTTTTATTCATTTTTCCATATATTATTCTTTCTCTCCTTTTTGCTTTTTTCCTTCTTTTATCTGCCTTTCTTTCATTTTTCTATCATTCGTTCTTATTTTATTATTTCTCCTTTGTTTTTTTCTTTTACCTTTTCTCTCCTTTTTCCTTATCCGTTCTCTCGTTTTTATTCATTTTGCCTTGTTTTATCCTTTCTCACCTTTTTATTCATTTTCCTTCTTTTATTCTTACTCTACATTTTATACATATTCTTTCTTTTATCCTTTCTCTCCTTTTTAATCATTTTTCTTTTTTTTCTTCCTTTCTATCTGCTTTCGTTATTTGTTTTATCTTTTTTTTTTCCTTTTGCATCATTGTTCTTCTTATTACTTTTGAACCCTTTCTTCCGACTTTCTTTATTCTTTTAACAACCTTTTCCGACTAGGATTTTTCCATTTCTCTTCCCTACCTATATAATGTATACTTCTTGTCGGTTCTTTAATTGTTTGTACCTTTACATATATATATATATATATATATATATATATATTATATATATATATATATATATGTGTGTGTGTGTATGTGTGTATATATATATATATATATATATATATATATATATATATATATATATATTCCTCGCATCTTATAGTCTTCTTTTCAAATTTCTGTCGCATATTTCTCCTACACTGGTCGCATGCTATAATTTAAATCTGAGACAACATTTTTCCCAACATTTTTCCTTGCGAATTGCACCATTACTGCCATGTCCACTTTTATGCAAAACATATATCGCTTCCAGTGTCGCATGATGCATGTGACAATTGATTTTTTTTGTTTCTATTTCTCGAAAGATTCATGGAGACTCTACGTTTGTCTGCCACAAATTTGGAATTTTAGGTGGAGGCGCTCGCCCATCCTGTAAGCCGGACTACAATACAACAGAAGAAGCTGACAACTACCAAGTTATTTATGCATAGCTGCGTGGACAAAAAAAATAAATGCTTAAAACTCTCCTAAGCATCAATCGAGTGACCGATGTATATCCCTTGTAACTTCTTCCAGTTTTTAGAAGGAGCGGGTGTCGCGAATAAAACAGTCGAGATGAAATGAGCAAGCCGAGTTCAAATCCAAGCCTAATCTGGTATAGTCACTTTCACATAATTAAGAAAGACATGAACATTTGCCGTGCCGCTTATGGGCGAAATAAAAGTATGAGCAGGGCCCTCTAGACTTAGCAAGCATATATATTTTGGCTTTAAATAACATACTCAGTATTTACATGCTGTAAAACAAATATCAATTAATCAGTTATTATGTTTATAGTGCGTTAGACATAGCCACATTTGAAAAAAAAAAAAACCCTAATAGTGTGTATTTGCAATGATTCCTTATTACCAATAGCGTTAACACTGATACAGCAAAACAAAGAATATCTTAGTAGGAAAATACAATTAAAAATAACAAAGATTAAGATAATATGTTCAATAATATAACTATGTCCAGACTATGACCAAGAATTATTTATTGCTGTGGCAGAAAAAAGCTTGAGAATTTTAATGCTATCCTATTAGAGAGAATTATCTTTGCTCACCATCAACTCGGAGGATTCTAAACCTCAGACAAGCAAATCATACTTGTTCTCTTTTTTTCTCCCGATATGGATTGGAGCAGTTACACTGAATCAATTGCTACGTTTGCTTGTATGAATTCTACCACCGCCTTAATCAGGTGCTCTACTCACATTTTTTGGTTCCTGTCACTGGATCAAACTAACGCTTTTATCCACTGTGCCATGTATCCTTGAGAACACATGGCACAGTGTATAAATATAAACAGATAGAAATGTATCCTTCGAAATGTTGGCGGGTTTTTAACCATCGAATTGAAAAATACATACAAGTGTAACATTTTTTGTTACACAAATCGTCTGGCCTTTCTGAAAATCACATCTCTCAAAAGAGGTTGTTGTAGAAACAATGTAGACCATTAAACATTTATTCAAGGCTAACTTTTTAAAAGTAGTAACAAGTCTAGGATAAGGAATTACCGTTATGAAATTTATTTGCCCTCAGACTAATGCCTGTCTCATTGTTGTTATTATCACAAATCTCGGCCTTTTAGGCCAACACTTATGTAATCTTGACTGTAAAAAATCGTTAATAAAAATTAGCCTCTCACAGTTCAATAAACTAGGAACTAGCTTGTAATATAAAAAATCCCCCAAAAAATGTTTTATGAATACCGAGCAGATCCCGAGGCTTCGGCAGCCCTGACAAACAATTGTGCCCTCAATTAGGCTCTTCACTTAAACATTTATTGAGTTTACAAGCTTACTCCAGATTTCAAGTGGGTCTAATATATACAGATCTGTTCGACTCACCTTAATTTTTTGATGGAAATAGTTTTTAGTACTAGTGAGCTAGCAAAAATGAGCTGACTCATTTTATAGTTCACCAATAGAAGGGTTAACCAATCAGAAAGCTCAAAATATTCAATGCAACGTGTATAAATCCAGCCATTTTGTTTTTTTTCTCTCAAAATATCTTCACTGCCAACCTGATATCGAAGACTTAAAGAATTAAGAACCACTATTTTCTCCGAATCTACACTGCCAACCTCTGATATTAAAGAGATTATGGACTTCACTGGATTCTATATTCAGAGCCTATGGCAAACATGTTCAACTTTTTTTTACTAAAATTCCTTTGGCCTATTGTTTTTGGGGTCAAACTAATTTTTAATCTTACTAATATAAAGACACCTTCCCCACCACCTAGTAAAAAAGTTTACTCACCCTAAGGTATTCTATTGATAATTATAATTTTGGATATAAATCAGATTTAGGGAAATACTCTGTGCAAAAAAAGTGACTTAATTATTTCCTGCAACAAGTAAGCAATAGAAACATAACCGAACAGATTTAAATAAAGAAAATTGAGGTATAATTTATTTATAATAGGTAATATAGTTCGAGATATTTAATAATCTATGGATTCTCATTTATTTTGAATAAGCTTTTCAACCCTTTTTAGCATTGACTTGATTAGGTTCTGGCAAATCTCATCTCCAAGCACTGAATTCCATTCGGATATGAAATTCACAATGAAATCCTCTTTGTTGCTCAACTGCTTTCTCGAGAGCTTGTACTTTATAATGCTCCATTAGTTTTCCATGGGGTTGAGGTGAGGAGATTAGGGCGGCCATGTCATAACACTCACCTGCTTCTCATCAAAGTATTCCTTCATCAATTTTCATTTGTGACAGGGAGCATTATCCTGCATAAAAATGAGCTTGTTGAGGTCGATTTGCACCCTATCTGCAGAAGGGAGGAGACAAGACTCTAAAATTCTCTTGAACTGCTGACTCCTGAGGGTCTTTTCATTAGGTTTTAAGAAACCAGTTCCATGAAAAGAAAAGCATCCCCAGAACATTATACTGAACGGATGCTTGACAGTACTTACTGCTAAATTCAAAGAGCTTTCAAAGCTTCTTCTTCGGATTTTACATCGCTTATCCTTTGAATTTAGCCCAACTTTCGTTTCATCGGAAAAGAGAACATTTAGGAAAAAAATCAGTTGAGTCACTTTTATCGAAAAGCACTGTAAGATCAATTGATGAAGAGGTTCGGAAAATGTTTGATATCAGCTCAGTACCTGGATCATTCTGCCAGACTCACGATTTTCAAGAGTCAGACTAAGCCAATCATTGAGTAATGCTGTCATATTTGGGATGGATGTGTTTATTTCTCACTTTCAATTGTTGACGGAATCCAAAAGATTTTACGCAGCCATGTAGATGGCGAATTATTTTCTACCTACAACTCCTTTCACATAGGCTCTCGCTATCCTATCGCTAATTTCAATGCAGATATTCAAACAAGAGACATTTCTCTGTTCCACCAGTCCAGACCATCACATATAAGACCTGTCAGGATAGAATCATCCTAATTCCCATCGTATTCCATTAGTAGGGAGGAAGTTACACTCAGACGTTTTAATTGGCAGGAAGGTTACTATCTTAATCAAATTCCCGAAATGGTGACTCCCCCATCACTAAGACATTCACGTCTAGTTTCAACCATTATATATTCTATATATCTTTATTGTACCCATTACAACCTTGGTCGTGCTTACAAGAAACCTCTTCATAGAGGGTCTCATTTTGGCCTTGTTCTGGGTGAACATTAGTATTATTAAAAAACGAGATTAAAAACAAGATTCAGATTATTTAATCTTTTCGGGACATGTACGTCGAATTTTTAATTCCGATTGCAATAAAATGAAGAGAATACGCTGATTGTATATTGTAAACTGAAATCTAAAGTTAAACCCCTCCTTGTGATACGCGGATGTAGCAGAGCTGCAGCGAACATTACACACTGGACATTTGCAAATCACTTAGCAAGTTTGTGTCAGTTTTTAAATTGCCTTAATTAGGACTTGCCTAAGAGACATACAAATATATAAAGACGAATGATCAACGTATTTTTTATCTCGTCCTGTTCATATATATATATATATATATATATATATATATATATATATATGATTTATTTATAATCTATTTCTATAGAAACTATACAGGGTGTCCCAAAATAATCTATACATTCTCTGAATCGTTATAATTCATTCAATTTATGTATTTTGACTTGAAAATAAGATTAATACAAGAGAAAGAATACACATTTAAAGAATTTGAGAGTAAAACATACAAAAAAACCGCATAGAAATTTAGCTTTAATAACATAAAAGCTACTTGGGACAATGGCAGAATGTTCATATAATGATGAGTTCACATCAAGTGCTCAAACTAGTTGCATCTTTAAATTAATAGACCTACAAATGTCCAGTATCATTTCCTCTGGTATTTGAGGACATTCTTCTTCAGTTGCTACTCTCATTTCAGCAATTGTTTCAGGTTTCCTGCTGTAAAATTTGTCTTTTAGAAACCCCGCAAAAAAGAAATCCAAGGGTGTCAAATCTTGTGATCTTGGTGGGTATTCAATTGTCTCTCTTCTAATTCATCTGTTTTGCATATTTTCATCCATATAAGTTCTCACATCACGGTAATGTATTATTAACTATTAATATTTAAATAGTGTATACATTATTTTGGGACACCCTGTTGATGAAATGTTTGGATAAATCATCTGGATTGAATTATTCTTATGTTCCAAAATTTCTTTGGTTTAATTAATATCTACGAAGATCTTTAATTAATTGGTATAAAAATTATATCACAGTAGCATAACACTTTCTTGTGCAAAATATAAAAAAATACTTTCTTACGACTCCAAGTCCTTGTGCCAGACAGAAAGCTTTGTCTGGTAGGAAAAGCAAGACACAAGTGTCTCAAAATTTTAAATCAAGACAAAACACTGCGTAAAATTTCAGAGAGAAAACATTTATTTACAGTTTAAAAAATTAGGAAAAACGTACAACACAGGAGTTGCACAAAAAATGGTTTCTGTGCACCTGAAAGGCGGGATAACATTTTCTGAGATGACAAAAAAGGGATTATCTATAGATATAAGAAAAAATATGACACTATTAGTTTGATATGAAACGGATTTATGTACAAAAAAATAATCCCTTCAAAAACAGAAAAACTGGGAAAAACTTAGAGAAATGAATAACAAAATGGCAAAAGGTAGAATTTTTTAAAGTAGCAGCTATCTTCGTCATTAACGTTTTAAACAACCGGTGCGTCTCAGCTTGAAGGAGTTTTTTTTTCTTTGTGAGTGTGTGTGTGTGTGTGTGTGTGTGTGTGTGTGTGTGTGTGTGTGTGTTTTCAACCACTTTTCTCCAGGGCTCTTAGAATGTTGCCGCAAACTACACTTGTATCCTCAGTGTTAAGAATTCTCCGGTAAGTTCCTAAGGAATTTAAGTTTTGGAGCATTGATCTGTATTGAATCTGTCAGCTCCGATTTACGACCTCCGACTAGAGCATCCTTTGAAATGCGGGTGCTAAGGATCTCGCTTTTCGCCGACACCGCATTCTTTTACTTCTGTCTGTATTTCTCTACATCCGCTGATAGCAGTCATTTTTATTGAAAAAGTGATCATCATATCGGCTCCAGCAAAAATTTCAGAAGGACCAGGACACATGTTTCGCATTCGTCAATATATATAAAAACTCTCTTCAAGTATTAAAAAAATGAATTGGGAACACATGAAATTTGTACAAATTCTAACACACAAACCGTCTGGCCTTTTGAAACAAAACTAATTATATATCAAAACTTCTAAACTAATTATATATCATATACTTCCCAGACTTTTTTTGAATAATACACTTGTCTCAAAACGTGAGTAAAAAACATCCTAGTCGATTATACCTCGCCTGATCTTATCATTGAATTATTTTCCACTTAAAACAACTTTCTCATAGGCTCTCGCTATATCATCCCTATTATAAGCTGAAATCTAAATTTAAACTCCTCCTTGTGATAAGCAGATCTTTAACATTTTGTTACAAATAATAAAAATATTTTTTTTATGTTGGTGCATGGCGTGCAGCCTTTTACGGAGTTCGTTGTTTAAAGTTTAAAATCCGCCAGCGTTAAAATTAGCAATGTAGATTAAGCAATCTTTAATAAGTATTTAGTTAATTTTATTATTATTATTATTATTATTATTATTATTATTGAATATATGATAAAACCTTTCAGAAAAAGAGAGACCTCTGCTCCGATGTAATCTAGTAAATGTGTTTTGAAAAATGTACGCAGCCTTCAATCGTCAGGCAATAGTTCAAAATCGAGACGGTGAGCCCAAAACAATTAGCTTCTAGTGCATAGAAATTCCTTATACTTATATATCATAATTATTTTCATCTCGGCCGGTCGCTTGAACGTGTAGATCTCTGGTGTAGAGGACCACAGACACTACAGTCGATGTTACTGCTGCGGTTTCAGTAACAGAATTGATCTACAAGATGGAGTTGCCCAATCTATTGTTAATTCAGAATATTCAGCCGAGAAGGAGTAGTAGAAGCGTTTTATACTTACCTTTCTCGGTATATTTGTGTGAATACGATTACACCTGCCACAACTTGAAACTGAATACTGCTCGCCATATTTAAATCTATACATATCTACGAGGCCTGATATAAAAAAAAAGTATTGGGAGTGATGCTATGATAACGGACTTAGACTACGTACAATGAATCCGCTTGTCACAAACAGACATTTTGTTATAACTTTCTCGTTCACTTCTGTTATTTATAGCAGTGTTAGGAAGGAAAATGTATAGAGTGTGGTCGTCTAGCCACAGCGCAGAGGTTCCGATCCACAGATCTCGCTCCTGTGGACGTTTTCTTCGTCAAAATTCACATTCCACTTGAAAGGAACAATATTTCAAGCCGTCAGGGCAATCCAAGTGAATCCCTGGAATTAGTGACTAGTTATTCTCAAAATGGAGTTTGAGGAATGCTTCTATCAATTAAATCAACGCTTGATAAAGTGGCTTCAGAAGGAGACTGATTTGAAAGGAAGATTAAAAGCCGAATTGATATGTATAGCAGTTTTCTTTTTATAGCAACAGTCCTGATATTTTTTTATCAGCCTTCATATATAAGTATATTTAAATCAGTTAGTCTTTGCCTATCTTCGTCTATGCGCCATGTTTCTTCAGGATGTAGAAGTGTATGGCTCTGCTCAAGTTCCTATACTCTATAACCCTGAGTAATGTGTGCACACCTTACTGTCGCCCCTAGTCCATGACCTGCCACCCATTTACAGAATGTCATTACGCATGTTACTCACTGTTTTGTTCTAGTCTCCCTACTCCCAACATGGCATATGGTTATTATATTCTACAAACACTCTTTTTCTTTACGCGTCACAGAAATTTCAACTTTACTTCTAATACTAAATATATATGTTCTTTTCGTTTTTCGCTTATAAGTTCCAAAATTTTTTCTTGTTGCTCACATGATCTGTGACGTACTATTCTCAACATCTCTCTGTAGAATCACAACTCATTTGCCTCAAGTATTTAATTATCAGTGACGTGATTCTCTTGCGTTCATTGCTCTATATGTGAATTGATATT
>OZ010606.1:43218446-43228446 GCA_963932145.1 Acanthosepion lycidas
ATGCAAAAATAATGACGTAATAATGTCGTTTTTTGCAAAGGGAAGGGGTTAAAAAAACGACATTATTACGTCATTATTTTTGGACCAACCTAATATCTCTATTTGATATTTCTCTCGTTTGTTATTTGTATCTATCTATCTATCTATCTATCTATCTATCTATCTATCTATTACTTATCTACCTCCTTCATTATTTGTAGCATTCTTTTAAGCTCTATTTTTATTTATGTCTCTTTTTCATTATACCTAGCAATCAATCTCTAATTTTATTTATCACTCTCTTGTTCTATTTATAGCACTCTATCTATCTATCTATCTATCTATCTATCTGTCTAGCTAGCTTGATAGAGTGATAGATTCTTCTCACATATTATTTTGTAATTAGCGTGTTTTTCAACATAACATGTTAATTACTTCCATTCTTCCGAAGTAATTTGAATAATGTCATTTCAGACTATACGCCCCTCCTAAAATGTCTCATAAAATGGCCTAAATATCTTCTTAACTCTTCCCTTTTTTTTTTTTAAGATTTCCTTTGTTTTTCGTCCCTCATTTCCACTGTTTGTGGCATCTTTTACTTTTTGTACGGGTAAAGTTTAAATATTGCCGAGCAATATCAAGAAACTGGCGTCAAAATCCTAAGACATTGTTGTCAAAATGGCGGAAAAACAAAAAAAACAACATTGGTGCCGAAAATCTCAAGTGAGTCTCAAGCGTTTTAAATATAAAGAACACTTCAGTGACGGGATATTTATACCTCTTGGCACTATCTCCATATCTTTTTGAATTTACACGTCTCAGTGAAAAAAGATCAACAAGATACCAATCTATGAATATTTTTGTGTATATTCTAATCCATTTTGATATATTTAACAAGGTGAAATTTTAAAAAAATCGATTACCATAATTGCTCGAATCAATTGAAAAAATGTATCTGCTGTTTAATTTTTTGTATCATTTCACCCCAAGCAAAGCAATGAAACCACTAAGATGCGTGGGGTTACTTAGAATAAAGAAAAAAACGAAGTTTCACTCGAAACCAAGCGGCAGAAAGTGTGCTCTACAATTGAAAACTGCGAGAGAAGAAACTGTTAGCATAGACTTTACGGTTACAAATTGCAATTTCAACTGCCGAATTATGAAACCTAGCATTGCGCTTAAATTCGTAAAATATTCTTATGGATATTATACACTAACTGAGAATACTGCAAGATGTTTTCTATTAGGTTGGTGCAAAAACAATGACGTAATAATGTCGTTTTTGACGTTAAAAATACGTCAAAAAACGACATTATTACGTCATTATTTTTGCTCCAACCTAATATATTCGGAAGTGGAATTTTCTATCCAGAATTTGATCATAAGGCTAATTAACGATAATATAGGTTACATTTCACTCAAGAAAGGCGATAAAGCCACAAAGACAGAAGAGATGACTGTCAGTAAAATGATATGAGGAGAATTCAGGAGAAGGTGCCGGAAACGCAGCGGCCATGTTTACACTGTAACAGTAGCCGAAAAACTGACGCGATCAAACATCGATCACGTGACTGAAACAGTACCAACCATAAGCACGCATGATCAGAAAACAGTGTGAAAATCCTAAAGATGGCGAAAGTGCGAATCATTCTTTTACTTACCCTCGTATGTTCACTAAATGTAAATATTGTTTTGAAACTTGAAAATGCCGCGGAAATTTGTTCTAAGCAAATACAACCCACTGTTAACGCAAATGAAAAAAAAAGACTTCTCTTTCTATGAGTTTTATCTGACTCGTTCTGCCATGTTTTATTTCTTTTACAAGAGTCAGTTAAGACACCCCCCACCAAAAAAAAGAGACCTCGGCGTGGTGTAGTGGTTGGCAAGCTTGTCTTTGAAGAACAATTACAACTGAGTAGTATGTTCAATCCTCACTGAGTGCCCACTACTTTCGGTCTTGTGCCATATCTAAGCTACGCTTGGAAAATCCTTATCTGGGCAGGGGCTCAGTTCCAACTCGGTCTTCATGAGGAAGATTTATACACCAATCTGCAACACCAGATTTAAAAACCTTTTGCTATTCTACCGCTATTTTTATGACATATGGGCAATTGAACCTCATTTTTGTTCCGCCATTCCTAAACATTTCAGACGATGCCTTCTTCCATCATTCCATGGTTATCGTATGCAAGCTTGAACAGCCCGCTCTGCGGATAGAAGAAAGTATTGAGGTGATTTAAGAAGACCGAAGATGGCGAATAACCTTGCATTTAAATCATTGACGATTGTAGTTATAAAGGAAGCAAGTAAACGAAAGAGAGTTCCAAAACTGGGAAGTCCAAGAAAAGAAACTGTTGAAGTAAAATTGACGGTTGCATTTGCATATTTCAGCAGTTAAAGGCTGGGAACTAGTTGTCAATCTTAGTTGCACACTTGAATTCATGCAGTCGGAGCAGCAGGTAAAAAATTCACGCCAGAGCAGTTACTATGAAAACATTTATTGAAAAGCCAGAAGGAAGTTACATCACATCTGTGAAAAAATGGCTGAATTCAAGATGACTGGTCAGGATTGATTATATTACAGAACTTTGGATTTTGTCAAGAAAATCAAAATGTAGGAGAACCAGACCAGATATGGTAATAGTATTCAATGCAGTATTCAAATAGTAAATGTGTAAGATTGAATCTGACGAGAAAAAATTCCTGGCACAACAGATTGACTCAACTTTCCTTGATTTAATATAGTCATTCAACTTCAAGTCTGTCAAGAAAGTGCAGTGTTTTGCACATATAATTGCAATTTAAGTTTTAAGACGAAATAAATAACGAGATGTGGTTGGGGTGACATTTTGACTGGCAGAGTGATTATTACTCATTCTTCTAATACTGCATATATAATCACTACCATTGCTGATTAGCTGTTCTTCGAAAGATGAAGAAAAATCAATGTTCTTTTTTTTATTTTATATTAGTGTTGTTTATTCGTACGGCATAGAAATCTACAAATGTACATTTTGAATTCATCGCTTTTTCTTTGTACATGGCGCCAACTAAAAAGAATAAAACGCTTAATTTATTTTGGAATTAGCTAGAAATTACTATGATTTCCTTAAAGAATTCAGCCTTGTTGTGACGCTTGATTGCAGTGAAAAGTGATGGTCCCAACGAGATCTAGCTCTCAGATGCGGCTAGGAACATTTTTTTTTATTTACGTTTAATTCTGAAATTGTTCAAGTTAGTCTTCCTATCTTTCAGCGTCCGGCGATCTACATAGCTTACGTTCTTCGGCTTTACCACTGGAATTAAGTGGTTGGCTGAAAGACAGAAGAAAGACTTTTAAATATTTAAATGCCGTTCTCAAAATTAAAATTAACTGCTTTATTACGTACAGCAAAGGAAAAGTGTGTAAAGAAAATTAGGGATTCACTCGGGCATTTTGACTGATTGACTTTCTCAAATTGATGCAAATTTGATTTCCCCTTCTAAATTTTCAATACACGTTTTGAGACCAAATATCTTGAAAGTCAGAAATGGCATTAGGATATACGACGAAAAATGTGTTCGAACTTTCATTGCATTAAAAGCAACGAAATGTTATAGCGTTGTCTGTTTCTTTTCCAACCAATTACTGGTTAGATGGGCCGGTAACAACTGAATAAGAAGGAGTGTGATTAGATCAGGTCGAAAATTTCAGTGATTGTGCAGGTCAGTGTTGCCAACATTGTGTGAAAATTTTGTGTGAATTGATTGGAGGGTTTTTGAAATATAAAAATAAGTTATCTTAATAATAATTTGGCACGAAGTGTATATTACAGATTATACTAAGGCAAGAGAGAGTGCAAATTAGAACGGAAAACAAGCAGATTAAATGTGATAGAAGTAAGAAAAATATTAAAAGAAAGCAGAGATTTGATGGCTTTCTTTATTACGGTTTATCGACACTTTGTAGTTTGATAAAAGCCGAATCATATCTTGCATTGTAAGAATATTTTTAGCGAATGAATATTGTGTTCGTAATTTTTACTTAGGAGGGGAAATAATTCATAAGTTCTACTATTTAACCCATACGTGGGAAGATGAGTTTTTGCTTGTAAATAAATGTAATGAACTCAGCAAGATTTCGGGTCCCCAACGTCTTACGCCGATACACTAGCATTTACACCGCCCGCACATTAGAGAAACTAGAGGATATTGTTGTATGAGTAATGGCGCCCCTCGGGTGACGTCCCTAATAGCAGAGATAGACACATATATGAATAATTTTTTTCAATATATTTGGAAAAAGATATTCTGTTTCATTTTGTTCCATGGTATATTATTTTATGCCAGGTTGCGTAGACGGATTGATTAGCAAAAGCCGCTTTGCGTATATACCGGTGATCAGAGATGGAATTTTTGACACTAGAAGTTCACACGCCAATTGAAATTCACAGAATTACGAAAGCAGCGAAAGCACATAAGAACTGAACCAAAACAGTCGCAGAATAAAGAATAGCGTTAATTGGCATAAATGCAATGTAACGCTGAAATGCACTCAAGAATGAGTGCGAACAATGAGACGCAAGAAATTCACGTTCGTAGCCACACTCCTTAAAAATCCGATTTGGCAAAATCTAATGTTAGAATTTATTGTCGGATCTTCTTTATTTGTCGTATGTCTTCAATTCGTGGGTGATCAGGTATCTCCACAACTTACTATGTGATCTAAGCAATGTTTGTCTCTTCATTACTCCCACCTCGTCCGTGATCTGCAAGCCATTTGCACCAGCCAGTTAGGTTGGTATATCGCTGATTCTCTCAGCTTCTTTTGCCCTTAAATTAATCAAATTATTAAAACAAAATGCAAGAAATTACATTAGGAATCCCCACAATCTCTGACCTTCACAAACTGGGACCACTCCACGTAAACATAGGTGAACCATAGCCGTACCTTTCGGATTCTTATCGTAAGAAGTAAATTCCATTCAGAAATCTTCTTTCAGAGAACTGTAACAGGTTCTGGGTATGACAATCTTACCTACTTCAAATATCATTATTTTTTTCTGCATGGGACCATGAAGTCTACACACAGTGACCCTCTACTTTGAATGTGTTTGTATATAATTATATAAATGGCAACATTTTAAGGTAAGACGTAAGAGAATGTTAATATTTAGTACATGTAGAGTAACATTACATCAGGTATCCCTTCAATTTCTGGTTCGCTAAATATGCTCTCAGATACTTAGTGAATCCTGCATACAGCACTAATGTATAACTTGGCGTTATAGTCTTAGGTCTGGCAAATATTTTTTTGATATCTAATGTTTCCGATTATCAATATATATATATATATATATATATATATATATATATATATATATATATATATATATATAACAGACTGTTTCGCTGTATCATAGCTCAGCAGTGTGGCTAGACGTCCGGTTGCTTCTAGCTAGGATCGAAAGCCGGCTAAATTTGCGTCAGTCGGAGATTCTACCCCTAAGCCGTTGGTGCACGGCAAGGATGATGGTGTATTTAAGCGTATTCCAATTTAGATAAACAGGGACTGAGAGAAGTCGATTCGTTTTACCGAAGAGTCTAACATTATTAGTAGTAATACTCACTGTTTACAAACTCACAAATCCTCCACAGAGAGCTCAACCGAAATAAATTTTTCAGGAGCATATATATACAATAGGAAATACCCGGGCTCTGAATATAATTTAATGTTTATCATGAATCATGACCTTAGAAGTGTTAATCAACTTGGATTTTAGTTTTAGTATGTTTTGTACTCGGTGTCAATCCAGAACGTTAGATGTCATATGAACCCCGAAGGTTGACCTAGAAGATAAACACAAGTCGACCTAGATTAGGTTTGTGCATCAGCCTAGACCCTGTGGGTGTATCAACATAAAATAGGAAGTGTTTCCTGCTGAAATTAGGAAACACAAGCTAGACAAACGGGTAACAGGATGTTATATAAACGCGCGACCTATTTAGGGAAAAGACAGATATCCTAGCTTCCTCACAAAAAGAAGATGGAATGTTCGAAGAACGACCTGAAACCAAATACCCTTGATAGGCCTGACGTTAGTATGAAGACGTCCGGAATTGAATAAACATGTTTATTGGGCAGACGGGGATCTTCCGCTGTCGTTTGCTACGAGTTAAGGAGAAGAAAACACTATCGCTAAAGATGATGAAGAGAAAAAAAAGGTCGGTTCCTTATTCCGCTTCATACAAAAGCTAACTGACTTAGCTTTTTACATTTTTAATGTTACTCCATCTGCCATGCTTTATATTTTCAAGAGATCAAAACAAAAATGGAGTAAACATCATATGAGAAATTTAGCTTGGTACGCTTATTAGATGTTACTAGCATAATATTACTTGTCTATTGCCTACTTACTGTTGTTTCAAAATGAGTTTGTGTAAAAGTGTTTGATCTTCCCAAGATGCTCAGAATATATGATATTTGAACAGAGTAGGCTGAAGCAGATCAACAAACACGGTCTGTATTTTCTTTTTATCTTAGATGGTATAGTCTTGGCTTATTTTAACATTAGATTGTATCGTGTAAACCCTGAATCAAATCGTTCGCATAAAAATCCCGTGGTATTGCTTGAGATATAGATTATAAATGGCGACAACAATTTATGAGAGTATGTATGCCGATAGTCTGTACTTGTAATTCGTGTCTACACCACTGTTGCTTCAAGAATTATCACTCGATTAAATTATGGGCGGTTAATTAAATTAGCAGACATGATGATTAGTCTTTCGCGTCCTGAGGCAAAAAAATTATTGGATCAGCCGAAGTAAATTTTAATGAAACATACGAAAATTGATAAAAGAAGTACCTGCCTAGGAAACAGTTTGTAGACATGAAGGTAGCGTCACGGATATCGACTTGAATAGTGAAATCGGGAATCTGAGTTCAGTTTCGCACTGATGTTTCTAGTAAAGGTATGCATCTGTCTCTTGTAAATCTGAATTTGTCGAGCATCATAATCCCGACGAGAGATGTGAGGCGAAACTCTGTAATCAGACAATGCGTTACGTCCATTGAAATTTTATTGATTCAATGAATATTATAGCTTTCGTTATCTGTTGAACGCTTTTTGGCAGAAGTTATACTGGCTTAAAAAAATAGTTAAAATTATAATATTTAGGGGATATTTTTAAAGGTCTATTTAACTTTTAGTATAATTATTAATAGTAATATATATTATAGAAATACGGGATTGGCGTGTCGAGTTCAAATTCTATCCAAGGCTGTTTCGTTTTTCTTTGGACAAATACTCTTGGCAATCTATAAATGCATCGTTTTTACCCTCAACTTAGGAGTTAGAAACTGGGCAGATGGGAATCTATCACTTTGGTTTGCAACGAGTTAAAAGACGACAACACTATCGCTAAAGATGATGAGGAAAAAATGGTAGGTTCCTTGTTCCGCTCCATGCAGAAGGTAACTGACTCCACCTGTCACTCTTCATATTTACAAGAAGGAGATCAAAACAAAAATGAAGTAAACGTCATATCTGGGCTGGAGCTACTCAGTCTTCAATTTTAATCCTTGATAGTGCTCAACATTGTAGACATGGCTTTGTTGAAGATGACTTAATCCTACCACGCCTAGACCCCCGTTCCCACAGGCCCAACTCAGTAACCCTTTAGTTTGTATATATTGAGCCTTGTATAAAATAAGAGAAACCATTTGGACACGGAAATACCAAATAAAACCAGTATAATAATAATAATATATCCGGAAACTACAGTAGCAACATTTAATGTCATGAGGTTTTGGCTTTATAAATGGATTCTACATCTTAAGAAAAACATATATTATCACAAGTTTAAACAGTTCTTAAATATATATCTGTATACAACATGATCATACGTTTTGAAATTATAATGAAAATTTAATGGGAATATTGACAATACATGATTTGAAATATGTATGGAAGGATAGAAAAATAAATTCTCGTTTATGAGTTCTCGTTTGGGTTTCCACCAAAACGAGAACTCGTAAACCAAATTGGACACATCTCCCTTAAGCATAGCTGTAATTAATAATAAAAGCTTCATTCAATGAAGAATGATTCATATTCTTTGTATATTCAATGGAAAACCAAAACATTGTTCTTGCTTCGGACGTTTCATGTAATGAGACGCCTATTACTTGCAAACCTCACAAATGTCTTATGAATTCTAATCGGATTAACTGCAGTGTCGACCTTTCAAAGACCGATTTGTATTCTGGATAAAGGTGTTCATTGAAATGTATGGCAGAATTTAACGTTGGGGATGGACCCAAGAACCTTTGAGTTGAGAATCTTTCCCGAAATGTCATTCTTATGACATTTATCACAATCCCATGTCATAAATTATAGACATTTCTTGAAAATGTGAGTAAAAAGAAATTTGCTGTTACAAAATCACGTTTAAACATAGCGTAACTTAACACTTTAATTTCTGGACAAGAAATAACACTGGAGAGTTTGACGTCTGAAAGAATCAGTGTATATGCTGGATTAAGAGAACAGCTTTAGTAGGTATAGTATAGAAATACATGCAATATGACAGCCGGATTAAAAGAAAAAAAGAAAGACAGATGCAGCAAGCAAAATAGGAGAGGCAGCAGTAACAGTCTAAATATGACAAGCAATAGTAACCTCAGCATTAATCAGCAGGTAGATTAGGCTTAAAGCTACATGATCACTACAACGAATCTTCCTTTATTTATTATTTAATCGAAATCCCCCGAGCAAGGGAGAAAAACCACTAAAACGCAGGAGGTTATTTGGTATGAAAGAAAAGAAATAGAACTTACAGATACTTACATCTACCCAATCCAACTGTAAATTGATGAGACCTGTCTGCCAATCTAGTACTGCGTTTAGATTCATAAAGCCTAGCATTATAGCGTTGAGCTTATCCGAACAATTTCCTAAAAAGTATTTATAGAAAGGGCACAGGGAGGAAATTTTACGATGCTTAGAAAGTAAATGATTCCGTGACACCAGGTCAGAACTAATAATATCTCTTATTTATATTTTAAATGTTATAAATTTAGTATGTTTCGCGTTTATTTAAGCTTCGTCAGATTTTTTTGGGAAATGGATTATGCAAGAGATAGATCTGGTAATTTTAATTTTGTGTTTTGTCTATTCATCATGCCTTTGTCTTGTAGCATTAATGTGTTGTTGTTGTGTAATTAAGTGTATATTTGGATTTCTGTGGGCAGTTTTATGTTGGTCTGGCAGTGGGAATATTATTGCTCAAGATGTTTCTGAGAAGTTGGTATAATACGTATATCTATGTAGATATATTTCTAAAATAAAATTTGTACAGTGCAGGTATTTTTTCCTTGTAGATAACAAGCGAAATTTATTTTTCTTCTTCTATGTCTCTTCAGGTCGTAGGCGATCATGTCTCTCCACATCTTCCCGTCCTTTGTATCTCTTTCCGTCTGTGACCTCGTTTTCCCATCTTATTGTTGGGGGATGATTATTTCAACATGTTTACTAGTAACATCCAAATGTCTCATATGAAAGTTGCATGTTTTGAATTTTCCATTCTTTGTTAAATTCCACAACCCGTTTCCATATATATTTTTCCATTGTATATTCCAGGGGTGACCAAACCACGGCGAGTGAGCCATATGCGGCTCTTTTGACCTTTAATATGCCACTCGTGGAAATATGTTGGCTGAGCACCTTTTTTCATCACAGTTAATATGAAAAGTAAATAATAATAATAATAATAATAATAAGTTCAAGCATTATAATTAGTTACGAGGTTTGAATTAATAACGCACTGGATTAAAACCTAAGTTTAATGTTAATGTGTATGTATCGAAAACGTATGTATAAATTCTGTTCATATATTGCAGCTCTCAAACATCAGAATTTTATCGTAAGTGGTTCTGACCTTAAGCAAGTTTGGAAACCACTGGCATATGAATCATATTTCATGTTGGTCTTGCAGGAATTGGATGATAATGTGTGTGTGCGTGTGTGTGTGTGTGTGT
>OZ010606.1:43233446-43268446 GCA_963932145.1 Acanthosepion lycidas
ACTTGACATAGATTGTTTCTAATGCCTATAAATGTAAGAATGAGTGAGGACGACTAAGGAGGGTGAAAGAGCAAATGCTGAAACTTGTGGCACAATTTGGACTATTTAGAAAATGCTTAGTGATGGCAGAACAATATGTGTTGTTTAAAACGTCACCCTATTTTTTTAAATAATGAACGGTAAAACTAGTCTTAACTAATTTTACCTAATTTTTATTTCCATAATAAAGTTCTATATCCATATATAAATTATGATATATATATATATATATATATTTGGTTGGGTTGATGTGAGTTTTTGACCCTGGGTCTCACGCTTTTGCGATCGTTAGACAAACTGATTAAAGCGTGAAACCCAGGGTCACAAACTCACATCAACCCAACTAAATATGTTAGCTCTATCGCTGATTTTTAGCTCATATATATATATATATGCGCAGTAGTTAGGGGAAAATGCCCAATATCAGTGATAGAGCTAACATATTCAGTTGTCTGAATATGAGTTTATAACCCTGGGTTTCACCCTTTTGCAATATATATATATATATATATATATATATATAATGTCATCCACAGACAGACTGTTTCGCTGTATCACAGCTCATCAGTGCGGCTAGACATCCGGTTGCCTCTAGCTAGGATCGAAACCCGACTGAATTGGTATCAGGCGGATATTCTACCACTAAGCTGTCGGCGCACGGTCGGGACGAAGGTGGATTTTTAGCGTATTTTTTGGGAAACACGCCCAGTGACCGATATATATATATATTTAAACCTAGAGAGTCAAACAAACCTACCAAGATTTCACCTAAGCGGATTGTTAGGCTTGTCTGGCTTACTAGGTTTAACTAGGTCTGCTCTACTTATTTTATTGAGCACTTTGTTTAGTTTTTTCGCGTACTCGTATCGGTTTTTTTTCGTTGGGCGAATTTTTTCGGATGACGTACAAATGTTCTTGGTTCTTTCCTTTTTTATACTTTTTTTCCCCTTTGGTATTGGTTTGATTATTTGCAAATCAAACACCGAAGGTTTTCCGAACTTGTATAATTTCTTATACCAATAGGATTACTACTATTAGACTACTACTACTACTAATATATATATATATATATATATATATATATATATATATATATATATATATATGCAAGTCTTATGGTAATAAAAAATGTAAGACCAAATTTACCATTCATGATTAAAAACAACAAAGTAAAAGCCGACCAGTTTCGCCCTCACTCAACAGAGTTGAAATCGAGAGAATAAATATCATAACTTAAAATATAAAATATGAAATAAATGTAATATATTAAAGGCGGAACAATCACATTGAAATACCGTCCATCCCTAACAGGCATTCCTTCTGTTTACACAGGGAGGGGTATGTGGACTTGACATAGTTTCTAATACCTTTAAATGTGAGAATGAGTGGGAAACCTGCCGCTTGCTTCCTTTTCTTCTTTCTTTTTTTAATCATGAATCGTAAAATTGGTCTACTTTTTTTTATTTCCATAATAAACTTCTGTACCTCTCATATATATATATATATATATATATATATATATATATACATATATATATATATATATATATATATATATATATATATATATATATATATATCAATTTTCTAGTTCATAGATATTTTTAAAAATTCATGAAAAAGAAATCTATTTTTATATTTAGTTCTTCATAAAATGGGAAATAATAAATATTTATAATATGGTAACTAAATAATATTTCGTTAGAGTCTCTTCAAATATTTTTTTATAATTTTGTAAATTTATACAAAGTTATGAATAAATATTTTCTTTTTCGTATTTATTTAATTATAGAATAATAAATTATAAATATTTCATTGCTGTTGGTTCATATATTTGAAACATTGTAAATATAAAATTAATTTAGCAAATATACAATTTAACAACTAAATAACAGATTTTGTTGTTATCAAAATTCTAAACATCGCTTTTCGAATAATTTAATATTGCCGATGGAGTCGAGAGAGTATACCGCAATAGGGGTCTTCTTTTCACACCCTGTCTTTTTCCTGGTCGGTAGGTTAAACATTGCCAATTTTTAATATGTTTGCCATACTAAGTCTTGTAATATACAAAATCTAATTCTGAAAATAAATAAAATAAAAAAAATCTATTCTCCTTTTAACATTTACGTATGAAATATAATTGCGAGCATTTGTGACATTTGCACTTAATAAAATAATGATTTTTATTAATTCATTTTTACATGTACTGCATTTGATTTGGTTCATCGCTCAATTAATGGAAACTAGGGGCAATGTCCTTCACTTATGGTTGCATCTTGAACGTATTAACAAGCCATTACATAAGCTGTTAGTGAAAAATACAATTTTGTAATATTTTAAAACGATCTACGTAATATTTTTTTAAAAGTAATATTTTTTTAAAAGTAATATTTTTTTTAAAAGCAATATTTTTTTCAAAATCTAGTTAAGTAATCGTTAAATTTATTATCTTTCATCTAAAAAAATATGGCATAGATATTTGATTTTTAAGATATTTTACATTCTTCCCGTATATACTCGTGTATAAGTTGATTCATGTACAGTTTGACCCCTAACACTCTTTTTGTCATTTGCATGTTTATCACCACCCCAGAAAAATGCAAAAAAAACTAGCTGTGTATATTCCAGCTGGTCAAAGAAAAGGTATGTCATTTTTACCGTCTTCAAAATAATTTATATGCATAAAGTGACCCACTATTTTTTGCATGAGTAAAAATAGATCATAAGATTACTTTCTCTTTCGGCGGAATCAATTAGAATTTGCTGAAATAATTTTGCTCTTATATTTGCAGCAATAAACGGCATCATCAGAAGAGGTTTGAATGCAGCTGGGTTCCCTTCGCAAATCGAACCCGTAGGCCTCGACCGTGGTGATCGAAAGCAGCCGGATGTCATTCCAATTTTCCCTTTTAAAATGGGGAAGTCGTTGATTTGGGATGCGACCTGTGTGGATATATTTTCGGTCGGTAATTTGATCAGGTCCGCGGTTGAGCCAGGATCCGTCGCCCTGGACGCAGAGATGAAAAAAAAAACATAGTTAAATATTCTTCTCTTGCTAATAGATTTTTTTTTTACATCTGTGGCAGTGGAGACTTCAGGGGTTATTGGTCCTCGTTCTATGGGGTTCCTTCGGAGGATTGGCGCGATTGCGTCTCGATTAAGTGACGAGCCTCGTGAAACGGAGTGGCTCTTGCAGCGGGTTTCACTGGAGATGGTTCGAGGTAATGTTTTGTCCATCATTACGGCTGGCAGAGGATAGCAAAAAAATAATTGTTCATAGTTTCTGGAATTGTCATCGGTGATCAACTGAACTTTCCATTTAAAGTGAACTGAAGAATATTTAATATTATCACGGAAAACTATTTTTATACTGATCAGCATTCGGTTATTATATTTTTATTAATAAAACTAATATTTAAATTCAAAGAGTATAGCTAGCTAGATACTTATGAACAAAGTAGATAGATAGATATGAAAAAAGATATATATATATATATATATATATATATATATATATATATATATATATATATATAGATAGATAGATAGATAGATAGATATGAATAAAGTAGATATCAACAAAAAGAGAATGATAGATAAATCTGAACAAAGTAGATAGATAGACAGACAGATAGATAGATAAATAGATATGAACAAAAAGAGATAGATAGATAGATAGATAGATAGATAGATAGATAGATAGATAGATATGAACAAAGTAGATAGATAGATATGAAAAAAATACATAGATATGAACAAAGATAGATAGATAGATAGATAGACAGACAGATAGATACATATGAACAAAAATAGATAGATAGATAGATAGATAGATATGAACAAAAAGAGATAGATCTGAACAAAGTAGATAGATAGATATAAACAAAGTAGATAGATCGATAGATAGACAGATCTGAACAAAGTAGATATCAACAAAAAGCGATTGATAGATAAATCTGAACAAAGTAGATAGATAGATAGATAGATATAAACAAAGTAGATAGATAGATATGAACAAAAGAAGATAGATCTGAACAAAGTAGATAGATAGATAGATAGACAGATCTGAACAAAGTAGATATCAACAGAAAGAGATTGAGAGATAAATCTGAACAAAGTAGATACATAGATAGATAGATATAAAGATATAAAGAAAGTAGATATATAGATATGAACAAAGATAGATAGATATGAACAAAAAGCCATAGATAGATAGATATGATCAAAGTAGATATATAGATATGAACAAAATAGATAGATATGAACATAGAGAGATAGATAGATAGATAGACAGATAAATATGATCAAAGATAGATAGATAGATATGAACAAAAAGAGATAGATAGACAGATAGATAGATATATAGATATGAACAAAAAGAGATAGATAGACAGATCTGAACAAAGTAGATATCAACAAAAAGAGATTGATAGATAAATTTGAACAAAGTAGATTGATAGATAGATAGATAGATAGATATAAACAAAGTAGATAGATAGATATGAACAAAGATAGATAGATAGATATAAACAAAAAGAGATAGATAGATAGATATGAATAAAGTAGATATCAACAAAAAGAGAATGATAGATAAATCTGAACAAAGTAGATAGATAGACAGACAGACAGATAGATATGAACAAAAAGAGATAGATAGATAGATAGATATGAACAAAGTAGATAGATATATATGAAAAAAATACATAGATATGAACAAAGATAGATAGATAGACAGACAGATAGATACATATGAACAAAAATAGATAGATAGATAGATAGATAGATAGATATGAACAAAAAGAGATAGATCTGAACAAAGTAGATAGATAGATATAAACAAAGTAGATAGATCGATAGATAGACAGATCTGAACAAAGTAGATATCAACAAAAAGCGATTGATAGATAAATCTGAACAAAGTAGATAGATAGATAGATAGATATAAACAAAGTAGATAGATAGATATGAACAAAGATAGATAGATATGAACAAAAAGAGATAAATATATCTGAACAAATTAGATAGATAGATATATATAGACAAAATAGATAGATAGATATGAACAAAGATAGATAGATAGATATGAACAAAAGAAGATAGATCTGAACAAAGTAGATAGATAGATAGATAGACAGATCTGAACAAAGTAGATATCAACAGAAAGAGATTGATAGATAAATCTGAACAAAGTAGATACATAGATAGATATATAGATATAAAGAAAGTAGATAGATATGAACAAAGATAGATAGATAGATATGAACAAAAAGCCATAGATAGATAGATATGATCAAAGTAGATATATAGATATGAAAAAAATAGATAGATATGAACATAGAGAGATAGATAGATAGATAGACAGATAAATATGATCAAAGATAGATAGATAGATAGATATGAACAAAACGAGATAGATAGACAGATAGATAGATAGATATGAACAAAAAGATATAGATAGACAGATCTGAACAAAGTAGATATCAACAAAAAGAGATTGATAGATAAATTTGAACAAGGTAGATTGATAGATAGATAGATAGATAGATAGATAGATAGATATAAACAAAGTAGATAGATAGATATGAACAAAGATAGATAGATAGATATAAACAAAAAGAGATAGATAGATAGATATGAACAAAGTCGATATCAACAAAAGGAGATTGATGGATAAATCTGAACAAAGTAGATAGATATTATAGATAGAAAGATAGATAGATATAAACAAAGTAGATAGATATGAAAAAAAGATAGATATGAACAAAAAGAGATAGATAGATAGATAGATCTGAACAAAGTAGATAGATAGATCTGATCCAAAGTAGATAGATAGATATGAACAAAAAGAGATAGATAGATAGATAGATAGATAGATAGATAGATAGATAGATAGATATGAACAAAGTAGATATCAACAAAAAGAGATTGATAGATTAATCTGGACAAAGTAGATAGATAGAAACAAAGATAGATAGATAGATAGATAGATAGATATAAACAAATTAGATAGATATGAACAAAGATAGATAGATATGAACAAAAAGAGATAGATATGAACAAAAAGAGATAGATAGATAGATAGATAGATAGATAGATAGATAGATAGATATGAACAAAGTCGATAGATAGATAGAAAAGATAGATTTGAACAAAGTAGATATCAACAAAAGGAGATTGATGGATAAATCTGAACAAAGTAGATAGATAGATAGATAGATAGATATAAACAAAATAGATAGATATGAAAAAAGATAGATAAATAGATAGATATGAACAAAAAGAGGTAGATAGATAGATAGATAGATAGATAGATAGATATGAACAAAGTAGATAGATAGATATGATCCAAAGTAGATAGATAGATATGAACAAAAAGTTATAGATAGATAGATAGATAGATAGATATGAACAAAGTAGATATCAACAAAAAGAGATTGATAGATTAATCTGGACAAAGTAGATAGATAGAATCAAAGATAGATAGATAGTTAGATAGATAGATAGATAGATAGATATAAACAAAGTAGATAGATATGAACAAAGATAGATAGATATGACCAAAAAGAGACAGATAGATATGAACAAAGTCGATAGATAGATAGATAGATAGATAGATAGATAGATCTGAACAAAGTAGATATCAACAAAAAGAGATTGATAGATAAATCTGAACAAAGTAGATAGATAGATAGATAGATAGATAGATAGATAGATATGAACAAAGTAGATATCAACAGAAAGAGATTGATAGATAAATCTGAACAAAGTAGATATATAGATAGATATATAGATATAAAGAAAGTAGATAGATAGATATGAACAAAGATAGATAGATAGATATGAACAAAAAGCCATAGATAGATAGATATGATCAAAGTAGATATATAGATATGAACAAAATAGATAGATATGAACATAGAGAGATAGATAGATAGATAGACAGATAAATATGATCAAAGATAGATAGATAGATATGAACAAAAAGAGATAGATAGACAGATAGATAGATATATAGATATGAACAAAAAGAGATAGATAGACAGATCTGAACAAAGTAGATATCAACAAAAAGAGATTGATAGATAAATTTGAACAAAGTAGATTGATAGATAGATAGATAGATAGATATAAACAAAGTAGATAGATAGATATGAACAAAGATAGATAGATAGATATAAACAAAAAGTGATAGATAGATAGATATGAATAAAGTAGATATCAACAAAAAGAGAATGATAGATAAATCTGAACAAAGTAGATAGATAGACAGACAGACAGATAGATATGAACAAAAAGAGATAGATAGATAGATAGATAGATATGAACAAAGTAGATAGATAGATATGAAAAAAAATACATAGATATGAACAAAGATAGATAGATAGATAGATAGACAGACAGATAGATACATATGAACAAAAATAGATAGATAGATAGATAGATAGATAGATATGAACAAAAAGAGATAGATCTGAACAAAGTAGATAGATAGATATAAACAAAGTAGATAGATCGATAGATAGACAGATCTGAACAAAGTAGATATCAACAAAAAGCGATTGATAGATAAATCTGAACAAAGTAGATAGATAGATAGATAGATATAAACAAAGTAGATAGATAGATATGAACAAAGATAGATAGATATGAACAAAAAGAGATAGATATATCTGAACAAATTAGATAGATAGATATATATAGACAAAATAGATAGATAGATATGAACAAAAGAAGATAGATCTGAACAAAGTAGATAGATAGATAGATAGACAGATCTGAACAAAGTAGATATCAACAGAAAGAGATTGATAGATAAATCTGAACAAAGTAGATACATAGATAGATATATAGATATAAAGAAAGTAGATAGATATGAACAAAGATAGATAGATAGATATGAACAAAAAGCCATAGATAGATAGATATGATCAAAGTAGATATATAGATATGAAAAAAATAGATAGATATGAACATAGAGAGATAGATAGATAGATAGACAGATAAATATGATCAAAGATAGATAGATAGATAGATATGAACAAAACGAGATAGATAGACAGATAGATAGATAGATATGAACAAAAAGATATAGATAGACAGATCTGAACAAAGTAGATATCAACAAAAAGAGATTGATAGATAAATTTGAACAAGGTAGATTGATAGATAGATAGATAGATAGATAGATATAAACAAAGTAGATAGATAGATATGAACAAAGATAGATAGATAGATATAAACAAAAAGAGATAGATAGATAGATATGAACAAAGTCGATATCAACAAAAGGAGATTGATGGATAAATCTGAACAAAGTAGATAGATAGATAGATAGAAAGATAGATAGATATAAACAAAGTAGATAGATATGAAAAAAAGATAGATATGAACAAAAAGAGATAGATAGATAGATAGATCTGAACAAAGTAGATAGATAGATATGATCCAAAGTAGATAGATAGATATGAACAAAAAGAGATAGATAGATAGATAGATAGATAGATATGAACAAAGTAGATATCAACAAAAAGAGATTGATAGATTAATCTGGACAAAGTAGATAGATAGAAACAAAGATAGATAGATAGATAGATAGATAGATATAAACAAATTAGATAGATATGAACAAAGATAGATAGATATGAACAAAAAGAGATAGATATGAACAAAAAGAGATAGATAGATAGATAGATAGATAGATAGATAGATATGAACAAAGTCGATAGATAGATAGAAAAGATAGATTTGAACAAAGTAGATATCAACAAAAGGAGATTGATGGATAAATCTGAACAAAGTAGATAGATAGATAGATAGATAGATAGATAGATATAAACAAAATAGATAGATATGAAAAAAGATAGATAAATAGATAGATATGAACAAAAAGAGGTAGATAGATAGATAGATAGATAGATAGATAGATAGATATGAACAAAGTAGATAGATAGATATGATCCAAAGTAGATAGATAGATATGAACAAAAAGAGATAGATAGATAGATAGATAGATAGATATGAACAAAGTAGATATCAACAAAAAGAGATTGATAGATTAATCTGGACAAAGTAGATAGATAGAATCAAAGATAGATAGATAGTTAGATAGATAGATAGATAGATAGATATAAACAAAGTAGATAGATATGAACAAAGATAGATAGATATGACCAAAAAGAGACAGATAGATATGAACAAAGTCGATAGATAGAGAGATAGATAGATAGATAGATCTGAACAAAGTAGATATCAACAAAAAGAGATTGATAGATAAATCTGAACAAAGTAGATAGATAGATAGATAGATAGATAGATAGATATGAACAAAGTAGATATCAACAAAAAGAGATTGATAGATAAATCTGAACAAAGTAGATAGATAGATAGACAGATAGATAGATAGATAGATAGATAGATAGATATGAACAAAGTAGATATCAACAAAAAGAGATTGATAGATTAATCTGGACAAAGTAGATAGATAGAAACAAAGATAGATAGATAGTTAGATAGATAGATAGATAGATAGATAGATAGATAGAAACAAAGTAGATAGATATGAACAAAAAGAGACAGATAGATATGAACAAAGTCGATAGATAGATAGATAGATAGATCTGAACAAAGTAGATATCAACAAAAAGAGATTGATAGATAAATTTGAACAAAGTAGATTGATAGATAGATAGATAGATAGATATAAACAAAGTAGATAGATAGATATGAACAAAGATAGATAGATAGATATAAACAAAAAGAGATAGATAGATAGATATGAATAAAGTAGATATCAACAAAAAGAGAATGATAGATAAATCTGAACAAAGTAGATAGATAGACAGACAGACAGATAGATATGAACAAAAAGAGATAGATAGATAGATAGATAGATATGAACAAAGTAGATAGATAGATATGAAAAAAATACATAGATATGAACAAAGATAGATAGATAGATAGATAGACAGACAGATAGATACATATGAACAAAAATAGATAGATAGATAGATAGATAGATAGATATGAACAAAAAGAGATAGATCTGAACAAAGTAGATAGATAGATATAAACAAAGTAGATAGATCGATAGATAGACAGATCTGAACAAAGTAGATATCAACAAAAAGCGATTGATAGATAAATCTGAACAAAGTAGATAGATAGATAGATAGATATAAACAAAGTAGATAGATAGATATGAACAAAGATAGATAGATATGAACAAAAAGAGATAGATATATCTGAACAAATTAGATAGATAGATATATATAGACAAAATAGATAGATAGATATGAACAAAAGAAGATAGATCTGAACAAAGTAGATAGATAGATAGATAGACAGATCTGAACAAAGTAGATATCAACAGAAAGAGATTGATAGATAAATCTGAACAAAGTAGATACATAGATAGATATATAGATATAAAGAAAGTAGATAGATATGAACAAAGATAGATAGATAGATATGAACAAAAAGCCATAGATAGATAGATATGATCAAAGTAGATATATAGATATGAAAAAAATAGATAGATATGAACATAGAGAGATAGATAGATAGATAGACAGATAAATATGATCAAAGATAGATAGATAGATAGATATGAACAAAACGAGATAGATAGACAGATAGATAGATAGATATGAACAAAAAGAGATAGATAGACAGATCTGAACAAAGTAGATATCAACAAAAAGAGATTGATAGATAAATTTGAACAAGGTAGATTGATAGATAGATAGATAGATAGATAGATAGATAGATAGATATAAACAAAGTAGATAGATAGATATGAACAAAGATAGATAGATAGATATAAACAAAAAGAGATAGATAGATAGATATGAACAAAGTCGATATCAACAAAAGGAGATTGATGGATAAATCTGAACAAAGTAGATAGATAGATAGATAGAAAGATAGATAGATATAAACAAAGTAGATAGATATGAAAAAAAGATAGATATGAACAAAAAGAGATAGATAGATAGATAGATCTGAACAAAGTAGATAGATAGATCTGATCCAAAGTAGATAGATAGATATGAACAAAAAGAGATAGATAGATAGATAGATAGATAGATAGATAGATAGATAGATAGATAGATAGATATGAACAAAGTAGATATCAACAAAAAGAGATTGATAGATTAATCTGGACAAAGTAGATAGATAGAAACAAAGATAGATAGATAGATAGATAGATAGATAGATAGATAGATATAAACAAATTAGATAGATATGAACAAAGATAGATAGATATGAACAAAAAGAGATAGATATGAACAAAAAGAGATAGATAGATAGATAGATAGATAGATAGATATGAACAAAGTCGATAGATAGATAGAAAAGATAGATTTGAACAAAGTAGATATCAACAAAAGGAGATTGATGGATAAATCTGAACAAAGTAGATAGATAGATAGATAGATAGATAGATAGATAGATAGATATAAACAAAATAGATAGATATGAAAAAAGATAGATAAATAGATAGATATGAACAAAAAGAGGTAGATAGATAGATAGATAGATAGATAGATAGATAGATATGAACAAAGTAGATAGATAGATATGATCCAAAGTAGATAGATAGATATGAACAAAAAGAGATAGATAGATAGATAGATAGATAGATAGATAGATAGATAGATATGAACAAAGTAGATATCAACAAAAAGAGATTGATAGATTAATCTGGACAAAGTAGATAGATAGAATCAAAGATAGATAGATAGTTAGATAGATAGATAGATAGATAGATATAAACAAAGTAGATAGATATGAACAAAGATAGATAGATATGACCAAAAAGAGACAGATAGATATGAACAAAGTCGATAGATAGAGAGATAGATAGATAGATAGATCTGAACAAAGTAGATATCAACAAAAAGAGATTGATAGATAAATCTGAACAAAGTAGATAGATAGATAGATAGATAGATAGATAGATAGATAGATATGAACAAAGTAGATATCAACAAAAAGAGATTGATAGATAAATCTGAACAAAGTAGATAGATAGATAGACAGATAGATAGATAGATAGATAGATAGATAGATAGATAGATAGATATGAACAAAGTAGATATCAACAAAAAGAGATTGATAGATTAATCTGGACAAAGTAGATAGATAGAAACAAAGATAGATAGATAGTTAGATAGATAGATAGATAGATAGATAGATAGATATAAACAAAGTAGATAGATATGAACAAAAAGAGACAGATAGATATGAACAAAGTCGATAGATAGATAGATAGATAGATCTGAACAAAGTAGATATCAACAAAAAGAGATTGATAGATAAATCTGAACAAAGTAGATAGATAGATAGATAGATAGATAGATACATATAAAGAAAGTAGATAAATAGATATGAAAAAAGATAGATAGATAGATATGAACATAGAGAGATACATAGATAGACAGACAGATAGATATGAACAAAGAGAGATAGATAGATAGATAAATCTGAACAAATTAGATAGATAGATAGATAGATATAAACAAAGTAGATAGATAGATATAAACAAAGATAGATAGATAGATATGAACAAAAAGACATAGATAGTTATGAACAAAGTCGATAGATAGATAGATAGATAGATCGGAACAAAGTAGATATCAACAAAAGGAGATTGATAGATAAATCTGAACAAAGTATATATATATATATATATATATATATATATATATATATATAGATAGATAGATACATAGATAGATAGATAGATAGATAGATAGATAGATAGATAGATAGATAGATAGATATAAAAAAGTAGATAGATATGAAAAAAGATAGATAGATAGATAGATATGAACAAAAAGAGATAGATATATAGATAGATAGATATGAACAAAGTAGATAGATATGATCAAAAGTAGATAGATATGAACAAAAAGAGATAAATAGATGGAGAGATAGATAGATAGATATGAAAAAGGTTGATATCGGCAAAAAGAGATTGATAGATTAATCTGGACAAAGTAGATAGATAGATAGATATAAACAAAGTAGATAGATCGATATGAACGAAAATAGATAGATATGAACAAAGTCGATAGAAAGATAGATAGATAGATCTGAACAAAGTAGATAGATAGATAGATAGATAGATAGATAGATATGAACAAAAATTGATAGATAGATCTGAACAAAGTAGATAGATAAATATTATCCAAAGTAGATAGATGGATATGAACAATAAGATATAGATAGATAGATAGATAGATATATAGATAGATATGAACAAAGTAGATATCAACAAAAAATATTGATAGATTAATCTGGACAAAGTAGATAGATAGAAACAAAGATAGATATAAACAAAGTAGATATATAGATATATAGATATGATCAAAGATAGATAGACAGATATGAACAAAAAGAGATAAATAGATAGATAGATAGATAGATAGATAGATAGATAGATAGATAGATAGATATAAACATAGATAGATAGATAGATAGATATGAACAAAAAGAGATAGATAGATATGAATAAAGTAGATGGATAGATATGATCCAAAGTAGATAGATAGATATAAACAAAAATAGATAGATACATAGATAGATAGATATGAACAAATATAGATAGATAGATAGATAGATAGATAGATAGATAGATAGATGCACACAACCTACTGGAAAGCCTCGTACCCCGAGAGACTATTAATCCGTAAACTTCCAGTGGATCTCATAAATACGATCCATCGTTAAGGATGCAGAAAAAATTTCGGTTCTATGTGCCGCTCCAGTGAATACATTCTCCTCCTTTTTTTTCTATATCTTTAAAAGAGCCAGATCAGGCCTAAAATGGAGTATTTTTGTCATATTTCGTGAGAGCTGCCCAGTTTTAATTTCCAAACTCGATAGAGCCTAAAAGATAGATAGCAAAGTCATTATAGGTAACAAATTATTTTCTACCCTTCAAACTCCCTCCCACAGGTGGACGTGGCAAGTTACTCCCTGCTATTTCTATGGCTGTGTTCAGATGAACTAAATTCCTTGTTTCCGCCAGTTCCAACTTTCACAATAAGAAAATTCTTTAATACTCAGATTGTATCAAACCATTCCCTGTGTATTCAAACAGTTAGAAGTAAGTTACACTCGAACAGTTTCTTCCTGTGACATACTGCTCTGTGAAACCAACACCGATAATGATGTTTCACTGATCACTATATTCTTAGTATAGGGTTAACTGTCATCTTCCCCTCCTAAATTGTAGTACATTTAATAAGTGTAACTGTTTGGACAAAACTGTTCGAAAGCAAAGTATATTTTTTTTCGCATAAACTCATTGTAACCGAGTCTTCGCGTGCATTGGCCTTAGTCAACTACTGATCACGATGGATAAAGCGCTTTCTCACTGAAAATAAAAACTAATTTCCGGTCATCATAGTTACTTCACTTTAATGGCGTTGTTGATGCAATACATTTGCGCTTCAGCAGTCTGCAACGGGGTTTAGTTAACAATTTTGCAGACAGGCTATCCGGAAAAGGAGAAATCAGCCATTATAACTGTATATGGAATGAAAATATATTATTTCTTCATATATGTACCGGTTGTAACAAACGAAATTGTCCAGATCGTGTAACGGCATAGGATAATTAGCTATCCCAAAAAAATGTTTAATATCTAAAAAAAAAAAAAAAAAAAAAAAAAGAAAAGAAAAACACTAAAATACTTGAGCCCTCTTTTTTTCCAGGTTTTTAGATTAAACGTTTAGCCATCCTGACAACAACTTTCGTAAAACTCAATTACAAAAAAACAAAACAAAAAACCTTTGAGTTATTCAGCTAAAAAGCGTACAGGTTAAAATTGTTTTGTGTCAGCCACACCCTATCTTCCTAACTGAGCAATGGTAATCGGAAAAAAGATGACTCAGGCCTTCAGATATTTGTACCAACATTGATACTCTAGCTTCCATCATCAGTGTCTGTTGGAAAACCCTCAAGAGAACGGCGAATGTTTAAAATGTGGTAAAAGTACAGAGGAAAACTGGATAAGGAGCCCAGAACAGGAAGAGGGATCATTTTTTCAATCTATATTTAAAGAGATCAATTAGAAAAGATCAAACTCAATCGAGAAGACGTTTGGTACTTGAAAGAGGTGCTTCACCTATGACAGTTCAAAGATCAGTAAAAAAGATTTAAAATGAAATCCTACGTGAAACATCTGAGACAACTTTTTTTGAATAACAGGGCAGAATGTTAGAAGGATAGAGAGGGCGAAGATTATCCTGTATAAGTTGGAAAATCATCCTGGAATAATATTAATAATAATAATAATAATAATATATATATATATATATATATATATATATATGTATGTATAAAAGTGAACATAGAAGTCAACACTTAGAGGCGACAGTCTGTTTCATGCTAGATGCAATCGACAGGCAACTCGTGACATGACGATAGTGTTTAGCATGAAACAGACTGTCGCCTCTAAGTGTTGACTTCTATGTTAACTTTTATATTTAAACACGCCTCTCTCTGATATTGAACACTTTAGCCCATAAATATAGCACATTTTAAGACTTTATTTCTTCATATATATATATATATATATATATATATATATATATATTTGAATTTTATTTCAATCGTTCATGAGCTTCTGATCCTTAGCTAAGATTAATTAATGATGAATATATCATTTTCGTTTATCATTGATTTCTTCACGATTCTTCTGTTAAGCTTGGAGAGTAATTATACATTCTTATTGCTCGAAGTAGAATTCAATAGTCTTATAAAAACCGGGAAGAATTCCAGTAAGTTATCTTTAATCATTTCTAAGATGCAACGTTTCAAACTTAATCTAAAAATTGGACAATTATATTCTTATACGATTTTTACATGTTCACGTGTGCAGTCATATGCCTGATATAACTTTCTCATACCAAGATTATATTAACCGTCTTTATAGACGCATTTATGTTGCTCTCACTCAAAACCATGTATTGTAGCTTTAGTAACAAATACTTTTTTCCTACATTCCTGAACGGCTGTCCACCTAGGCACTGACCAGGTTCAACGTTGGTTAACTTTGTGATAGGACGAGAATCGATGGTTCAACATGATAGGGCCTTAATCCCAATGTATTTAGAAGAAACGTCGCTTATATTTGAGCAAAGCACTGCCGTTATTATATATCTGTCGAGGGCTTGTGAATTGTATAGGAAAACGATGAATGGGAGTGATAGAAAATAGACAAATATAAAGAGCTATAAACGTTAGGAATATGTGGAGAAACATGATCGTCCACGGATTGAAAAAGTGACACGGCACATAGAAGAAAAATCTCCAGGGAGAAGAGAAATCTTTTTTGCCTTCGACCTTCTATTTTGGTATCATTCTTTCCAGCATGAGGATATCTTGACCTGAGACCATGAATGATGATTATGGTTATGCCAACTGGTTTTGACCCTCAAACATTGCTTAAAGCTAACAAGTGAAAAGCACACGGCCTACAGATTGACGTCTTAACGTAGACGTTGACGTGCTATCTACAGAGTACACTATTTTAAATATTAGGTTCTTACAACAAGCTCTTCAATTATCTTCTAATATATTATTATAATTACTGCACATAAATACATTACTCATTCCTCCTAATTAAAGTGTCCTCTTTATTAATTTTATATAAATCTCTTTCAAAATTTAACATCAAACATTATGTACCCCTCAAGTTGAACATGAAATTAGAGAGATGATTTTAATTTGTGCATGTTTAAATTTGGTCAAAATGATTCTCAAACTGCTGCCAACATCAACAAAGAACGGCGTCAACGATCGACTTGGGATGGGACTGTACAGCTCTGGTTTTTGAAGTTACGTCATAGGACTATTGAAGATCAAGATGGTAGAGGACGCCCATCTGCAATAGACATTCAACATTTGCAAACACTGTTCTTTTTAACTTTTTTTAAGCATATCACTCCAAGCAAGGGGCGACCGAGAGTGAGAACAAGAGTAAAGATGGGTGTTTGAGGAAAGGCGAAAGAGAAGGGCGGGAATCAAATCAAGGCATTAGATTTCTATTGACATTACATTTGAATATTTGTAGCTATCAGGGAAACAAGTAATAGGCAAGGAGATTCACTGTCGGGAAGTGCGAGATAAGAAGCTCTTGGAGTAGTAGAGACGACTACATTTAACTGTTTTGACAGTGAAACCGTGGGACTGAGATTCCAACCTACTCTTAAATTCCTGCAGTTTGGGTACCAGTGAAAGTAGCCCGTCAGAGCAGTTACCATGAACATATTTGTAGAAAAGACAGAGGGAAGCCACAGCACGTCTGTGAGAAAATGACTGTAGATGCTATGCCAGATCTGGACCTATAAGTGTAAGATCTAAGATAATAGGTATCATTATTTCAATAATATCAGATCATCTAATTAAAATTGGCAAGTTCACGAGACTCGATAAATGTGTTCCTCGCGAACTCAGTGAATATCAAATTGGTTCAACATATTTAAAGCTTGTACGTTGCAGCAGTTGTGAAATTCAAATGTTCTATTACTTGATTCAATAGTTTGAAATTTCGGCATTAAATGACACATAAACAAACCAGACAAACAAAACCAAACCTAAAACTAAAACCCAGTGTATTCCGAATTTTCTTTTAAGCAATAATTAAAGCTCCTTTTTAAAGGAAGGCATTCCATATAAGAGAAGGAAATCGCTGATAAATAACCCTTCACTTTAATCTACACATAAGCAACCATTGGTTAATTCTTTGGAAGTAAATCTTAAAAGATAGAATAAGGATCTCAAATGCAGTCTGACTTTGTAACCAATACCGTTCTGAAAAGTCTAGCAACGACCCGTTAGCAAGCAGTATCGGCCTTGCCTCTCTTGGAATAATCAGGAGCAGAGGACGTGGAGAGACGTGATGCATGTGTAAATGTCTATACGTGAGACCAGATCAGTTTGGACAGACTTTGTGTAACCATGCCGAACTGAATTTTTTTAAGTTCCTAGGCGCAGATTCGTAATGTCTGGGGACCGACTGATGCTTTATACACCTACATTTTAGGTAAAATTAATTTTAAATTGAAAAGATACTATGTTCATTTAGTAATTGTGTCCCACTTTAAGCTTGCATTATTTTGTTTTTTTCTGCCAAATTCGAACAAAATAAGTCCCTTTATATCAGTCGATATATTTTGATTGATTTTTTTTCACTGCCCACAAACATATATATGCTCTTCTATAACGAATCTACTGAAAACAATGTTTATCCTTCATATAATATTATCCTAAAATACATCTTACACTATAGATACACGGATATAATATGTTTTTATACATAAAAATTACACACATTATATATCTTTTACTAAGTGTCAAAATAAAAAAAAATAAAATAAAAAAAATACTTTGACTTCATTCAAAACGGTGACTCTGTAGTGATCATCCTACGACTACATCCTACACACACATCACACGGGGGAAAATGAAGAAGAAAAAAAGTCACCTATACGCGGGAAGAAAGAAAGTATGCAAAGAAAGGACACATCATAACGTTAATAGATGACAAAACAGATGTGTATCAACGTGCCTGTTTCTATTCACATGCTTTGATTTTTTAGAAGGTTTTTCGTATAATAATGTCCGATTTTAGAACCAACTTTTATTCCTTAATTAATATATTGAAACAAATATTTAAATCAGTGAAAACGGAAACCTGAGCAAGTATACATTTCTGACATCTACATACAAGCATATTTATAACTTTACGATAACAAATCTAAAAATGTGCCCGCTAAAAAATATTTGAAAGCCATTTCTGCATTTCGTTCGCAAGGTAAGGACTTTGTGCTTTTGGTAGTCAATGGGCAAAAGACCAACAGAAAATTGTCGATAAGGTCTAAGTTTCGTATCCCAAATCGGTGATCCTCTGCAGTGTTATTCTGGAAACTTTTGGTTGAACATGAAGCTGAATTGAACCGCGTCGATTAAGCAGCGCCTGTCCTGTTTTGCTTGACTGAATCCGCATTTGATCCAAATGCTCGGAGCAAAGTTCGGTAATGATATTCTGGTTAGATTCCGTAAAACTGCAATGGATAACGCTAAAGGATCCATTTCTCATCACAAAAAATATTTGCAATTTTAAGAATATTTTTTTCTAGTCGATACGCATTAGTATTTTAAAAATATAACAATGTTTTCTTCAAGGTATACATCGTATTATTTAGCCCATACCTGAAGGAAGAATTGTACTCATACCATTCTCAAGTGTAAATGGCGGTAAGTGATAGCCTATTGCAACTCGGACTCCTTTCTCCGATTTCACATTCTATACCGCTATCCACTACAACATCCGGATGTCCTTTCACCTTAGAAACGTGCAAAGAGTGCCACTAATTGCAAAAGTTTTTTTTAACTCAGGCTATGCTCTGATTGGTTTTGCACATTTTTTGTTACAGGTGATGAAAAATGAGGTGATGAAAAATGAGATTTGCATGTCAACAGAATAGAGAACAATGTAGGCGTAAGAGCAAAATGAGGACACAATGTCGACAAAAAAATCAGGACACCATAGATGTCATTGATTCATAACTGCTGGACTAGGAAACCAGTCCTTCACTATGATCTAATAAAATATAGATGGATTCCTAATGTAGAAGTTTACTGACCACCAATTTTATCAAATCATTTCATAGACAAATCGTAACGCCTACTGTATCCTACTATTTATTTTTATCAGAAAAGTCGAAGTTAAAATCATCAAAACAAAGCAGAGAAGAAAAAATGTTTTTTAAGATGGGAATTTCTTCCACATACGCCATACTCACAAGACTTAGCACCTAAACAGTTTCATTTGTTACAATCACTAATATATTTCATAGAACATCTCATAGTTTGGAAACAATCTTTTAAGTTTGTTTGTTTTTTTTTCAGTGAAAAAACACAATTTCGTTAAAAGCGAAAATCTCTTGAAAATGTAGATAATTACATTTTTAATAAATAATTAAAAAAACAAAATTATTGCTCAATTATCAATTTAACTTTCAGTTTGTTTTATCTACTTTTTAGAGAAAAATGATTCCTTCATGATGAAGATCTTAAGAATATTCACAGGAATCATGTACGAAATTTGAAAAGTTGGAACCTAATTTAAAAGATTGCGTTCTTTAATATTTGGCAAAAATGTATACATATAAACCTATACTATATATGAGCAGATATGGATGTATGTGAGAGATTCATGGATGATCGAAGTTTAAAAGCAGTAAATTCGAACGATCCTCTGTGGGCAAATCGGTTAAAAGGCCCGTCATGCTAAATGACGGTTCCGTATAGGATACAAGTTCGAATCCTGTCGGAGGACGAATATTTTCTATGAAGATTTCTCGAACATTCAGGCCGGTAAATGTTGTTTAATACTGTTTATTATAAACAGGGCATTTACTTAAATATTTGTATCTATAATATATGTATATATATATATATATATATGCGATTGGTTAGAACGTCCGCTTTTTAACCATAAGAACCAGGGTCCTGTTCAAATCTCATTATGGTCAATTTGTCAGAAAAACAATTCTCTTATATTATCGACTGGATCGAGATTAATCCCATCCTGCATCATTTTGGAAAGTGCCTGAAAACCATACCAAGCCTTGTGAGTGTAGACGGAAATCTTATAGTCTGTCAATAGCTTTGCTAGCATGAAGACACAATTCATCGTGGCAGAGTGTTTGAGAGTGCCGGCTTTTTCAAATTGTTGATTATACTAGATGACACAGTCTCTCCCGGAAACTGTAACTAAACTCTGCTCAGCATAGTAGCAGTAGAAATCACAGATAGGATCTGTGGGTGTTGAGCAAAGACAATTGTGTCTGTAATTGGGATTGGCTAGCCTCTCTAGTAAACAGGCATTCTCGAATACGGTTGACCAGCTATTATGATTATATATATATATATATATATATATATATATATATATATATATATATATAGATATGTGTGTGTGTGTGTATGTGCATATATATATATAGGTGTATATATATATATATATATATATATATATATATACTACGACACGAAAAGAGAATGCATAATATTGAGAATGTTTAAGATCGAAAAACATAAGGAAAATTAATTCATTTTTATAATATGTGGAAATAAACACTTTGACTGAAGAAGGTCTTGAAACCCGAAACTCGTGTTGCAAAATTATCGAAAATAAAGCATAATACATATTTTTTTTTAAAATGCATATTACAAGCAACAAAAATACGTCTTCTCTCTTCTTTTTAATATATACACGTTACTCTCGTTCGAACAACTATAACCTTATATATATATATATATATATATATATATATATATATATATATATATATATATATATATATATATATATATATATATATAATAATATATATATATATATATATATATATATATAATGATCTTGAAAAACTTAAAGATAAAATATATGATCTATACTTTATTTTAACCTCGCTACATTTATAATATTGCGAGGTTAAACAATATCATCTTTGTCGATAGTGTCGTCTCATTTTTGCTGATAGGTCTCTTCGCCTTTACTTGGAGCCTAAAGCAAATTTAGAATGATAACAATTAAGAAACATTTCATGAATGCAGCTGCAAGAAGGTTATGTTAAAAAGAATGGCGATCATCAATACAGAGAGTGATAGACAGACCTAAAATTGAAAAATGGACGATGAGAGAAAGGGGAGAGAGAGATAGAGAGAAAGAAGGAAGACTTTATTTACTTGGTTGTTATCTGTTTGCGTTCGTTCCAACAAAAGCACCATTTATAACACATCTTAATTAGTTTTTTTTTTCCCCATTTATTTTCTCTTCATCGCAAAGTCTTAACATTTTCTAAAATCACGATCTACTGCCAATTACATGACCGACAAAGTGGCTCTTCTTCAAGCACATCATGTGTACAAGGGTTTTGAAAAAGAAACAAACAAATGTCATTAACCAGCATTTTTATATTATCGATTAATTTCAATAATAAAAGAAAAAATCTACTAGATATTTTCAAATAAATATTTCCCATAATAATAAATATAAAAATATTATAATATATCTAACCTTAAAGATAAACAATGTTATTCTCTTTCATTTTTATCTTCTTTTTCTTTTGTGGAAAGTCTTATAGTTCCGTGGTGTACACAATCATTCGGGAAGGAATTCAGCCATCTTGAAAATCACGAGAATCGTTTGCACCAATCAGAGTCTTCGTTACTGAAGGAGACCTGAACTGACTTTCTCCCTTGAGTTTACTTCGCTGGCAGACGATCACCATTTAATGATTTTGAGATTTTGAAAGAGAACTGCAATAGAAAGGTCGCTGGATTCGAGGGAAAGTTATATAGACAATGTACGGTTTATGGGTGCATTCACCAAATGGTGACCAGAGATTGGCAGCTGATCTCACCTCTGACCCAGCCCTCAAATCTAAAGGATGAAAAAATGAATTATATCATTCAGTAACTCCCAGACCATGCTAGTAACGCTTTACCAACGGCCGAACCGTACATTTTCTTCTGTCCTGATGAACAGTTTTGCTATCATTGAGGCTCCTCTCCTTGAACATCTATTGGGACGCAAACTTACTCCAAATATCACATGAAAATCATATCCAAAGCTAACTTGTTTTTTGTTATTTTATTTTTACGTCTTATAAACTCTTTCTGTGTTATTTAAAGCCAAAATATATTTTGAAGTTCTACTATTTAATCCATATAGCTGGGGTGGAAGGTGGTTCTATACCTTTTTGAAGAGAATTTGCGCGTAAGTGAATGTAACAAACGTAACTGGAATTAGAACACGGCCTTCCAATTTCTCATTCCGAATTACCGTCCATTACACCATCCACACATCCACCGTACGCTAAAAGTTTTGAAAAAATCGGCGATATTTTTTATCGCTTCAGAATGTACTGGATTCATTCTGCCATGATCTGTCTTTGCATAAATCTGATCAGACAAATAATAAGGTATTGCAACCATATCTGGGCTAGATCTATCCAGTTCTAACTTTCCAGCCTAGATCGGGTTCAAAATCTAGGCGGCCTAATTAATTACTTCCGTTGCTTCCTAACTTCACTTGCACACAGGGTCAACTCACCCCAATTCACTTCGAATTCCACTGATAAGGAGAAAATTCCACTCAGACAACTTCTTCCCCATTTCTGTTACTTTCTGGAATAGACGCCCGCTCGGGTGCTTCTCTGCTCATATCGATTGTAACATCTTCGCTTCTAGGGAGAATTCATTATTTATACTAAATATCCTCACAATATGCACTTCTTAGGTCACCCTATAAGCTCTTACAACCTTCAAATTTAGTAACCGTCTGACTTGAGAGGTTCTAATGTTTTGTACTGAGGGAACCATAATATGAAATAAAACAAACTTTCATTTCATCCATTACAATAAATTCAGAAAGTTTGTTTTAGATATGCAGAAAAAATGACAGATTTAAAATTTAAGTTTAGAAACTTATCTCAGAAAGTTGAATAGAAAGAAAATTTATCTCAGCAGACTATATTGAGAAAATGAGAATATTAATTTATTATTCAAATTATCGATGGATCAATCAGTTTAACTTGTGTATAAGCGCGCACTGGTGCATAAGTACCCATTCACTCTTCTGAATTCAAGCGTCCTACGAGGCTGGCATCCCGCTTTCACCCTTCCACTGTTGAAACTGTTAAACGTAGCCGTCTCTTCTCCTCCATATCTCGCACCTCTCGTTTGTGGAACTCCCTTCTCTTTTCCTGTTTCTCTGATAGCTGTAATCTCTAACTATGTAATGTCAATCGACATCACCAGTTGCCTTGATCTACATTATACTTGAATAGCTGGAGATTATAGCTCTCAGGGAAACAGGAATAGGGAAGGGAGTTCCACAGGCGAGAGGTGCGAGACATGAAGCTATTGCATTAGAAGAGACGGCTACATTTAGGAGTTTCGACAGTGAAGGGGTGAGAGCGGGATGCCAGCCTCGTAGGGCGCTTGAACTCATGACAACTGGGAACCAGCGAATGCAGATCCTCGGAGCAATTTCCATGAAAGTATTTGTAGAGCAGACAGAGGGAGGCGACGGCGCATCTGTGAGAAAGTGACTGTATACGAGATGCCAGAGCAGGGCCAACTACATTGCATATCCGCCTCTGGAGCCTATCAAGAACCCCGAGGCAAACAGAAGAGGCACCAGACCATATATGGCAGCAATACTCCATGCAAGGGCGAATTGTTGATTTGTTGATCTGGAGGATCGACTCCGGGGAGAAAAACTTCCTGGCCCGGCTCAGGGAGCCAACTTTTTTACAGTGGACGAGGCAATTGGTTCAATGTATTTATTCCATCTCAGGTCAGCAGTCAACGTGAGACCGAGCAGCCGCAGAGAGTTGCTCTCGAGAAGTTGAGCGTCAGACGTTCTAATGGAGGGCAGGGGAGGATCTCTTTGGTGATTAATAGAGAGCAGTTTTGTCTTCGAAGCGTTGAAGTTGACAAGCCAATTCTTACCCCAGTTCACAACCGATTGGAGGTCTTTTTCGAGACGCACGGCCAGGTGAGTTTTGTCAGTGAGACTAGATTTGTTTTTGAAGCAGAAATAAATTGTGGTGTCATCTGCGTAGATGCCAACTTGGGAATTTATGGCGTCAAGAAGGACATTTATGTAGATAAGGAATAGAGTGGGTCCTAGGATGGAGCCTTGAGGAACACCCGCGTTAGTGGGATAGGAACTGGATGACAATCCGTTGAGAACGACCTTCAATTCACGGTTAGACAGGAATGATTGTATTAGGTAATACAGTCGAACCGTAATGCCATAACCCTGGAGCTTGCGAAGAAGGCCGGCATGCAAAACCCTATCAAATGCTTGGGAGATGTCTTGTGCCAGGGCACGGGCTTCCCCGTTATTTTGAAGACCTCGGTAGACAGTTTCGTAAGCACATCAGCTGTAGATTGGGCAAAGCGGAAACCATATTGCTTGTCTGAGAGCAGATTATGGGATGTGAGGTGGTTAACCACCTCGGTATTGATTAGGGCTGGCAGGACATTGCCGAAGAGGGGAAGGAGACTGATAAGACGGTAGTTGGAAGGGTCAGAGAGGTCGCCGGAGTTATTGAAGACAGGAACAATCGAAGAGGACTTCCAGCAGTCAGGAAAACAAGATTCCTTGAGGCAGTAGCAGTGTAGTTTAGAAAGGGCGGGCGCCAATTCAGGGGCGCATTTCTTCAAAACAATGGCTGGTATCCCGTCTCCACCACTAGCCTTGTTGGAGTCTAAATTGGAGATAACGCCCAATACCAAATCTGGGGTTATGTTTAACCCACTCAATAGGGCCTCAGTTCTAAGAGGGAAGTCGGCTATGGGTACACCCGAAGAGTCGAGCGTTGAGTTGAATGAACATTTCCGAGCAAAGCATTCAGCCTTGTCGGTAGAGGAGGTCAGTACTTCGAACTTGTTGAATAAAGGAGGTATAGAGGGTTTGCAATTGTTCAATACGCTCTTGCAGAGACGCCAATAATCTTGGAGCCAAATTTGCGAGATGCAATACGCTCCTTCATCCGAGCCGTAAATAATGACTTGGCATCGTTGATGGCACGCTTACACTCGTTACGGGCGGAGGCAAAGAGACGTCTATTGCAGTCAGACATGTCGCTACGGAATAGGTGAAAGTAGTGGTTCCTATGGGCGATGGCGGCTGAGCAAGCAGCGGAGAACCAGGGGGAGGAGCGCGACTTGACCTTATATTTCCTTGATGGCATGAAAGCGTCGATTCCAGCTTTAACCCAGGATGAGACCTCAGAAGGTAATTCTTGAACGGGGAGCGTAAAGACTCCATCACAGGGGACATCGCGGGGGAAATCACGGAACGCGTCCCAGTCAGCTCGTTGACAGTAGAACGAAGTTCTAGTGGTATGAGGTTCTTTATAGGGGGTGGAGCTGAAGGAGATGTTAACAGATACTACCACATGATCAGATCAAGAGAGCAGAGTTGCGAGCCGCTGCACGACTCGGGGATGGCAGTAAAACACAGGTCGAGAAGAGAGGCTTTACCTTCCCGGTTGAAGGCAAAACGAGTGGGGAAGTTAACTATCTGTGTGAGGGAATGAGAGATTGAAAATTTGAGCGTTTGAATGCCTGCGTGGTCAGTAGTATCATTCTTAAGCCTCAAGGTGTGATGGGCGTTAAAGTCACCAAACACAAAAATGCGAGCAAACGGGTGGAGGGAGAGAGCCTTGTCTATGCTGTCAGAAATGCTATCGAGTATCTCACAGTCTTGAGAGGATGGAGAGCGGTAAAGGAAGAAGAGATAGCTTACCGCATTGAGACGAGATAGTGGAGACACATGTATGACTTGTCTCGCGTTGCGAGAGAGAACTCTCTGGCCAGAGGGAGATGTTCCTTGACGTAGACACCAAGACCGTGCATGTGGGTTAGAGAGTCTTTTCTGTGGAGAGGAAGGTAGCCGGGGATCGCGAGATCAGAAGAGGGGATAGACGAGACAAAGTTGGTCTCGCAGAGAGCCAATATATCCGGGCAGTTTGCAGTGAGGAAAGATTCTATACTGCAGAAGTTTGTCCTAATGCCACGGATGTTGGAGAACGAAATGTTGAGAGGTTTAGGTGATTTTTGAGTGGCTGGTTTCGGGTGACTATTTCGGCTTTTGTCAGTCATGTGCAATTTTGTTTGTAAGATGAGAAGGCCCGAAGTAAAAGAAACAGACAGTTTCGACCGTGACGCGGGCAGAGAGGAGTTGGCACAACCTGCATCATTATGTGGCCTCAGGGCTGCCCACCGGAGGTGACTGCAGGAACACCTTTCCATGCGCAACATGCCACTAAAAAACCCCGGTATTATACAACTGTTGATCATAGCGGCCACAAGAGTTAGGGCTCCTAACTACCAGTCGGAAACAGCAACCAGAGAACTGTCAACCGTGTACCCTCAGAATGAAGAGGTGATGCCACAGACTGCACACATCACGGGAGAAACAGAGCTGCACTAATACAGAGGCCAGAGAGAGAAAGATTACCCCTTCCTAGACAAGAAACAAGGCGTAAGCCTCTACTCATGTCCAGGTAAAGGGGGAGGAGTGTTGACCGGGCGGTAGGGGCGACTACCTACTCCTATTACATATCACACAAACAAGGACGACAAAAAAGAGGGAAGAATGAGGGAGGAGGTAACAGGCAAAGAGTCCTGGATGACACTTGAATATACCCTATCACAACATTAAGTTTTAACTTAATTCCCATTGTCTTTTCTAAAAAAGAAATTGAAGAAAATTGGTTATCCGGATTTATTATCGCATTTTTTCTGATTATTCTTTCGAACCGGGATTTCTTATTAAACTATCAAATAAGGAAGAGAATGATTGCGACAGAATGTCTTACTATGGTAGAGCACATTGGCGAGTAGGGGGAGAGAGAAAATAAATAAATTTAAAGATTAAAAAAAAAAAGGAAAAATTAAAAAAATTAAAAAAAAAAGAAAAACAAAGAAAAATGTAAATGAGTTTCTGCTAGAGCGAAACTACTCACGCGAGGTATCAAGTGGTTGTCCGCTTTCTTCCTCATGATGGTAACTGAATGTACGGCTTACATTATGTCCAAGCGTCGACCTGGTGGGTGGGGGAGGATTTAAGTGAAGCAGAACTTTGACAAAGTGTTTTACGTCCTTTTTTGTGAACGATTGTCTGAAAGTAAAATATAATTCAGTGTCAGCTTTTTTTTTCTTTTTTTTTATGTTGAGCATCCCGGGCTCGTAGAAAAATTCTCCGTAGACACAGTCGGTTTTGTCTACCTCCCCAGACGAGATTCTGCCGTTCGGCATAGCCTCCTCTGGGTTCCTCTATGCCTGAAACTAGATTTCACCAAACACTAACAGCTCACTACGCGGCTAAGAGCTAATGCTGGCTCTCATGGAGAGAGCGGATCTCTCGACCGAGAAAAAAAAATGGTGCTATAAAGCTTTCCCTGTCCCAGACCCACGCTGGCTATTGACTAATACCTGCCCTATATCAGTTTATATGCAAATAGTCAGCGCCACCTACTCTAAGCAGAAGATCTTCTCGCAACAGCTCATTGTGGAAGGGGATGCAACTCCGGGTACTTACGGCACCACACACAACCAACTCGGACTATTTTATCGGGCGGACCCAATTCTCTGTTATATTCATAGTTCTTTTGTTTGTTGTTTTTAGTTATTTCACCCACAAATGAAGCAATAAAGCTACTAAGGGATTAACGAGTGTGGGATAATATTAGGAAAATAGCATTATTAAAAAGTGATAACAAGCAATTAAAAAGACAAAATTGGATGTTTAATTATCAAAAAATTAGTCACCAAATCTTTCTAACCGGAGACGAACAGCTGAACTTAAGCATATCGCTAAGCGGAGGAAAAGAAAACAAACGAGATTCCCACAATAACAGAGAGTGAACCCAACGCCGAATACCGACGCAAGGAAATGGCCTTGGAACATGTGACGCTAGGGTCGAAGGCAGGCGTTCGTTTTCGTCTCGAGTATTTCGGAAGTATTTCGATCGGGGTCGCCTGCAGCGGGTGCCGGGCCTATTAGGTCATTGCTTTTGAGCCAATTCTTTTTCAAAATGAACGTTGGTGCAATTAAACAAACTCAAGACACAATTCACAAAAATACCAAATGAGTAGGAAAAATTGGAATAGGATTAAAACAAATTTTAATTATAAATAATTAATTATAGTAAATTGTGTCCTGAGTTTGCACCAACGTCCACCTTTGAAAAAGTGTTGCCTGAAAAGAAATCGTTAAGAAAAATAGGCATATTAAATGACGTGATATTTGTTTGTGTGGGGAAAAATTATTTCATCTCTCTCTCTCTCTCTTTCTCTCTCTCTCTCTCTCTATATATATATATATATATATATATATATATATATATATATATATATATATATTAAGTAATGTTTAAATTGCAATTCATTTTGCTGTTTATATTTTTGCACATATAATGTTTTTCATTTTTATTAGATTTATTTTTGTTTCTATAACTAATTATCTGAAAATTTTCCTCCAAGTCTACTTTGTAGTTTTTGCTGTTAATGCTGTTTGTGGTGCCCATTTTATAATTTCCGATTTAATTTTGGTGAGGATAAAATTTTTGTTTTTGGTCCACGTGTATCTTGATAGGTTGTGTTATTTGCGTATTTATTCTTTCAACGAACGTTTCCTGGTTATAATATCTTTCATTTATGATTGTCTTCTGTAACAGCTATATAAATTTGTTCTTTCGTATTATTATTATTAGTTACGGTAGATAGGTATATTATATTATTGGTTAAACATTTGTTGTGATGTGGGCATTTCTCTTTGTTTCTAAAATAAATTTTTACGGTTTTATTCAGTTTATTGCTATTATTATTTCTATTGTTATTGGGTATTTTTTATTGTGTTTGACTGTTATTTATCCAGTGTTATCCAGGAAGCTATAGGTGATTTTAATTGTATTTTATTTGATTATATTTTTTTATAATTTGCTATTTTTAATGATTTCTTTGAGAATAGTTTCATATTTTTGATTTAGTTTAATTGTCACTGGGTTAATTGAACTAAATTACATTAGGTTCGCTGTTGTTTGTATTGTATTGTTTTCCTTTTAATATTCTAGTTTGTTTGAAAATCTGATGTTTCTTAGGGCCGATATATACGTTGTTTTTGAGATTGAATATTGTTTAGTAGAATTTTTTGAAGACTTTTACTTATAGACATGGCTATGTGTTTGAATACGGTAGGGATATATATATATATATATATATATATATATATATATATATATATATATATATTCAGTCGGGTTTCGATCCTAGCTAGAGGCAACTGGATGTCTAGCCGCACTGATGAGCTGTGATACACCGAAACAGTCTGTCTGTGGATGACATTATATTAGCTCCTGAATTAATTCCAGTTGAGCACTCTCGGGCTGGGGTATGGGTTTGTAAACAGTGACTATTATAGCTATATAGCGAGACTCTTCGCAAGCCGAATTGAGTCACTGTCTGTCACTGGGCGTGTTTCCTAAAATAAATACGCCAAAAATCCACCTTCATCCCAACCGTGCGCCGACAGCTTAGTGGTAGAATATCCGCCTGATACCAATTCAGTCGGGTTTCGAGGCAACCGGATGTCTAGCCGCACTGATGAGCTGTGATACAGCGAAACAGGCTGTCTGTGGATGACATTATATATATATATATGCACAGACACACACACACACACACACACACACACTCACATACATATGTATGTATAAGCAATATATATACTCACTTCGGAACCAGAAAGAGAAATCTTGAGTAATTGCATATATTAAGAAGTTCCTCTGAAGCATATATGAGACTAGATAAAAAAAAAAAACACATTTCAATTAACCGCCACATACACTTTTAAAATACACTTGTTTTTCTTTTCTTTAAACTTCTTCGTATATATATATATATATATATATATATATATATATATATATATATATATGTATGTGTGTGTGGGGGGGAAAGAGAGAGCTGTTTTAAAAAAATTGTGATTCGTAAAATAGTGTTAATGCAATGTAAATGACAAAAACATTATTTTGTGATTAAAATTCTCTTTTAAATATATCTGAAATAGACCACTCGTATATACATAAGAAAGAATAGATACACATCACTTATACAAGATATGATCAAAAAGAAACAGTTGCTATTCTAACAGCGTTGAAGTACACAGAGGAAACACGCTTTGCGCATACTCACGATCGCAAAATTAAGATTTGTATAGCCGTCCTTGGAATAAAAGTTTGTAGAATGTTGTAGTCGTGTCACAATATAGATGTTCCATGTCTTGTGCAGCAATTCTTGGCCAAGGTCAACATTCTCCAAGTTCTACCAGCACCATACTCCACAGGTCTTCCTCCTTGTAATTTTGTTTCTTTTCAAAATCAGACCCAACAAGAAAGGAACAGCATTTCAAATTGTCGATAATATCCAGTAAAATATGACGAGGCAGGTGCTGGCTATCCGAAAAAGATGATTCCCAGGAAGGCTTTCATCAAACGACGTTGAATAAGTTCTGTAAATTCGAAGGAGCCTACGTCGAAGAGGTTTAAATTCAGAATTGACGTGTGCTATAGTTTTCTTTTATAAAACCAGTACCAATATTTTGGGACCATCACATATATATATAATATTAAAAATTAACTGATTTAAAAATAAGGTTCCTTCGCTAAACAGGAATTACCATGTTTCTGAAAAAGAAACGTGCTAACTCCTGTATAGCGAAGGAACCATATTTTAAATCAGTTAATTTTTAATATTTATGCTCTGTAAATCTACATTGAGCACTGTTTTGTAAAAATAAAAATATCAATAATAACACCGGATTATATATATTAATGTTCTTTCTTTTTTCTATAAAATAATGAATATGTGTGTGTCTGTGTGTGTTTCTGTGTATGTGTGCATGTGTGTTTGCGCCCGCGCATGCATGTGTATCATTATTATGATAGTGTGTATTTTGAAAGAAACAAAGTGTATAAAAAGACAAGAGGACAAAAATTCCTTGCTGACCCATTTCCTCCTGTGAGGGACTTATCAATGCAATGCAGGATTTATTGTTTCACGTGTTTATACACCATAGCAAGTATGTCATTGGTTTTTCAAGGCTTTCAAATTTGAGAACGTTCATGAATGTTCATCAGGTGGTTGATCTATCTATCTAGCTATCTATATATCTATCTATCTATCTATCTATCTATCTATCTATCTATATATATATATATATATATATATATATATATATATTAGGTTGGTGCAAAAATAATGACGTAATAATATCGTTTTTCGACGTATTTTTAACTTCAAAAAACGACATTATTACGTCATTATTTTTGAACCAACCATATATATATATATAAATGAATATATAAAATGTTTCATTTCATTCCATCTTACTGCGACGGTATTTATCGCTAGCATATATAAAGGATCTCTAATTTTTTTCGGACTTGGATAGTTGCAGAAATCCATCAGCATAAAATGTTCTCCTCCATTTAATTCAACATTTAAGGAATTTTTGCCGAAAGACAAATGAAAATATCTAGATTATTAACAAAAACACGATAGAAGCCACCTAACTCCAGTCTGCTGCCTGTTCACAAATACTTTGCCAGCAGCGAAATCCTAACAATAAATTAGAGAAATTGACTCATATGAATTATTAATTCTCTAACAACCGACGCCATTTTTATCTTTTTCTTTGCGGAAGAAACGCATTTAAATGTCTAACCCCCATCCGTCACCCGCGCAAAAAATGGCGGTCGTTAACGGTATTAGCAAGAATAACATTATTCTTTTTGCATTTTCTCATATTTTAAACACGACTTAGGTTTCATATATTTTTCTATAATATTTTATTTTAAATTTAAGGATACAAATTGAACAATTTATGAATTAAGGAATGAATGAAGACAAAGGAATTGTGGGAATTGTTATTTTCTTGATAGGGTTTCGATTCTAACCAGAGGCTAATTTGCATTGTTTTCTCACTTGATGCAAGATGGCAAGATTTTGAACCAAATGAAAGGGTGAATCGATATATATATATATATATATATATATATATATATATATATATATATATATATATATATATATTAGGTTGGTGCAAAAATAATGTCGTTTTCTCACATATGTTACTATGTGAGAAAATGTGTGTGTGTGTGTGTGTGTGTGTGAGAGAGAGCCATTGCGGTTGTATGTATATATGAGTGATCTTATGTTGGCGTGTGTGCGTTGGTTTGTATGTATATGTGTTCTTATATGTGTGTGCGCACGGGCATTTATATGCATATATTTGCATTCTAGATCACGCGCGATCGCGTGTCTCTCTCTCTCTCTCTCTCTCTCTCTCTCTCTCTCTGTGTTATAGCGTGTGTGTGGCTGTGTTAGTATTTGTGTAGGTGTGTAACGTGCCGGTGAGTGTGTGCAATAGTGTGTATGTGCGCGCACTTAAGGACTGAAGATTGCGTTCAACCAAATAAACTGTCACTATTCGGCGTTAATATTTATTTTTCCACACGCTATTTCTATGATATTAAGATCTGTCGAGACGCTGTTAATAAACAATGTTCAATTTAGAGCCTATAAATCTTTAGGAAAATAGAGAAAAGAAAATAAGATCAAAGCTACTCGAGTTTCACCCTCAGAATGTAGGATCATCAAGCCAGGTTCAATCTTTGTCGTACTTAGTTTGTGTTACCGTATGGCGACCGCGTTTTTATTTTGACGTTTACTGGAAGTGAATGTCGTTCGAGTTTCCTATTAGATATTAGACACTCTATTTACGAGTTATAATCGTCTAAGAATTTCTGCTCCTTTATTTAAAAAAGAACCTAGGTATTGAAACTTAAATATCAGCAACCTATCCATCTGGCTTAATTGGCAAAATTCATCCCACCCCCTATATAAATTGCAAATAAAAAAAAAGATAAAAATGCGTTCTCCATCTTTAAGGCTAATACGACGACGTAGATTAAAACTGGTTTGACAATCCTTCAATTTCAGGGCCAAACTAGAGTAATTCTCACTTTATTTTTTATTCTTTGATATATATATATATATATATATATATATATATATATATATATATATATATATATGTGTGTGTGTGTGTGTGTGTGTTTGTGTGTGTGTGTGTATGTGTGTGTGTGTGTGTACTTTAATAATCAGGTGATCAGATGAATCCCCTACTTTAGTTTCAACAATACAGAATCCTCAGGGGTTGTTTATCAATTGACCACCCAAACCTATATTTTTTTTTACAAAACGGAAAGGAACGATATATATTTTTAAATAAAAAAAAATAAACGCATGACGTTAGGAAAATAACGAAAACAGGAAAGGAGGAGGATGTGACGACGAAGACGCCGACGAAGACGCCGACGAAGACGCCGACGAAGACGCCGACGAAGACGCCGACGAAGACGCCGACGACGACGACGAAGAAGAAGAAGAAGAAAAAGAAGAAGAAGAAGAAGAAAAGCAAGGGGATTATAAAGTATCTGTGGAGATTAATAGAATTTTTTTTTTTCTTTTTTACCAACCCTCATATATGCTTAAGAGAAATTTCTTAATATGTATGTAAGGACTCAAGATTTCTGAACCTAGTTCCAAAGATCTTTTTGGATCCGGAAATGTCATTATTGGTATTTTTTTTCCTTTTGGCAGAAGTTGCAAATATTGTTGTGGCTGTTATAAGGCTTCGCCTTTTAAAAATATTCCAGCTTACAATCGTATGCCTGTTGTCATTCTTATACACACACACACACACACATACACACACATACACACACACACACACACACACACATATATATATATATGTATATATATATATATATATATATATATATATATACACTCTATCTCAGATACTGAGCATATCATAAATCTATCATATCTTAAAACTATTTTTCATGATATATCAACATTCTATATGTAGCCGTAGTTTAAGGTCATTAATTTTTTGAAAAACCCATTCGGAGTTGAAGCTTTAGTACTAACCCAAACAAATCAGAATCCAAAACATCTTGGAATATTTTTGAATTGCTTCTGCAATCTATTATCTCTAAATTACTGTACCATTAGCACATAAAAACGTTTCCATACGATGATATTGCTATCACATACTTTCACGGTTAGGATTATGTTCTTCGATGCAAAACCTGTGCTGTCTTTTCGCTCAACGTGATTCCTTGAATTACGCCCAAATTTCAGTTTCAGTTTTTACTTAGTCTGTCTATATAATATTTTCCCAAAATGATTCATGTTTCTTCGTATGCAGAAGAACAAATTTTAGCCAGGCATCCCTAAGTTTCTTCAATAAGTGTAGGTTTTTACGTGGAGAACGCGAT
>OZ010606.1:43273446-43338446 GCA_963932145.1 Acanthosepion lycidas
GCCATAGGTTCACCTGACCAAAAACCAATCGATTTTTTTTTGGTGTGGTGGATGTGTATTAAAGAGCAAACCTACTGCGGGAAAAAAATTGGCTCGTTAGTATCAAAAGATAAATGATCGCCTAAGCGTGTATCACGCATGACACATAACTAAGTAAACAGCAATGTTTATGAGAGAAATCCCCATACACTGGACGAATTAAAAGTACACATCTCAGAAGTATTTATTGAAACTGATACAGATCGGCATTCGTGTAGTGTCCAGTGTCATAGTGCCATGATTCAAAATGTCCTGTAGGCCTAAAACTTAAACTCTCTTTGAAAAATCTAAGTAAAGTATTAAACAAAGGTACATAAATAGTTTTGAACAAATATGACTAAGAAATAAATAGAAATGTAATAAAATTTTCTATTAAAAAATATAAAATGCATACCTACTATGTGTACTTCTATATTTGGCCCACCTAATCTCTCTGCCGCTCTCTGTCCCTCTCTCTCTCTCTGTCTGTATGTCTCTCTCTGTATATATATATATATATATATATATATATATATATATATATAATTATTTATTTAAAAAATTTATGCCATAAACATGTTATAAAATCACTACAAAAATAGTGATGATACTGAATGCAAAACAAAACAAAACAAAAGTTTTTGTTTTGCATTCAACATTATCACTTGATAAGACACCGGGAGTGTTGAAACAAAATGGCTATATTTGTAGTGATTTTATAACCTGTTTATGTTATAATTTTTTTAAATAAATAATTATATCTGTTCTACTTTGTATTGAGCATTCTTTTAAGAATAGTAATTGTTGGTTATTGGAATTCATCCCGTATACACCAATTATATACTTGTATGTTTATATATATATATATATATGCATGTATACATATATATATATATATATATATATATATATATATATATATATATATATATATATGCATACATACATACTCAGACAATGAGACGCTGGTTCAAATCTCACCTGACTGACTGAGGTTATCGGACTGGAGGAGTCGATCCCAGCGTGTGGCAGCTTTGCGATGTGCCTGAAAAAAATACCACGGGTTGACCCAAGCGTTGCGAGTGAAATTTGGTAGACACCACTCTTGGATGTTGTCGATAGCTGTGCTAGCACGAGGTCACAAGTCATTTTGGCCGAGGGCTTGAGCGTTCAGGCCTTGTTCAAATTATTGATCACGTTAGATAACACGGTTTTCCCCAGAAACTGTAACGAAGGTCTGCTCAGCATAGTTGGAGTATAAACGACGGGTGGGCTCTGTGGGTAGTTGTTTAAACACAAATGCGCCTGGCTAGCCGGCCTAGTAAATAGTTATCCTCGAATACGAGTGGCCAGCTATACAAATGCATACATACACACGCATATATATATATATATATATATATATATATATATATATATATATATATATATACATATATATATATATGTATATATATATATATATATATATATATATATATATATATATATATATATATATATATATACATACATATATATATATATATATATATATATATATATATATATATATATATATATATATATATATACCGTGTTATAATTGCTTCTGTGGCAATGGAATTGTTCTTTATCCAATAACAGTAATGTGCACATTACTTCAATCTATTTTCTGTTTTAAAACCGCTCCCAGCTCAACCTTCGACACAGCTGTCAACACGGACACACAATGAAAAAGGAGACTTTCGTGAAACTACAATTTTAAATGTCGCATTCAAATTTAATGTTCAGGCTTACAACTTATTTCAAGTTCTACGAAGCTAAAGTGTGATAACTCCAGCTCTGTAGAGTTGATAAAAGAGAAAATGGTGTCAGGGTTTGTGTGGTTTTGTGTGGTTTTGTTTTTGTTTGTTTTTCTTTTTTTATTTTTTGTTAGGCTTTTGGTTTTGTTTTCGAGATCTGCTTACGACTTCCACTTCTCTTTCACTGTATCGCAGAGAAAATGGCCCGGTTCGTGTTAAGTCGAGTTGCAATAAGTTATTCATGAGATTTATAAAAGGTTATTTGAGCCCATGCCATTACGTCTGCTTAATTCCTGGTTTCATTATAATTCCAAAATTATTTCCTGATATTCACAGGAGATCATGTGCTAGCAAACCTTGTTATATATCCACGACAATCCTCTTTATACATTTATTTATATTGGTTATATTTTTGTTATTAAATTATCTCCCAATACAAGACACAGAGGCCACTGAACGTAGGGGTTTTTAAATTTAGGTTGTTCTATGGACATAAGACGGGTAGGTAAGAAGTGCAGATTATGAGGATATGTAGAACAGATAACGGTTGATCTAAGATTTAAAGATGTTAAGATTGTAATAATCAGAGAAGTATCTTCTAGTGATTCACTTCCATGAAATAGCGGTTTTCAGAAAGACGATCTCAGTGTGAGAAAGCCTTTATCAATAGATTAAGAAGGAAATTGTTATGAGTATACCCTGTGGATGTAGCATGATAGGTCTTAGCTGTAAAGGTCTGCATTGGCAGAACTAAAAATTGTATCTCGCTTCAACATTTGCCGTGGAAATAACGATAGATTAGCGAAAGACATGAGCATTCACGTCTTTGTCAACGGAGCAATAGTGGTGCTTTGTTTTTTTGTTTTTTTCCTTTTCATCGGTATCACCTCATGTAAGGCAGTAAAGCCACTAAGACACAAACGGTTACAGGGTATGGAAGAAAAAAGAACATAAACATTAATAATAATAGGGGAGATGAACGAGTAATTCGCAGACAGTAGATAGCGATGGGCATTGCATTTAAATTTTTCTAGATTCAAATTGGCTGGAAACTATGGAGTCGGAACGCAGTTCTACAAACAAGAAGTGAGGGAAAATAAACTGTTAGCATAGAATTTACGCTTATATGTAGCCAGTTTTAAATTCATTAAATCACGACGCGATTCTAGGACTGCGCTTAAATTTTAAAAATATCTAGCTACGGTAGCGAAGAGTTCATTCGAACAACTAGCCTGAAAGTATTTATAGAAAGTTTGCGGCGGTGGGAAAGTGACTGAAGCAATGCCACCAGATCAGGACCAATAATATAGCTGAATATAGTTAATCCTCCACGAGTCGTATAAACCCTTTTAAACACTGTCAAGTGTGGAAACTTATGATTGGACAACTAATGGCAGCCATACTCCATTTTTGCCCTAATTTGACTCCTCTTTGGTAAGTGGTAGGAAGCAACATACGAATGTTCGATGCACAAACAACTAGTACCTAAGAACTGCGGTACGCCTTAACAGCACGAATTCAAATCTAGAATACTCTGTCAGGTAATCAGTTGAGCCGAATAAAAAAATATTCCCTAGAATCTAAAATGACGGATCATATACTAGGGGTAACAGCATTTTTTTGTATTTACTTAACCACGACGAGGTTAGCTTGTGACACAAGGTCGGTTTAATGTGGGGAGACCGAGCGCATACGCCCGGGCTAGGAACAAAAATTGTTCATCATTAATTAATCATAGCTAAGGATCGAAAAAGAAGGGCGGAGGCACGGTGGAGTAATGGATAGCAGCTCGGATTGAGGAATCGGATATACGAATTTGAATCACAGTCGAATTCTAAAACCCTTTGGAAAGCTATGGATCCTCTTCTTCTCCCCCCAGATATGGGTAAATATCAGGATAGACCGAGTTCTATAGCCTTGGATGGCAACTGGACTAAATGTGAACTACTGCCAGAAGTTCCCCTCGTCAGTCATGTATCATTCCATGACAATTTTCAAACTTATTTAAAACGATAATATATTATATATACGAAAACAATAAGTAAATTCAAAATTTATAAATTAATCACTTCGTATGACTATCACAAAAAGCGTGAAACTATGGTCAAATCTCACATCAATCGAACTATATATATATATCGATTGTGTCTAGCATGAAACGGTCTGTCGCCTCTGAGTGTTGACGTCAATGTTCACTTTGGTATATATATTTACATACGCTCTATCTCTGATATTGACCACTCTATCACATAAATTTAGCACATTTTAAAACTATAATTCTTAACGCACACACACAGACACACACACAGACACACACACACACACACACACACATATATATATATATATATATATATATATATATATATATATATAAATATATATATATATATATATATATATCCTTGGCTTTAAATTAATTTTCTGTCAGTTTCTGTCTGTCAGTCAGTCAGTCTCTCAGTATATATATATATATATATATATATATATATATATATATATATATATATATATATATATATATATATATGTGTGTGTGTGTGTGTGTGTGTGTGTGTGTTTAGGTCGTAAATTCTCCTTTAGCATGTTTGCTTAAATAAGTTAAATATACTAAGTCTGCTTATTTTCATCATAATCCTTTCATGTTCTCGAATATTTTAATATTTTAAATTGTAATATACGGAAAAATATCCGTAATATGAATGGATTATGATAAGAATAAGTATATATAGTATTTGTAATTGAATCTTATATATATATATATATAGCGGGTACAGTAACAAAGTATTCAAATCGTGTAACAGCAAGGGATATGTGTTCATTCCGACCACTTTTAATGGTTAGCAGTTGTTTTTGATTTTTACAGTATTTTTGATTATTTTTTTTTCATTTGAATCTATATACACTTTTAAATTTTGATATGTCCCTTCATTATTTTTGGGAAGTATTTTTCCTTATACGCAACTGATACAACTCAATTTTTGGACAAACATGGCTGTGACCGTACTGGTAACTAACTATATTAAAAAAAAAAAAAAAAAAAAAAAACTGGTAGTGCGTTTATGATAGCATTGACATCGACAGCATCGTAGCAGCTGCAAGAACTGCAATCGATCTGTCGGCTTAAATTTATCGGTATCCTCTTAAACACTGATCTACAGCATGGCGCCACATATATTTCAAACAGTATATCATGCCTCAATTCCTCAATTACTGGTTCATTACTCTTCATTATCACGATCTTTACATACATATTCAACCCGTGGGATTGGGTTGGGTTTCGTTTCCGCGCCTTTACGCTGTCATTCTACGGTTCATCGGCCTTGATTTACACGTGTTACATTTCTCCGTGGTCTCTGTTATCACTAATAGTTTCCTTGCGGCATTTTTTTTACGTCTTTTGAAATAATGAGAGAACCTAAGGAGAGGAGACGACGTAACATGTTTAATAGAATTTGTTTACCAGATAAACATAATATTTACCGCTCTGCAAAATATCTGACTTATGCAACAATACTATATATATATATATATATATATATATATATATATATATATATATATATATATATATGTGTGTGTGTGTGTGTGTGTGTGTGTGTGCCTATAATTGATAACAGAGGCTATTGGGTTATACCAACGGGTTCCCATACTTAATACACCGTCTTCACTCTCGCGTGGTCATGTATGACGTCACGAGCTGGGACTCGACTTGATAGTAAAATTGTTGTTACTGTTTGTACTGTTTGACATATCTAAATATATATATATATATATATATATATATATATATATATATATATATATATATATATATATATATATATATAAATAAAGGGTGTTCACTAAACGATATGAAACAAAAATAACTTTAAAACGGAATGTGTATCTTGGCGTAGTAAAGTTTGAACCATTTGAATCTTGTATGTAAACATTTTTAAATCCAGATTCAGAATCTTCTAAAGTGATGTTCTCTCGATGGTAAGTTGAGCAAAGTGACGACGGGAAGAAGCTGATGGATCTTCCAGAACACTCTGTCGTACATCTCAGTGCACACAGTGCGCTTAGGATCTCTTTCAAAGTGGGCGATTATGTTCGGAATAATGTTATCGCTAGGAGATACTCTGACATTAAAATGTTGCCGGAATTTTCACTAAGTTATTTTAACTAATCTTAATCTGGAATAGAAAAACTCAGTGAGTTTTAATCGTTGCTGGACATCATACGTTTTAATCTCCAAGTGATGTTTATAACCTTTAAAAAAAAAGAAGAAAATAAAAGAAGGTTGAAAGCGAATATGTTATGGCTTTTTTAAACCCTCCAGTTTTTCAGTGGCTACCCTATGCAGAAGCCAGATCAGAGCAGTCCGTCCGCAAGGATGCTGATTGGAAGATTGGTGGTTTTTCAGGTGGGTGGAACCACCTCTTAATTGCTGTTATTTTTTAGTTCTCTCAGAACAGATACGGTAACACCTGTTAGGGTCCCAGCTATGGGAAAATAGTAACCACGCCCCCACAAACACTATGAAAGTATGAAAATATATTTTTATAGAAAAAATACCATCAATAAAATTTTTACTAAAAGAAATTACCTACAATACCTATTTAGAGTAAAATTACCAACTTGAAAGTACGCTTTGATGACATTAAGCAATATATCCTACAATTTCTTAAACCTAGAACACTAACCATACGTATATAGTACCTAGAGCAAATTTTTCTATTTTTAATTACTATTTTTAGTACCTGATTTTCTTAACTATATATTGTTTTTCAGTTACTATTAATCTTAACAAAAAGTACAAAGTTTGAAGTGCCTGCATATAATATATTTCAAATAAAGATATATATTTAATATGTTTATTTATAAACATATTATATTTTTTAATATATTTATTTAATATTGATATTTTCATAATCGGGTATGATATACCCATGGTTAGTAGTGGTGTAACTTGTAATGTTGTGGCCTGTTTAGGGGCCAGAAAGAAAGACACGGAAGACGGAGGTAGGATAAAAAAGTATATTGAAGATATATACAAAACGACAGTGTTAGTAATAAGTAGATTAGCACTGCGTCTACTACTCCACTTCACTTCTACTATCCGATTCTCACAGTTAGTATTAGGTTGGTGCAAAAGTAATGACGTAATAATGTCGTTTTTTGACGTTAAAAAATGCGTCAAAAAAACAACATTATTACGTCATTATTTTTGCACCAACTTACTATTTATGAAAGGTGGAAGAGTCCATTCTACTTTAGGAGGGTTTTCCACAACACTTTAATTGATGGCTAGTGTTCAAGTGTTAAAAAAAACAAAACATTTCCAACATATAACATCAACAAAGATACATCATAAATCATACATATCGTCTCCTTTAGTAAATATCTTCACACGCGCACACATGTATATGCACATAAGATGAGGTACCAGCTACTATTTACTTAATTGTGAAAGAAGACTAACATATAACATATATTTATTACTTCAAAGCTCCAAAGAAAATTAAATTTCGACATTAAATGACCCATTACGAGTTGATATGCCGTTAAACAAAAAACTCAAACCAGATAAGACGAAAATAGAATACTACTGACATCTCTCGTCTTGAGCTACCCAGTCCTCACTTTCAAGTTTTGAGTTCAGAAACATCTTCGCGGCTTTGTTGGTGATGAATTATGATTCAATTTACACGCCCTATCCCACAGTCGTAAACCTGTCTATATTTCCACAGCAAAGTTGAGATCAGCTATTGTCTATATTTCCACAGCTATTGGTTGAGACCTCTGGTTCTATCAATTCTTACCTTCACAGAAAAACCGGTCGTGCCACGAAAACTTGGTGGAGTGATCATCCCTATTCTCTTCATATTCTGAAGATCTACAGAATATATCTCCCAAAGAACCGGTAATTAATGAAACGGTCTATTGAGTGGATGCGACCTATATCACTACAATGTTAATATCTTCAAGTCTAGGATCAACAATTATCTATATTTCATATCCTCATAATATGTAATTCTTACACACTTGTATCCGTGTATTTGCGTTTAGTGTAATAGATAGCGACTCAGAATGGGAAGTCGAAGTAAACGAGTTTGAATTCCAGTCAGGTTCTTCCGGGTAAATCTACTTCATTTCTCCAAGTTATGGGTTAAATAGTAGAACTTTTATCTAGAAAAAAAAATGAGTGTTGTTCTCAAAATACTTCTTTCTGTTACTAACGTACTAATTCTGATGTATATGGTGATTTTCTTTACGAATACCGTTGGGGTTAATTTTTTAAACTTTTCCAATGCGAATTGTGTTATCTTAGGTAAAAGCAGGTCTGCGAAACTTTTGTATCTGCTCGGAAATGCGAGGTGAAAGGACAGTCTTATCTTTGGCTCAAACCTGTCTGTTAAACCGCTATAAGCCATAGACATCGCTTTTTCCGGTTGTACCAACGCAACATAGTTATAATAGGTGCCTCTTTGTGTCGAATCGTAATAATTGTAAATTGTTCTAAAGAGCTTGAGTCTTTGTTCACAAAGGGAATGAAACACAGTAAATTTAACATGATTCAATTGACTAATGATGACTCTGTAATAGTGTCATGACTAAAGAGTATGTTCTCTATCCCCTCCTCCCTTTAGTCAATTTGATGTGCTCGATGTGAACATATTGAACTGAATGATAAAGTAGAATGTGATTTCTTTGTAAATTCTCTTTTCAACTCTAACATTGACTCATCTGGAGCACGTTTGCATGAATTTCCACTTAAAACCATGTCTTTTCCGGATGCCTCAGTTAATTAGGACGTATGATGTACAATCTGGAGCAAGGAATGGCTTTCAGAATGGAAGCCAAAAGAAAACTACTCTCTTTTATTCGTCAGAGTACCAGTTTACCATTCCATCTGCTTGGATGATCCTAACCTTCAGGAGAGTAAATAATTACAGCTTCTCAGCATAAAGTTTTCCGTTGACATGAAGTGGAAACAGTCTATATTTGTTAGATGAATTATGGTAATTATTTATATTATTTACATTGTTCGAAATGTCGTCTTCATCACTGCGATAGTCGCGATGTTTCGGCCGTTGTACGTTCCGGTCTTCGTCAGGTGACTGGAATTTCCAACTGAACCGTTTATTTCGTCCACCGGGATATATTGATCAAATTCCATGTCTTTTCCGAATGCCTCAGTTATCCTTCAAGACACATGACCGAGTGGATTACATCGTTTGTTGCATGAAGTGATTTGAACCAAAGAGCTGTGACGTCAATGCCTGACTACTTCAGTGGTAAACAAAAACTTGGCGAGTTGAATTAAAGTGAGATGACTGAGACACCGAGAAGAGGCACAGTACGTGAAACTGGAGCAATCTACCTCGGTGGACGAAATAAAGGGTTTAGTTCGAAATTACAATCACCGAAGAAGGACGGAGCGTGCAACGGGCGAAACATCGTGAATATGGCAATAAATATTAAAACAACAGTCCGAAAAATGTAAATAATAAAAACAAAAAAATGGTGAGGGATTATTGACCCGATCGTTACATCAGCAGATAATAGGTTGGTGCAAAAATAATGACGTAATAATGTTGTTTTTTGACGTACCGTCAAAAAACGACATTATTACGTCATTATTTTTGCACCAACCTAATAGAAGATTTAATTCAATTCTCTCCAGAATCTTACATATTAATTAGTCTGCCATTCGGCTATGCTTTAAAGATTGATGCTTCATCTGGTCTGGTGCTTCTGCTATATATTTAAAGATTCTTGATAAAAATGCAAAGAAGAATCTCCAATGTTATGTGTCATAACCTGGCATCTCAGCTTCTATCAATTTCTCACCGCCGTAACATCGCCAAACTGGCTTATGTATATTTTCATGATAATTGCTATGATGAAATTTCCTCTTTGATATCTAGACGTGACAAATTTAAGCGATTTACTAAGTGTAAACATTTTACAGTTGAAATGGCTAGATGTAACTGTCATTTATGCGTTAATGATTTCTTCTCTCGCACTTCTCGCTTGTGAAATTCTCTTCCGTCTTTCTGCTTCCCACTTAACTGTTATCTTCCGAAATGTTAATGCAATATCAATTGTTATTTCCTGTTTATTAAATTCTTGTTCTTTTAGTATTCTATATCCTTAATGACATTTTTCTTTTTCTCATATTCATTCAAACTCAGAGTAACACCATACGATTTCAAATGCGGCACTAGATTGCCAGTTAGGTTTCAATATTTCACTGTTGAAATGGCTAGATGTAACCGTAATTTCCGTGGATGGGAGTAAAATATTTACAAAAAATATATAAATAAATGGAAATTCTCTTACATGAATCAAACTATAACACTCTACCTTTGGAGGCACTTGAGTCTTTTATTAGTTTGAATTTTTTTTTTGTAAATGCTATTTCGAATTATAAACAATTACGTTGGTTGGAATTAGAATGGATGTACTTTTTTGGTTACATTTGCATTGAATAAATGATTCAATCCCAAATTCACGAATTTCTGTCTGATAAACAGATTGATTCGTTTTTTATGGTTTATCAACTCTTTGCACGTTATTTAAAGCCAGAACATATTTTTAGGCAAACATTTCTGGTAAAAATGGTTAGTGATAATGTCTTACTATTTAACCCATGGATGGGGAAAATTGGTGGATTCAGATCTAATCAGAATTTGATAAACAAGAAATTATAAGAGAAGAGGTGGATTCATATCTTTCCCTGATAGTATTTGCGCGTCAGTGAATATAAGGGACCCAAGGTGTTAGAGGAACACGGCTCTCTGATTTCGAATTCCGAGTCATTAAGGATTACACCACCCGCACATTCAAGCTTATATTACCTAGTATTCCTAAGCTTTTAGCCATGTACGTACTGACGAAGTTCGACGCTGCTTGTGTCCTGCGTATGATATTAAACTACATCCAGCAGCAAGATCTGAGCAGGAGATTGGAGGTTTTGGGGAGCGTGGAACCACCTCTTAATTGCTGTTGTTCCCAGGTGAACCCTGACCCGGGGTATTAGCTCCTGTTAGAGACCCAACTACGGGCTAATAGTGACCCCGCCAAAAAAAAAAAAAAAAAATTAGCAGTTGATTTTATAGTAAAATAACCAACATTACATTTTTATAGCAGAATGACAATCAAATCAACAGTAGAAAAATATAAGAATACATTTTTATAGTAAAATTATCAGCAATATATTTTAGGATATACAAATTACATGTCTAGAAATCATACCTTTACCCTGAAAGTATCAAATTATGTACAAAATATCTGTAATTGAATGCATAAGATTGCATACAAAATATTGAGATTTCGGCATTAAATAAAAAGAGATATACTGATATGACCCTAATAATAGGCAACCAATCGACGTTATCTTCGTTGATCGTACGCGAACCGCTGTTTCAACATCATCTTGCTGTAGGCTGTATGGGCAATATTTCAATTATTAAAATCGCAATGGATACAGATACAAAGTACCATCAATCTCCCCTACCAGCCTGCACCGGTGGTAGAGAAATACCATAAGCCATGCCAATATATGCGAGGAAAATTCCCATTACTTAATAAAGGAAGAAACCGTTATTTATCGCAATTCGCTGAGTTTACGCTTTTATGTAAATCAATGACATCACAAAAATTGTCTTTGTTTTCCCCGAGAATCATGAAAAAAGTCATTCGTCATCCCTCTTGTCGTCATCCAGGGCATCTACTGTCGCAATTTGGAGGAATACATTCTCGTATTTTTACAGCATTTGATATCTTCTTCAAGAGGCTTCGATTTCACTCTTTGCCATAAATTTAGTTCGGTGCCGACAAAGCAGAATTGGTAAACAGGGAATTTAAAAGTGATTTCTCTCGTCCGCGTTCTTTCGTTTAACACCAGATAGCGACAAACTTAAACACCGAAAATGTCACAAAAAATAAAATAAAATTTCTATGTTCCTACCCTAATGCCGTTTGGTGGCCATAAATTAGAAGTATTATATTGAATCAAGTGCTAAGTCTGTTACTAGGATTATCTTTTTTGGGGGGCGGGGGGGGATCGGTTGATTCATTTTATACGACCCATCACCCCATTGTAGGTATTTAAATCAGGAAATATTTTGGAATAGCAAGAATTTTATTTCGTTTAGATAATAATTATTTTCTAATACGAGGCATACAACTCAAGTCATTGTTGGAGAGAGAAGAGGGCGAAAGTGAATATAACGAACCCGGCTGGAATCGGAACTCGGATCTCTTATTTCGAATTCCCAACGGCTACCCATAACACCACCCGGACAACCATGATTACATTCAACAATTTCAATCAGAAATATAAACTGAATACACTTGTAAAATAGAATTCGTGGATTTAACACATCACAAGAAATATTGAAATAAAATTCTCACTTAAAATTATGAAAAAATTGGCGTTGCGTTTTTGCACGTTCCGAAAATTGTTCCTAACCGTCATTAATAGCAGACATTCAAAAAACATCCTTCGGTCGACAAACAAGTATTTCGTCTTCAAGTTTTTGATTTTATAAGGAAAAAAAAACACATACCTGATGATGAATAGAGGACTATTCGTAAGTACTAGCATTTTAACATCAAATAAATTGAAAACTACCAACATCTATGGTTTTGACGAGGATCACTTCACTCTATGAATTAACAGTATTTTAATGCATATATTATGTCTCTATTGACGGATGTCACCATTAATGGCATTAATATTTCTGATTGATTCTATGTGTGATTATTTCTTTGTACACACACACACACATATATATATATATATATATATATATATATATATATATATATATATATATATATGATGTCGAATGTAGAATCTACAAATAACACCATCACTTGATAAGACACCAGTAGTGATGAAACAAAATGGCTATTTTTGTAGGGATTTTATAACATATTTATGTTACAGTTTTCGAATAAATTATATTTGCTCTACTCTGTATTGAGCATTCTTTTAAGAATAGTTTGCTTTGGTTATTGGAATTTATTCCGTATACACCAATCGTACACTTGGATATATATATATAGTAATGAGGAGGATTTGATAATTATATAAATTGATTCATCGAGTCTGATAGCAAACCTCAGGAAGCACTCGGTAGTGGATGCGATTCCCTCGGTAGTGGATGAGTCCCAAATATAGGACGAAACGGCCGTCCAGTGCTTCCTGAGGTTTGCTATCAGACTCGATGAATCAATTTATATATATATATATATATATATAGGTATTCGTGACAAAACTCCAAGGATGAATATGCAACGTTATCGACCCTGACGTGGCATCTTGACTTGAGCGACTATTCGCACAGCCGCAGCATATTTCCATCTGCCTTTTCTATAAATATTTTAACGGTAACTGGTCTGATTTGTTTTTCTCTTTTGTACGTCGACGTCACGATTTCAAGTGCGGCACTAGATTGCCAGTTAGGTTTCAATATTTCACTGTTGAAATGGCTAGATGTAACTGGAAGTACTCTCCTAATATTTTTTCTTTCGCCCTCCCAGTTTCTGAAACACTCTTTCAGATTCCTGCTTTCCTTTCAACTACGATTTCCAAAGTTTTAATTGCCATCTTCTGTCTCTTTCAACCCTGTTCTATTATTGTTGTCTCTCTTTCTTTCACTCTTACCAACCCTTGTATCCTAGTTGATTTTTGGTGCCTTGCTTGTGCTTTTTTTTTTAAGTGGCACATTTACAACTAGCGCTTAAGGAATATGGCGTCAAAGTTTTTCGGCCTCCTCTGATCGGACAGTTGTTTTTTTTTCTTTTTTTGTTCTTTTCTACATTCTTCCTTTTCCGTATGACCTTTTCTTTCTTCTTTTTTTTTTCTTTTCCATAATCGCTCTCTTCTTCCAGCTTTCTGTCTTTATTTTCCCTTTCCCTTTCTTTGCTAAGTTTTTTCCTGCATCGTACTTTTTCCTAAACTTCTACTTTTTTCCGGTTCTCTTTATTTTTCTTCTTCTTTTTTCTTTTTCTCTTAATCTTTTTCTCTTAATCATTTTCTCTTAATCTTTTTCCTCTGCTGGACTTTTTCTTCGATCTTTTATCTAATCGTTTCCTTCTTCCATAGATTATTTTTAATTCCTCTCTTCTTCTTTTATTATTCTACTTTCTCTTCATTTTCTCTTTTTCTTTTAATAAATTTGTTCCTTCTCTCCTTTTTTTTCTTTCATTTTCTTTTTTCCTTTTTCCTAATTTTTTTTTCATCGTCATCTTTCCATTTTTCTTCGTAATTCGTCCTTTTTCCTAATCATTTCTTTTTCTGGATTTCAATTTATGTTCCACTTCTCCCCACCCGCTGCCTAAGCTTCTTCCTTCGTCGTGATTCTTTTTCCTCCTCTGATTTTTTTTTCTTTATCTCATTTTCTTTCTTCTTTTTCTTGAACTTGTTCCTATTCCGGGTCATTTTTTTTCATCTTCTTCTTCTTCTTCTTCTTCTTCTTCTTCTTCTTCTTCTTCTTCTTCGTCATATTGTTCTTCCTCTTCATCTTCTTTATTCTTCTTCCTCTTCTTCTTCTTCTTCTTTATTCTTCTTCCTCTTCTTTATTTTCCTCCTCCTCATCCTCCTCTTCTTAATTCTCTTCTTCTTATTTCTTCTTCTTCCTCTTCTTTATTCTTTTCCTCTTCTTCTTTTTCTTTCTTCTTCTTCCTCTTCTTTATTCTTCTTCCTCTTCTTCTTCTTTATTCTTTTCCTCTTCTTCATCTTCTTTTTCTTCCTCTTCTTCTTTATTCTTCTTCCTCCTCCTCCTCTTCTTCTTCCTCTTCTTCTTTATTCTTCTTCCTCTTCTACATCTTTATTCTTCTTCCTTTTTCTTCTTCTTCTTCTTTATTCTTCGTCCTCCTCCTCCTCCTCCCCTCTTCTTCTTCCTCTTCTTCTTCTTTATTCTTCTTCCTCTTCTTCTTCTTTATTCTTCTTCCTCGTCTTTTTTATTCTTCTTCTCATTATTATTATTATCATCATCATCATAATTATTTCTTCTTCATTTTTTTCAATCCACTACTCTTCGTTTGTCTCCCTCTTTCATTTTGTTAAACTCCAACCTGCTCTTATACAATTTATTAATCTTTTTCGACGTGATGCCAAGTTTTACCATTCATCATTCTTCTCTTTCTTAATGGCTAGCATCCTCACCACTTTTTTATTTTATTTTTCCTACTTTTTCGTATTTTTTATTCTTTTTCCCGGCAATTCATTTTTTTTCTTTCTCCTGATTCTTTTTTTCCAAATCGTCTTTCAGACATTCTCTTGTTTCATCTTTCTGTTTTCTTTTTCCCAGCATCGCTTTTCCAATGTTGTTTTAGTTACATTCTCTTTTTCTCTCTCTGAATTCTTCTTGAGTCATTATGCGGCGTTATATACATTTTGTCAAGGCTTTCCTTTATTGTCTTTACATTCTAATCATAATTTCCTTCGTTTGTTCTGTTTTGTTTTTCATGTTTATTTTTTTTTTCTTTTCTCTTTTATTATTGAATATATTTTCTTCTTCATTTTTAGGTATTGACCTGTTTTTTTTTTATTTTTTCAGCATAATTTTCTTTGTAGGTTATTTATTTCTCGCTATCTTCTTTCGCTGTCTTGTCGTTTTTCTTCCTAATAAATTTTCTTTTATTTTCTTTTTTCTTTTTTCGTCCTTGCTTTCGTATCTTCAATTCTTGTTTCATTTTCTTTCTTCCTTTCTTTCTTTTTTAATTTCTTTTCTTTCCTTTTTCTTATTCCTTCATTTCTTTTATTTTCTTTGTCATTCTGTTTATTTATTTACATATTGCTCTATCACTTTCTTTCTTTCTTTTATATTTCATTCCTTCCTGTCTTCCTTCTGCTTTCCTTTCTATCATTCTGTATTTTTCTTCTTTTCGTTGAGTTTTTGTTTCAGTCCTTCATTTCTTTCATTAATTTCCCATTTTTCTTTCTTTCTTTCTTTCTTTCTTTCTTTCTTTCTTCTTTCTTTACTCATTGACCTGTTTTCTTTTTTCATCATTTCTCACTCTCCGTTTCTTCATTTCTTTTGTTCTTTCTTTTTTTCTTTCTTTTTGCCTGTTTCTTACATTCTTTCGGTCTATCTCTTTCCCCTCTTTCTCTCTTCCTTTCTTTCTGTATTTCTTCATTTGTTCTGTTCTTCTTTTCTCGCTCTATTTCTTCGTTTCTTTATTCCTTTCTCTCTATCTCTCCTTTTTTTTGTTTCTATTATTTCTCTCTCTCTCTCACTTCTTCTTTCTATTTGCCTCTCTTATTATATCCCTCTCTTTCTTCATATCTTTCGTAAATTATTTGTTTCTTTATTTTCTTTCGTTTTCTTTATAGTCTTTTGGATCTTATAAATTCCACTCTTCTTACCATAAATCAGAAGAAAACTGCGACCCGGACAGTCACATCTTAATTGAAACCATTTATTTTAAAAATGGCCGGACTCTTTAAAAAAAAAACAAAAAAACAAATAAAATTATCTAATGTATAAATTTAGACGATCATTTTAAGTTGTACAATTTCTTTCCTCTTATTTTATCGCAAGAACGCCTTCGAATTCGGATAAATACGTTGTTCCTGATGTTGTAACGTGTTTTTCACGGGTGCCATTGATCGGTGTTCAACCAAAAACTGAAATCTAAATTTCATTTTATTTATTTATTCTTTTATTTAATTTAAGGAAAGACTGAACTGTAACGTAACATCTGTCCTTCTTTACGGCAGCGAATGCTGGAAGATTTCCTCAAATATGTAAAAGAGACTCGCGGCCACAGAGATATGGTTCTACAGAAGGATGATAAGGATATCATGGACTGAGCGTGTGAGCAGCGATGAGATCTTAGAGATATTGAAAACAAGGAGCAGGCTTATACTTAATACCAGGAAGAGTCAGCTGAAGGTTCTGGGAACGTATAATGAGGAAGGTGGGTCTGGAGAATCTGATACTCACGGGTCGAACAGAGGGAAAGAGAGACAAGGAAAAACAACGCGTGACCTACCTGGCGGACATAAGCAAGTAGGTGACAGAACGTGGTCTGGGACAGGAAGCAGAAGGAAGGAACTTGATGAGAGCTGCAATGGATAGAGGGAGGCGGAGAGCCATGATCGCCTACGTCCGAAAAGGACATGACGCATCAAAAGAAAGAATAGAAATTGAGGATTTCGTCACACACGATCTTCCCTCTTATTCACTATTAAGTAATTTCGGATGCTTGTAAAATCTATGTCCAACAGAATGCAGAATATATTACACAAAAAATAAACGATAAACACCGTGGATTCTTCAAATGCATCAATTGTCACAATTACAATATATTAAAAAAATACCAATATTAAGAAATCCCAGGAATCTAGAACAGTTTTTACTCATCAACATTCGATTCATATATTGGCCAGATCACGTTATAATACCGGTTCCTGTACGAGCACCGAAGTTAATCAATGTTGCGCCTGGTCAGTACGTAGATGGGTGATCGCTTGAGAATACCAGGCGCTTTAAGTTTGGATGTGCTGGTGGTGCAATGGAAAATCGGTGAGCCGAGTTCCAATTCCATTTGATGCCGTAATATTTATTTACGCGCCAATACCCTTAGGGAGAAGTACGAATCCACCTCTTCTCCACCCAAATATGGATTTAATTAGTAAGACTTGTATCACTAACTCATTGTTTTCTAAAAACAAAAAAATAATTCTTACAATCTAAAAATAACCTGCAAAATGTTCATAAACCGTAAACAAGAATCAATCAATGAATGACCTACTGATTAGCTACACCGACATGTCTTTTTGTTTATTTACACCTCTGGTATATAAATGTATAGAAAATATCGTGGCCACAAAGGGAAGGATCATTTTATAGATTGATTGTAATATAGAATTAATCCCCCACTTTGTAGCCTTAATATTATTTTTTGTTTATCAAATTCTGATTAGGTATGAATCCATCATCTCTCCCGACCATCAATGGGTTAATTAGTAAGATTTGCATCCCAAAATCATTATTATCTCAAAAATGATTTGTTTTTTTTTTACAATGTAAAAATATTTTCTGGCTTTAAATACCCGGCAAAGTGCTGATAAGCCATAGAAAACAAATCGATCAAATATCGACATTGTTAATAGCTTTATTTCACTTACGGCAAAATAGTCGGCTCGAATATTGCAGGCATGACAAAAAATAAACTGAATAATTCAACGTCAACCAATGATTAGGAAACTGGAATAAGAATCTTTGCATGTGTCCGGGTAGTTCCCAGATTTCGCCGATTACTTGTTCGATATATTCTCTAGAATTCGAACTATAACTTATGCAGCTTATTCTCCATAATGTGGGTTGTCACATGTTCGGCTTAGCCTCCAGATTAACACCTATCATACTTCGGCTTTTTCTCTAAGCTCCTGCTAGAAATTGTTTCTCTTATCTACTCAACATATTCTCCAGAATTTTGCATGTCTTTTATTCTGCATTTTCTATAGAGATGCGGGTCTATAGATCTTCGATGTATTTCCTATTTTCCTATTTCAAATACTCGGTGCATTCTCTAGATTTCCCGAAATATCCGCTAATATTCTGCCTAATATTAGGTTAATTGCCCAGATCTCCGGCAATTATTCGTTCGGCTTATATCTTCTGATTATATCTCTCATATTTTTGTTGTAGTTTCCAGCATTCCGCCAAAAGCTTTTTCGGTCTAGTCAGCATAACACGACCTACCACTGCTTCTATTATTGTTTAGCACTTGCTCAACATATGCTCCAAAAGTTACAGCACCTCGGCGTAGTGTAATGGTTAGCAAGCTTGTCTCGCTGGAACAGTTACGTTTGGCCTTGTGCCATATCTAAGCTACGCTTGGAAAATCGCTATACTCCAAAGGTTAACCTATAGCTCCTTCGGAGCAGTCAATGAATAGGACAGGATAATCCATAGATTTACGAATAAATCCTTACATCCGCTACTCACTTGTTCGATGTTTGATGTAATCACCTTCACCCCGTCTCTCATTCACTGGTAATTTTTTTTTTTAATTCCACCACTCACTTGTTCGTCGTTTTCTCCATAATCACGTCTCTGAATTGTTGACGTCGTTATATTAGTTTTGTTTTAACATAGTTCGACGTTGTCACCTTAATTCCAATTCTTAGTTGTCCGACGTCTTTTTTAATCCGCCTCTCTCTTGTTCGACTTTTTCTCTTTAAATTCGCCGCTTGCTATTTCGACCTCTAACCATAAAATCCGATTTTCACTAATTTGACGTCTTCTTTTAATTTCTATTCACACATATTCGACGAGTTCTCCTTAATTTGGGCTCTAAATTGTACGACGTCTGCTTTTAACTAAAACTTTCACTTGTCCAACGTCTCCTTAATTTCGACTCTCACTCGATCGGCGTATTCTTCTTAGTTCCCACTGTAACTTGATGGACGTAATATCCTTAATTCCGACTCTCCCATGATCGACGTAATCTCTTTAAATCCGACTCTCACATGATCGACGTATTTTCTTTTTTGTATCTCTCAGTTCGATGTTTCTATTTAATTTCGCCACTTACTTATTCTAAGTGTTCTCTTTAAATCCGACTATCACTTGATTGACGTCTTCTCTTAAATCTCTCTCTCTCTCTTCTTCGAGGTTTCTTATGATTTCCGTCTCTCACATGTTCGAGGATTTCCTTGTAATTACATCTTTCATAGTTCGACGATGTCTATTTTATTCCTCCACTGACTAGTTTGGCGCCTTTTATTAATTCCGTCTGTCACTTCTTCGACGTCTTTTCCTTAATTACGCCTTTTACATGTTCGACGTCTTTCCTTAAATCCATCTCTCACTGGTTCAAAGTTTTTATTAAATCAGCCTTTCATTTGTTCGACGCTTTCTACATATTTCCGTCGCTCACGTGTCCGACGTCTTCTCCATATTTCCGCCTGTCAATTCCTCTACGTCTGTTTTTAATTCCGTTTATCACGTGTTTGTAATTTTCTTTCCGCCTTTCACTTTCCGAAAATTTCTCCTTTATTCCGCCTCTCAATTGTTCGACGTCGTCTCCTCAATTCCAACACTCATTTTAACGAAATCCTCTGATTAATTCCACCTCCAACTTATCCGACATTATTTCATAAATACGCCTCTAATTTGTTCGATATCTTTTATTAATTCAGCCTCTCATTTGTTCGACATCCTCTACTTAACTGACCGTATCACTAGTTCAATACTTTCTTCTTAAATTCGGCTCTTCCTTTTTCCAAGACTTCTACTTAATTCCACTTATCACTTGATATTGTAATTACGCCTCTCAGTTGTTCGACGTCGTCTCCTTAATTCAGACACTCACTTGTTCGATGTCTTCACCTTTCTTCCCCCTCTCACTTCTTCGAAGTCTGCTAGTTAATGATAATTAATCCGCATCCTCATTCGGCATTTCACTTGTTTGAAAATTTCTCCTGAATTCCGCTTCCCTCTTGTTCGACATCCTCTCCTTAATTCCGCCACTCACTTATTCGAACGTATTCGCATTAATTCAGGCTCATACTTGTTCGATGTTGTCACCTTAATTCCGACTCTTACTTGACCTACCTCTCATCTTTGAATCCGCCTCTCTCTCGTCAAAATCTTCTTCTTAAATACTCCCTTATGTTGTTCGACGCCTTCTCTTTATTTTCGACTCTCACATATCCGACGTCTTCTTATCAATCCGCCCCTCACTTGTTTGGCATCTACACACTAATCCCGCCTCTCACTTGATCGACGTCATCACCTTAATTCCGACTCTCACTTGTCCGACCTCGCCTCTTTGAATCCGCCTCTCTCTCGTCGAAAACTCTTATCCAAGGTCTTCTCCTTAAATCCGCCTGTCTTGTACGATAGCTTCAATTTAATTCCCCCTCTCACTTATCCAACGTCTTCTCATACATCCGTCTCTCACATGTTCGACGTCTTCTCTTTCGATATGTCCCGGATATATTTGTTCGAAGTAGCAGAGTGGTTTTAGATTACTGTAATCGAATAGGACAATCTAGCAGGTAACCGTAATGAACTGGTCCTCGTTGTAGTCGTCGGCATAGGCGAAGACTATAAACGTCGTCCCTGTACCTCCGCATCAATCTGTATTTATGGCTGACACCAGCCATTCATATTACTGTGAGGGGGAACCCAGGTGTATGCATATTCACTACATCATATTTAAATGTGGCTTTTACATGTACGTCATCTTCTCTTTAAATCTGTCCCTCTCTTGTTTGACGTCTTCACTTTAAATCTGTCTCTCACTTGTTCGGCGTCTTTTAATTCGGACACTCACTTGTTTGATATCCTCCTGTTTGATTTCCCCTCTCGTTTGCTGTATATATGTTTAATTCTTGCTTTTTCGACGACTTCTAATTAATTCTGACTATCGTGTGTTCGACACCTACATCCCGCCTCTCAGTTGTTCGGCGTCTTCTCCCTAATTCATACTCTCACTTGTTCGGCGTCTTCTCCCTAATTCATACTCTCACTTGTTCGGCGTCCTCTTCTTAATTCCGGCTATTTTACTATCATCTTCGTGGTCCTATTCATAATTCCTATCTGTTGTCTTCTTAATTCTGACTCTCAACTGTTTGACGTCTTCCCCTGAATTCCCTCCATCACTTGTTCGACCTGATCTCCTAAATACGGCTAATCATTTGTCAGATATGTTTTGAATTTCGTTAATCATTATATCGGTATGACCTCTCCAGTTTAGCCTATCGCTTGTTCGAAGTGTTCTCCTGAATTGAGCTTCTTACAAGTTTCGCGCTCTTTGAACTTCGCCTATCACGCTTTCGACGTGTTCTTCTGAACTCCGCCAATCTCGTGTTTAAACTGTTCTTCAGATTTCCATCTATTACAATTGATTATAACTGAGTCGCCTCTTTTTCTTTTATTTCTCCTATTTTCCTAGACGCTAGACTCCTAGTGAGTAACACACTGAGCCTTCACATACTCACGTTTTCAAATAACTTGGAAAAGAGCGATTGCATTGAATCGATAGCTGCATCTACTGCAAGAAAAGTTGGATTTCTGTGTCGTGCCAGGAAATTTTTCACGTCAATGCCCATCTTGCATATTTATAAATCTTGCTTTCGTACATGCATTGGATACTGCTGACATATATGGCCATATGCATCTGCAATTCATCTCAAAATTCTTGCCAAAATCCAAAGAAGGATCTGTAATGTAATTGATCATGACTTGGCATCTCGACCGGAGTTTCACCCCGACGTGACGCGTCTTCCCTCTTTTATACAGATAAAGGGTGTTTCAATAACTTGGACCGATTTTAAATGTGGATTAACTTTAAGCGTCTGATGATTTGTTTCTTTTTCTTTCAGATTTAACAACTTAATTCTTGGCAATTTCAACCATGAAAAGATTAATAATCAATCAAAGTGTTAAAGATATCAAAGCCTATTACGAAAATGGACGTTCAAACAGAAATGCATTTCGCGCACTTCGCCACTTTTTGGGGCAGCGTAATCGAGCAAACGTAAGTACATTTGGAAACGATGTAACGTTGTTGTGGAGAAGTTCAATTCCTGCGCGCGATGATGAATAGATGTGTCTGGATTTTCGGCCACATTTTCGTGCACTGCAGCAATGTTTTCAGCTGAACGGCGTAAACGAGTACTCAGTGGTGATTGCACATCTACGGACAACCCATTTTGTTTGAAATTACGAACAGGTCGTTTGCTTGTTAATCTTTCCAGGCTTGAAAAAGCCAAAGACTTAAGTTATTAAATATGATAGAAAAAGAAAAAAAATCACATTTAAAATCGGTCCAAGTTATTGGGACACCATTTATTTCGATGGTAACTGTTCTGATGAGCGTTTTTCCTAGTGCTCTGACTGCATGAATTTAAGTGTATTGATAGACTGGCAACTAGGTCTCGCGGAAATGTGGAAATGTCGAAGTCCCTTCCGTTAACTTGCCCCCCGCCCAATATTCAAAAATCTAAATGCAACGTCAATCGCCATCTTCTAGCTTCTTGAATACTGTTCACCTTTTATCATTTCCTCGCTGTACTCATTTTCACTCCCTGTCAACCATTGCGTCCTCGTGGCAATCTCGTCTTGCCTCGCGTGAAATGATTTAAATGAAATTTGTAATTGGAATAAGTGATTTGTTCTGTTTGCTTTTTTTAAAATTTTTTATATAACTTTGAACATCCCGGTCATTATAAAAACCGAAACATTGTCAGCATAGTAGACAATATTTTATTAGACACATGGAATTTATACTTATTCATATTATTAGGTTGGTGCAAAAATAATGACATAACAATGTCGTTTTTTGACGTTATAAAATACGTGAAAAAACGACATTATTACGTCATTATTTTTGCACCAACCAAATACCTATGTATTGCTACTATTAGTAGGCTTGTATTTTTATTAATTTCTACGTACATTAAATATTTCATGTACATTTTAAAATACCAAGAGTCTTTCCTTGTTTTGATACTATTTACTAATATTTTTCTGTGATCTGATCAAGGGAAGTTTCCACATGTGTCAAGTCAAACAAAGGGAGATTTTGGTGTTTGTTTAGCGAAAGTACTAAATTAATTCTGCATTTTTATTATTTTAATTTTCGTAACAGGATTGTTTTTCTGCTTAATATACATTAGACCAATATATATATATATATATATATATATATATATATATATATATATATATATATATAACCGAATGGATGAATATGAGTAAATGTACGAGCAAGCGTTCTTAAACACAAATGCATCTATATATACCCTATAGTCTAAGAAAAAATCAGTGCTCAGTGTTAAATAACACAGGTTTTTAATATATCAAATATATATATATATATATATATATATATATATATATATATATATATATATATATATGAGTGTGTGAGAGAGCGTGTAAGAGAAAGAGAAGGATAGTCTGTGTGTGTGTGTCTGTTTGTGTGTGTGTGTGTGTGTGTTTGTGTGTACGTGCGTGAATTCAAATGCACAATTCGTTCTCGTACTTTTGCAGTCCTCTACATCGGGAACCTGGTTATTTGATAATGAAATCAAAGCGAGCAAATATTGACCTCTAGTCTTATTAAGCAGCTTGAGATCCTTTGAACGGCTCAAGAAATCATCGAGCAAGCCGGTCAGATATAAATAAACACCTCACAATGATTTCTCCCGGCGAGAGCAAGAGCAGACGACGAGGGACGGCATTCGAGTGAGACAAAAAGAAAGATGAATAATAGGGCTGTAACTAAAAGCGGTTCAAGTTGTTACCAGAGATATCAAGGTGAGAGAGATATAGTGTGAGAGAGAGGGATGAAGAGAAACAGAGAGGGGAGAGAGATAGAGAAATAGAGGGAGATGTATGTGCATATATATATATATATATATGCACACCCACACACACAGAGAGTGAAACAGAAAGACAGACAGAGAGAGGGATAATGACAGTGAGACACGTAAAGAGAAAGTAAGTGAGAGAGAGAAGCAAATAGAAAGACAGAGTTAGATATATGGGGTGGGGAGCGAAAGAGAGTGAGAATGAAAAAGGCACAGAGAGAGTGAGATATATATAGATCGAGTGAGAGAGGGCGGGACATTGATATGGCGTTAGAGAGATAGAGAGAGATAATGAAAGTCAGTGAGAGCCAGAGAGTGAGTTAGTAAAAGGAAGAGGGATATATATATATATATATATATATATATATATATATATATATATATATATATATTAGAAAGATAGTGAGGGGACGATGAGAGATTTGAAATGGAAAGGAATAGAGAGAAGGGTATATATATATATATATATATATATATATATATATATATATATATAGAGAGAGAGAGAGAGAGAGAGAGAGAGGGGGGGTTCCAACCTTTTTTTCCGGTGTGGTCATCTGAGCCATTATGACGTTGTCTCTTCTGGATCAAATCGTATTCCGACTTAGAGGAAATCAAGGAAGCATTGATCTTGTGTTCTATCTTCGCCGGTGATTTGTTCAAAAGGTTTGGGAATGGAACGTGATGCAAATGTAATTACGCTCTTTGCATTTCGCAACCGTCCTTCTCGCTACCCCTCCTAATTCTCTTCGCTGTTAATATGGAAATCGTTGCTGGGCGTACCTGAGTGATTCAATTTCTACAGCCAATTCCCCAGTGTACACCTGATGTTGATTGGGTGATCGGAATTCAATGAACAAAAGGCTGGATCCTAGTTCAAAGGTATCGCGTAACTCGGTGTTACGAATTATATGGGGAAATTTTATATCATGACAAATTAATTCTTTTCGCACGTGGAATTTCTCAGGAATTCATCCGGGAAAGTCAATATTTTAAGAAAATGAATTCTTTTCTATAATATTGTTTGAAACCCGGGCTAGTATTGCTCCTCGTCGTTTATAACCTCACAAATTTTTGGATTTGTGTCCTTCAGCCTTCTGCGTGTACGTGAGGTACTGATTGTTAAGACTGAATTTTCATGACAAAAATTCTCCAATCTGTTTTGGTGTATTAAATATGGTATTAAGAACAGGTTATCTAGATTAATTGATTTGTTTTTGCGCGTTATCAACATTTTTTAATTTATTTAAATTCAAAACATATTTTGCATTGTAAGAATAATTCTTTTTTTGTGTGTGTCAATATCGTATTAACTCTTTTTGGGAGATAATATTGACGATGCTCAGATAAAGTCCTACTAAGAAATCCATAGCTGTCGGATAGCGGTGGAATCATACCTTTCCCAGAGTAATTGTGTGTAAAAGAATGCAATAAAAAACGACTGGAATTGAACATTGGCGCTCCCATTTCTTATTCAAAACAGTTATCGACTACACCACCCATTCGTTCAAACCTGCGCTGCCTGCTATTATCAAGTAATCACCCGTCAGGCGCGATATCATTTAACTTCGGCGATCGGCTGGGAGACGTTGTTTCAACCTAAAAGGCTGTAGCCCTTAGATTATGAAGAATATTTATAGTAAGTAAATTGAAGAAACTTGGACCATACATTTTACAGTGTAATAGATAGTTTCGTAGCGTAAAAATCGATAATTTTTTAAAAAATCGGTAAAGCCGAACAAAAACCGATAATTGAAACTTTTTTCCTCCGATTTTTTTAAAACTTGCTATGTAGGTTATTTACTTCATGACAAGCTCAACGATACCTCATTTCATTTACACCTTTTAGCGAAAAACCGCGAAAAGCGAGGAATCAATTTTAACATAAATTGATCTCAACACAAATTTTAAACTAAAATCCCACATCAATTTTCAAGCAATCTAATAAAAACTTCGCTCAATTGTATCCAACAATATTGTGATTGTTTTAAAGTCATTTAAGTTGATAACTGCGTCCACTCATATCATGTAAGCCCACGTAAAGTGCGAAAATGGCGATATTTACTGCTTTCTTTGGTATTTTCCCTTCATCTTTCAACAAATTTTCATATAACTTAACAATTGCTTTACAGATGTATCCTGTTTTATATCCCTGAGAAATTTAATTTCAAAAACTCTATAATAATTGTGGTCTGAAGTGTGTCATCATGTTGTATGATTTATTCCTTTTCATATCCTCGGCTAACTTCAATTGAATAAATAGACAGCATCTGTTATATCAGTAACTGCATTAAATCAGAATGTTTTTAATGGAAATACTTTAAAATAATTTAAGACAAAAGATTCTGTTGCATCTAAACATGATGCTGTTTTTGCTCTATTCTAATTGAACGCATTTGTGATTGACCAGATGGGGTATGGATGCTAGTCACAGTTATGACAAACATTAGCAATATCTGAATCCGATTTCCTGCAGTATTATCTATGTATGCCCTGATATAAGGAGCATAACACATATCCTACCAATTTTAACATCACTTGGGTGGTGTTTTTCTACTGTCGAAAATAAATGACATTCCTTAAAATTAGGAAAGAGCTCTTTTCAATTTGACGCCAATTTTAAATAAACGTCTTTACATATAAAGCTTTTTTGTTAAGAACTATTTTAACACTGCATGTTTTATGTACGCCTAAGTTTACTCATATCTCTGACAAGAAAGAAATTTACTTTGTAAAGATATTTACATTCTTTTACTCACAAGTATTCACTGTTGTATATTTTTGTAATATAGAGTGAAATTCACAGGATACAATATATATATATATATATATATATATATATATATATATATATATATATATATATATATATATATATAGTTATAGTTATAGTTATAAAGTACGCTATATTTAAGTGCTCGAGAACATGGGTAGAGCGTATGCAAATATGAAAGTGGATATTGAGGTCAACAGCCGTCGTTGACATGGACTCACTGTCCATTAATATATATATATATATATATATATATATATATATATATATATATATATATAATTTTTATAATTAGGAGATCAGTTGAATCCGCTACCATGGTTTCAATCTTATGGTATCCTAAGGTGATATTTATCAGTTGACCGCCCACCAAGTGTGTGTGTGTAAGGATTTCATAGTTTCATTGAATGCGCGTCTTTTGATAGACGTTAAGTTTTTTTTTTTTTAAACAACTTTAATGTTATCTACCAGCATGTGAAAATTCAGATGCTACAATCGACAGGAAATATATTACCGCTTTGACTATAAAAAGGTCACTTAGTGCAGCCATCCCTGTGATATTATTTGTTGTTACCGCGGTAAAATGAAACCTTAGAAAGTTTTCTTATCAATGGAAAATGTTATGTTCTGAGAGACATTGAAACGAGAAGGAAAATATCCAAAACCCGTTAGAAATATTGAGGATTTAATTCACACATGAACGACTTGAATTGTATGTCGAGCAGTTTGAACAATGAAAAGTGAGGCAGTCTTATGGCGGCAATTATGATTGACATGTGTTCTACGCAGTTGAAAATGCAAGCTGTAAAGCGAAAATTTCATTTTTTGTAAACAACGAATTTGGAGTTGATTCTCCTGGTCGAAAGTTGAAATACCAGGGTTGGGGGTGGATAAGCCACCCACGCTCAATGAGGATATATAGAGAGAGGTAATATTATTAGAAGGTGGAGAGAGGGAATTTCTAACAGTTATGACATAAGCCGAAGGGGATTCGCCGAAATGCTCCTACCTCGCCATACCCCCCTGGCCGGTTTGGGCGAATGTCCATAAGAACGAATGCGCTAATCGAATTGTGTAGAAGAGAGAACAGAGTCAGAAGAGTTGGAGACGAGACCACAGATAGGAGAGAGGCCCACGTGATTATCTGCCGACGAAAGCCTCTGATTTTAGCCTTGTGCCAAACATTACCAAAGCAGCAAACTAAACGTTGCCAAGGCAACAATGGTAGTATTACTTCCGATTCAGACGCCGGTCGGGCTGACAATTATTGCATATGAAATTTGATATGTCCAATCATTGTACGATGACTCATATAAAAATCATTCACGTTATGTTCAATTTATTCCAGTATTATTTTGTTTTTCTTCTACGTCTTCGCCCTTCTTGGACCCGCCCAACACGAAGATATCTGAGAAAATTCGATCTTGGCTGCCTTATGATCAACCTTAAAAGACAACGTGGGACAAGGTTAGCTCTGGATTGAAGCTGTCACGTCATCGACCAGCCGCGTTGTTGGAAGTCTTGTACGACCGGGGAGGGTGTTGTAGGAATACACACTAAGTAATTTCTTTAAAAGTTGTTTAATATTTCAATTTAGAATGTCAATGTCATATCCACATAAATTATCGTAATATATTGTTATTTGAAACTAAACGTGCCAGTGTAGACTATCTATATAGCAATATAATTAAGTCAGGGTTATTTATGTAACTATTTTGTATTGTCTTATTTTTCTGAAACCGTTTGAAATTTTCAAACTGGAAGGATTACGATGCAATAAGCGGAAATATTTGCCCCATTTTTAAAGCAGAATTAAAACTAAAAAAAATTACAATAGTAAAGCCTTTGATGTAAAATGAAGTTTGTCAAAATATGGCAGATATTTTTTAATCTCTTTTCTGAATGTTATATTAATCAATTTTGTTCTCTGTGACAAAAGACTTTCAGTTACACTGATTTCCAGAGAACAAATATTGTCGATATTTCAAATACCTTTTGTAAACAATTGTTATCAACACTTGCCTAATATATGTTTTATTATCTACTGCGCTAATTGAGTTTATTTGCAATATGAAATTTTAAAATTAGAGGTTTTTAGGCAGTTACATTTTATAAAAGCATGCGCTTGTATATAATACACCCCGATTTTTTTTTTACTTTAATTTTCTTTCAAAACGAAACCACACCCTTTTAATCATCAGAAAATCCTTTTTTTTTATCTTCGATCAGTATGGCTGATGCTAACCTCCAGCAATTTGTCTCATTGCACCTTTCCGAACTAACATTTTCCGCTGACATGAAAGATAAAGTTCATATTGAACCAACTGCTTGGTCTGCTGCTAAGAATGTTGGTTCACTGCGTTGTGCATGAAGATTTTTCTCTCTTAAATGTTTATCAGTCTACCATTCGTCTTTACTGTGAATATTGCCGACACATCTGGTCTGGTGCTCTTAATATATATCCAGAGATTCTCGATGAGATCCAAAGAAGAATCTGCAATGTTACTCGTCCTGACATTGCATCTTGACCTCAGTCACTTCCCCCGACACCGAAACGGAGTGTCCCTGCACCTTTTTCTATAAATACTTCATGGTAATTGTTCGGATAAACTTTTCCCTGTGGTACCTAAATGTTATGAAATTAAGCTCTCTTTTAGATTAAAGACAGGGTCTCATGATTTTACACTTGACATGAATAGATATAATCGTTAGTTCTTCTCGCACTTCTCACTTGTGGAACTTTCATCTTGCTTCCCAGCCAACTTTGGTCTTCAGAAATTTGGATGCACTGTCAATAGTTATCTTCTGTCTTGTTCTCACTCGTTAATTGAGTTAACAATGAGTGATTAACCCCTTGCGTCTTAGTGGCTTTATTGCCTTTGCTTGGTGTGAATTGAATAAATCTATTTCTCGCACTGTGCACCCGAATAGGCGGGTAATTACTTGGAGAAATTTTCTTCTAATCATGGTGGTTTATTTTGGGAGTCTTTAAGAAATAGTTTTTTGGTGATAGGCTTTCTGGTTTGAATTAATAAATCTAGACAGACGAATAAAATATTTATTTCCGAATTTATGAGTTATTTGAAGGAGATGAATTAAGTTCCCATCTTGGCTTACGGCCACATTACGTTGAAACATCGGTTTACGTACAATCACCGAAGTTCAGCTGAAGTTCAGCAACGTCAAGAATGGTCAGTATCAAAATTAGTGACCGCTTAAAAATTCCAAGATCTATAAGCTTGGATGTGCTGATGGTGGAATGTATAATGGCTTAGAATTGTTAATGGAAAATTCTAGTTCAATTCTCATTCGTTTCGTTAGATTCACTTCCGGGCAAATAACCTTGGAGAAAAGTATGAATCCACCTTTTCTCTCCAACCACCAGCTTTGATTTAATTAGAAAACTTGTATCACTAATGATCGTCATTCCCTCAACATTCTAAAAATTCATGAAATCTAAAAATGTTTTCTGGTTTAAAAAAAAACCTGCAAACGGTTGATAAACCGTAAAATAAATCAATGAATCAATCAAATACTGATTAACTACACGAACATTTAGATTTATTTAGATTCTCTGGAATATAATTGTATATACTACCACGGCCACAAAGTGAAGGATCACTTTATATATTGATTGTGTTAACATCCGACTTTATATCTGCATGATCATTTCTTGTTATTTTTCTTTATCTAATTCTGATTACGTATAAATCCAAATCTTCTCTCTTAGTCCTATATAAGAACCAATAATTTAGGCTTTTATTTAAAAAAAAAATATTCTCTTAATCTCCATCGCGTGAAAATTTGATTGTAGGTGTCACTGACTATTGCGGCAATTTAATTTTATATATATATATATATATATATATATATATATATATATATATATATATATATATATATATGGCGCTTTTGCATATGGTTTAAATCTGCTACTGATGCCAAACTGTTCGGGTTTGAAGCAGTCGGGTGACTAGCCACAGTAATGGGCCGTGATACTGTGAAACAGTCTCTCTGTGCATACCGATATTAGCTCAGAAAAAATAAAATTGGTCGAGCACTGTGGGGAGAAAGCGTGAATTTGTAAACAGAAACTGTTATTGCTGATAATTCAAGATTTTATCAACGGATTGATTTCTCTTCTTCACTGGATTGTTTATGAAAAAATAAATACGCAAAAATTCGCCTTTCTCTCTGACGGCCGCCGATAGCCTAGTAGTTAGAATTTCAGACTGATGGCAAATCGGTCGTGATTTGTTCCCGGCTTAAAGCGATCGGATGTCTTGCCATATTGTTGAGCTGTGATACAAACAGTTTGTCTGTGGATGACGATATATATATATATATATATATATATATATATATATATATATATATAAAAGCGAGAGCAAGATCTAAAAGGTCAGGAGGGGAGCAAAACCTAAAAGGTCAGTCAATCTAACAGCGATCTCATCTCACGATCCTCACACTTGCTCCATATGTGGCCTCTATTGTAAATCACTAGCGGCTCTTAAATGCCACTTAAGATTATCTTACAAAATTCCATACCTGAATCAAGTAAGCTGTCAGATCATCATAAGATGAAACCGACGGGAGAGTCCATTATATATATATATATATATATATATATATATTATTCGGACTATTGCCCTCATCTTTTTTACCATATTTATCACAACGTTTCGGCCGTTGTACGCTCCGGCTTTCTTCAGTTGGTTGGAATGTCGAACTGAACTCTTTATTTCACTCACTGGGGTATACTGTTCTAGTTTACGGACCCAAACAGTATGAGTTCAATACCCGGTTAAGGCAGTGGAGAAATTTCAGAGGGAAATTAACAGGTGATAACTAATAACTGACATCCATCAAACATGGCACGTGGAACTAGTCTACCCCAGTGAGCGAAATAAAGTGTTCAGTTCGACATTCCAACCACCTGAAGAAGGTCGGAGCGTACAACGGCAGAAACGTTATGATAAATATGGCGAAAAAGATGAGGACAATAGTCCGAATAATGTAAATAATGTACATGATACCTCATCTCATATATATATATATATATATATATATATATATATATATATATATATATATATATATATATATATATATATGAGTGTGTGTGTGTGTGTGTGGACGGCAATATATACGCACCCAAAAAATCTTAAATTTTGCGAATTGGTGCGAAACATTCATATTATTACTAATATGACAGGGCTCTTCCTTGAATTGAGCACTGTTAGAAATTGGCGGGTGTTATTACAGAATAAGTACGTAAAATTTCGCTTTTCGTTCAACCATTCGCCGATGGCTTAAGGGGAAAGTCTACGACTGTTGCCGAATTACTCGGGTTTCGATCCGGGCCTAGTCACACCGGTGAGCTGTGAAAACAGCCAGTCACTCTATGTATACATTTTAAGAATGTCGATCTCAGTGTATATGTATAAATATATATATAGACCATGGAATATTAGTGTTTAAGCCTTTTTATTATATCCTTACTCTGTCCTGGACATTGAGTTCTACCTGGAAATATCCTCTCGGAATTTTTTATTCAAAAATATACATGTGTGTATATGCACCTGTGGATTTTGCATATATATGCATATTTACCACTAATATTATCTATCTATCTATCTATCTATCTATATATATATATATATATATATATATATATATATATATATATATATATATATATATATATATATTTAAACATATATTGTTAAACTAAATCCTCTGTAAACAAAAAAAAAAGATAGTGTAACAATTTAGATAGTGTATCTCTGATACTAATAATAACCCAAACATTTCTTCGAAATACATACCCATGTATATAATATTTGACAGATTTTAGGTGATAACACAATAATACTGACGCATAAACACAGTAAAAAGAAAGTTCAGATATTGGAGGCCATCTATATTAAAACAAAGCAAAGCACACTCAACAAAATTACATTTCAAACTAGTCAGAAGACATTACACTGCAGCTAAACATATGGTTCTGTTGTTAATATATCGACCTTCTCGTGTGGTATGATATAATAGAACCGCATCTTGAACTTACGACGTGCGTCTGTTATTCCGAAACCGTTATCCTCGCATAGCAATCTTCTATGCCAACATAAAAGAATAACATCTTTGATGGTCAATATCTTTGTTTAAATGTCCATAAAACGAAGATGGCTTATTGCAGCCGAAATATTTGATCAAAGAACAGATTAATAAAAATATGTGCAAATGTTAGACAATTTGTGTCTTTATTTTCACACTAAATTAAAGCAAACATACGAACATTAGAACGGCTCATGATTAGACATAATAGACATTCATTGTGTGTTATATTTAACAATATATGTTTAAACAATTATCTGCTTCCCTAATACTATATATATATATATATATATATATATATATATATATATATATATATATATATATATATGAGAAAGAAGATTTAAGTGAGCAGAAAAATATCACATTAATATTTGTATCAATAAACCATTATAACCCCTCCCTCCCCAAAATGTCCCGCTTTAAATAACCTGCATAGTGTTGGTAAACCGTAGAAATCGAATCAATCGATCAATCTGTTCCCATCCTACTTTACAAGCGCGTATCATAATCTGGCATTCAATGCATGATTTTGTGAAGATTTTTTTTTTTATTCTCTTTCCTTCCCTGTGCGTTCCGATCAGCTGCAACTTGACAGAACTATTTTCGGGTCTCCGAAAAAAAATCTTTTCTTTCAAAATGGGGAAATAATCCTGATACATAAATAACAAAATACGACATCCCTTCAATTGTTCAGGGTTATTGAACTCAGTATGCTATTCCCGCAAATATCACAAACGCTGCGTGTCCTCAGGATTTATGCCTTACAACTCATGTTTCAAAGATACTGCTTAGTTTCGCACTATGGCATGCGAGAAGACAGTACCACCGAGAAAAATACGCGAACAAAATCTCCATATAATGAGCAGGATGGATCACCTTATGACGAGCTTGGCCTTTCAGAAGACCCGTGTAGAATGATGGGTTTTACCTTTGTAATACAGCAATGAAGGACATACATATGTTCAAATGCATTTAATAGAGCAACATTAGGAAAATGTTCTGGAGAAACCTTAAAATTCAAAGTTGAAAGTCCCAGAATATTCATGCAGTAGGTTGATATTCGTTTTCTGCCGACAGGGCGTCAATATTGCAACCGATCGTCAGTGTATCTCAAGTGTAAATAAAAAAAAACAAAAAAAAATCAAAACAATTATTGTTCACTGTTTCATCTGAGACAAAGATATGATTTTATCAGGTTTTTACCGTGCGTAGAATTAATATCTTCACTGCTCTATCCATCTATCTATCTATCTATCTATCTATCTATCTATCTATCTATCTATCTATCTATCTATCTGAGTGTGTGTAAAAATATATAGAAAATAGGAAAGAACTCGTTAGGTAAATGATCAAAAATTCTTTAGTATTTTTGTGATTATTTTTAAAAAATAGTGCTTGATACAAAAGTAGAGCATAAATATATTTATTTATTTAAATCATATTTTTACATAAATAATTATATATATATATATATATATATATATATATATATATATATATATATATATATAGAGAGAGAGAGAGAGAGAGAATATTAGCGGTCAATATCTATCTATCAATCTATATATATATAAATTCCCAAGAGGATATAATCCAGGTAGAAATCAATGTCCAGGACAGAGTAATAATATCATATAAAAGGCTCAAACAATAATATTCCAGGGTTATAATTTATCAAATTGAAATCGTAATCGCGATCCAATTCAGCAGACCTACTAATTCAAAAGAATTTTGAATTTTAGGTCTGATAAATTGGATCGTGATTACGATTCCAATGTAACCATGGAATATTAATGTTTGAGCATTTATATATATATATATATATATATATATATATATATATATATATATATATATATATATATATATATATATATATATGTATATATATATATATATATATATATATATATATATGCTCGTCATTTTGATCGAGCACTATTGAGTCAAAAGATAATTCCAAAACGGTAGCCGCCACTATTATTAAGAAACTACGCTTTATTAATGAATTGGACCCTCTGGCTGCTGGCGTTTGTATACATTCGTATATAATACGTTAGAATTTCCCTTTCCCTGCTGATAGGTAGGATCTCTGACTGATGCCAGTTTCGGTCGGCTTTCGATAATACATTGTTGTAATCGGATGTCTAGCCACATGGATGACATGCAATAGGGTTGTATGTGGATGGCACACACGCACAGAGACAGACACGGGCACAGTCACACATACACACACAAATATATATATATATATATATATATATATATATATATATATATATATATATATAGGAAAGGTAATAAATCCGTTGGTATATAATCCAAGTGGATCGTTGTATTATAAAATATTAAAACTGATGCCCCAAAACAGTTCAAGTTATTTATTTTAAGGGAGCCAATTAAAAGTATTTTCACAACAAAATCTAAAATTACATCATATGTAGTGGGGATAGACCTATTTCAACCGACAAAAACAGTTTTATTCCACGAACATGTATACACAGACCTCGTGTCGGAATTAGATATGTAACTGTGACATGACAGTCGTTGAAAAATTAATTTCAATGGTTTAGTCAGACGAAATTTCACGAGACAATGGTTTGTGGAAGGTGGACGGTATTAGTCTTATATATATATATATGTATATATATATATATATATATATATATAGATAGATAGATAGATAGATAGATAGATATAGATATTGCAGACGTTCGCCACTCGGTGATGAACTCAGTATCAACTCTTATATTTACACATTCTATGACGTCGATACTGAACATTTTAAACCAGTATATTTTAAATTATATATATATATATATATATATATATATATATATATATATATATATATATATATATATATATATATATATATATATATATATATAAACTAGCAGTAGATCCCGGCGTTGCCCGGGGAAGTAACAGTAAGAGATAGATGAAATATCGACCATCATAATGACTGAAAATAAAATTGACAAAGATTATTGTTTAAGGTTCACCGACACGCATGTCTTAATTAGTTTAATTTATATATATTTTTTTACGAATTGGTCAAACCCAAACTCAAACAAAAACATTGTTTTCAATCGTTATGAGTCTACTGATTGAATAGAATTTTATCATAAACAATTGTCTTGTAAATGAAATTTTTAAAGCATTCTGAATGTGAAAATAAAGAAAAAAGTGTGCAAGACAATAAGAAACACTACCTGTCAAAAAAAAAAAAAAAAGAAAAGTGAAGTTTTGTTGAAATCGGTTGAAAAATGTAGGAAATCCGACCCCATATATAAACGAACACACACACACAAACAACCAAACTGGGTTTTATAATAATTATAACTTGATATTAATAAGTATATCTCGATGTGAGTTGCCTCATTTCATTAATGCCTATTAATCATGTTTTCAAATTGATTTCGAGCAAAAACAATTGTGTTTTTACACTTTTTGGCTCTGTCAGAACCACCACAAGGTAATTTTACGTAGTCCTTTGAAGTTTTGTTGAAATCGGGTGAAAAATGTAGGAAATATGAACCAATATATAAACGTACGTTTGTGTGTTAATAAGATGAGGATATCTTGTATTGCGACGAGGTTTCTTTCACGGGGCTCGGAATAAACGCTAGTATCATGCAATATGCATAACACAATGCATCTTGGAAGAACGGTGAAATGAAATTTGCAATAATGAACAGCAAACCACTTAGAAATGAGTAAAGATGTGGCCGCAACCCTTAGTGCAATAGACACAACGGGTAATTCGTGCACTCCTAGAAAAACTCAATAAAAAAAACTTATATACAATTTTCCGTGTCTGTAATATTGAATGAAATATATTGAAAAAGTTGCTGCTCAAATACACAAATGCACACACACTCATATATATATATATATATACATATAGATATATAGATATAGATATATATAGGTATATATATATATATATATATATATATATATATATATATATATATATATATATATATATATATATATATATAGATATAGATATAGACATATAGATATATATGACAGACAACGAATTTTAAAAATAAAAGGATATCATCTTTGTTGAATTGTTAACATAACCCCTCTGATGATTTGGCGTTAGTCAGATATTCTAACCCCCAAAAATCTACGGAAATTGGTACAGAAGAGATAGCGCCTCGGATTAAGGAATTGGAGAGCCGAGTTCGAATTCCAGTTGAATCCATTACATTCACTTACGTGCTGGGAAAGTTATGAATTCTCTTCTTCTCCCCACCCAGTTATGTTTAAATAGCATGACAGACTGGGTTCTATAGCCTTGGGTGGCAACTGGTCTACCACAGTAAGAAATGGCAACCTACTCCAGGATAAAAATCTGCTTCGATATGTATCAAAAGATATATGTTCGCCTAAGAGTGTTTTACGCATGGCACAGAACTGACTTATTTAATTGCTGGAAGTTTTCTCACAGTTATTTGAAACAAAAACGAAAGACAGAAATTTAGTAGCTTAAAACAGAACAAAGACACAAATGTTAGATATGGCGTTCAAACTTAAAGAACTCTGGCATAATTTCTTAGCATTTTTTCAGTCCCCAAGTTCGATGTTATTTTTTAAAGAGAACAATCACCTCGCGTTGAAAATTTGATGGCTGCCGCATCCTGAAACAACAAATGGTTAATATATATATATATATATATATATATATATATTTGTAATTTTTTTTTTTCAGTTCATTCACATAGTAAAATATATAGTCATTTTTTATAGGTCAGTTAAATTTTTTTCATCATATAGTAAATCTAAAATTTCTTAGATTTTTTTGAGTTACTCTGTATTTTAAAGAATTGAATCATCTGGATGGCATGGTATGTGAGTTGTAAAAACAAAAGTAAAAACAAGAATCATTGGCTCGAGTCGTTGATAGTCATGGTATTGATGTATATTGTCTTCAATAAACCCAAATCAAAGAAGAATTTGATATTAATATCTGCACGACAACACAAGTTAATAAATTTTGAATGTAAATATTATTTAAATGGTTTTCCCATTAATACCACATCGAATAATAACATCCATAGATATTGGAAAGATTAACATTGAATGAGAATATTAAAAGAACTATTAATGAAATTGCATCATCCCCATAAAACATTTGAAGAGCTTGGAAATCCTGAAGCGCTTACGTGAGTAAGCACAAAACAAACAGATTTCGAAAAGATTGATGAGTGATATTTACAAAGTAGGTGAAAATGAGAACGCGTGTCTGATTTACAATTTAAAGTCGAGAAAGCTCCCAAAATGATGGGGATTAAAATTTTGATAATAAATATCCTTGAACAAAGCATTGAGAAGACGGAATGTGGGACTTATAAATAGCAACAGATGGAATAGTACAATTTAAAATAGTTGCGTAAAGTAATATGGCGTAGCGAATGGAAATGTAACATTTTTGACAGGGCTGATATATTGGAAATGTAGGCGAAAATCAAATCTTTCTGATGGCGCAAATATCATTTGTGCGGGCAGTGGAATCGGCAAGACGAGATAAATTCCAACTGAGTTAGTTCAATTCTCAACAATACTCTTGGGGAAAAAGTATAAATTTATTTCTGTTACCACAACCCAAATATAAGATAAGTAGAAAGTTAGACAGGTCTATCTAGCATTGGGTAGAAGCAGAGAACTCAGAAGGAAATACTTCAATGTTTAACAGAACGTTTTAGCGAATGAATGATATTTTTCTAATCGTTTCACCCCCAAACAAAGCCATAATTCTACTAAGACGTTAAGGGTTACTGAGAGTAAAAATATAATAAGTCTTCAGGGAGAGACAATAAAACTACAATGTTCAATTTTGGAAGATTCCAGGTGGCAGGAAAGCAAGAAACCGGAAGAAGAAATTATTAGAATAGAACTTACGGTTACTTCTCTATTTCAACAGTAAAATGATGAGATCAACTTGGCAATCTATTAGGTTGGTGCAAAAATAATGACGTAATAATGTCGTTTGTAGACATTATTACGTCATCATTTTTCCACCAACCTAATAGTTCGCTCAAATTTATGCGATTGTGGTACCATGGAGGAGATCTGATTAGTACAATAGACATGAAAATATTTAGAAAAAACTACAGAGGGACCCCAGTCATGACGATGGGTAAGTCAATGATTTCGAAATGACAAGTCGGGACAGATAATATTACATACCCTTCTTTGTCGAGAATCTCGGAATTTATACCTGGAATAACAGACCAGATATGACAGCAATATTTAATGCACGGACGAATGGTAGACTTGTAAATGTGTAAGATGAATTTTGGTAAAAAAAATTGTTTGGCGTGAAGCAGTGAAACAATTTTGTTTGAAGCAATTCAACTAATTCAGTATAATCATTACACTTCATATGAGTGTAAAGATGAGACCAAGAAGGTGTGATGAGACCAAGAATGTGTGATGAGTTGCTCTCCTGGAAGTTTACATCAGCCATATTGATTTTATGGAAAAAATCTTCTCTATGATGATTAAAGTTAGCGTTTCCTTTTAAGAGACATTAAAATTTGCAAGCCATTTATTGCACCAGTTAGCAACTGATTGTAGATCATTTTCGAGAGCATCTGACATTTTTCCTGTATCGGACCTATCGGACCTGTCTTAATAGACAGAAATTAATAATGAAGGTATCAGTATAAATAGCGAATGTCGTTGATGAAAATGAGAGAAAAGTAGGTTCAAGAATGGAGCCTTAAGATACACACTCATTAAAATGAAAGAGTCTAGAAGCGTAGCTGTTCAATACGATTTACATTACACGAATTGTTAAGATCCATAGTTAAATATTCGGTCAAATTCCGCATAAAGAGGAGACAAGCGTAAGTTTTTACTGAAAAGGCTTGTCGACAAGAAAAAAGTTTAAGTTCATATCTTACTACTTAAACTCTGTTTTGCGAGTTGTTGAGATTATTTAACAGGGAAATCGTGTTTGTCTAATTATTTGCGTGATACTCGCTTAGGCAATCTTCTCTCTTTCGAAACATGATTGACGTGGCAGATTTTTCCCACAGTAGGTTGCCATTACTTTCTGCGGTAGAACAATTGCTATCCAAGTCTATAGAACCCAGCCTTGCTATTTACTCATAGTTGGTGGGGGGAAGAAGAGAATTCCTACCTTTCCCAAGGATAATGGATTCAACTGGAATTCGAACACGTCTCTCCGAATTCGCAATCCGAGCCGCTATCCGTTACTCAACCCTGCCTCCGCCTCTTTGTCTGGTATAAAGTTTTAAGAAGATGTTGGATAGACTAAGGGAAATGTGGAATATATTTATTCAACAATACATAAATATATGTATATGTAGTATTCGATAATCCTTATCTAAAATGTCAACAGTGATACTAATTGTAAGACTAATTATTTTTTTGATGGTATGTAGAAATTCATGAAGGAAGGTACCCGAGATTTTTTTTCTACACAATATAAATCACCATCACAACGATTATAGTGAGAACAAGTTTGTCTTTTCAATTCATATTGAGAATAATCTTGGAGAAGATCAAACATAGTTGGGTATAATACAATGTGTTCCTTGTTGAATTTCATCTTAACATCGAGAAACTGACTTGAGAACTAGAACGGATTATTATATAAATAAATAGGAATAATACGTCTATATTCTTCACTGAAACATCTTTGAATAAAGATTCTTACTCTCCGTCCGTTTCTCTCTCTCTCTCTCTTTCTCTCTCTCTCTCTCTCTCTCTCTCTCTATATATATATATATATATATATATATATATATATATATATATATCGTGTGACGATAGCTTAGAGGTAGAATCTCTGACCGATTCCAAATGTGTGCGTGCGTGGGTGTCTGTTAGAGGACGACAAATGACGGCTCGGTAAAAGAAAGATGTGGTCAACTTTTATGAACAGCATGTGTCTCCCGATACCTGCAGATGTTTTGCAATCATTTAGACAGATTGAACATATAGTTGAGTCATTTTGCCTCTAGTGGTTTAGGATCAATTGCAACTTCCTCGAGTAGACAGTAAATCTTGCTTTACTGCGTGTGGCAAAGCCACAATGTCAGGTGAGGCTATCATTGAGAGAAGCATCATGCTGCAAATTTTCTTTAAAATTTACTCATAGTTGTTCCCGATGTTCAAGTTGGACTCGCTCAAACCTTTGTATAAATGGGAAGGGCAGGCGCCAGCTCCTTCGTTCTTACGCTTTGTTTTCTCAGGAAAAAAAAGGGATGCTGTATATATATATATATATATATATATATATATATATATATATATATATATATAGACACGGTCAAGAAATATTGAGGAACAATTAGATATAAATGCATTAAAATGATAGACGGAACTCTACGGCGTGTTAAAGAATCCTCCAGGCAGACAATTGAAATATGTTTTGAAAAAGAAGGAGGCCATTTTGAACATGACATATGGTTATACTTTTAATAAATTTTCCATATGACCCGTGAATTTTGCCCCACCCTGTAAAGTATATACGTAATCATACATGTCCATTCATGTCCACAGATACTTTTATGTATGCATACTGTATATGCACCATATATATAAACACGCACTTACATTCAGACTCACACAGAATCATTATAAAAAAAAATGTTAATAACTCATTCTTAAATTGCTCCCCATAAAAATCAAATTGTCCCTCTGTGGGGCCTGCGCCCTACAATGGGAACTTTGTTTCTAGACCATTTTTCTCGCTAGAATATATCTTACATACTTATAATTCTACTATTCTTCAAGGCATTGGCTACTGTTGCTACATCTGGCCCGATGCTTCTGCGATGAATCTAGAGATTCTTAATAAAAATTAAAGAATCTGCAATGTTATCGACCCTGAACTGGCATCTCGGATTCACTCATTTTTCCGTCACGTAGTTCCCCCTGTGCTTTTCCTATAAATAACTTCATGGTAATTTCTCTGATGAGCTTGGTACCTAGGCTTTAAAAAATTTAATCGAAGTACTATATTGGTAAGTAGGTCTCATCATATTACAGTTTAAATTGCTATATGTAACCGTAAGTTCTATGCTAACAATTTCTTTTCTCGCAATGATGGCCCGAGGAAGTCTCTTCCGGTTTTGGGCTTTCCAGTCAATAATTTAAATGCAATGTCAATCGTCATTTCTTGTCTCCTTAAATCATTTTCTCTTATTGGAGCACTCTCCTTAATAACATTTATTTTCTCCTTTTTCAATCTTAGTAACCTCACGCGTCTTAGTGACTTTATCGCTTTTCGTGGGGCGAAATGAATAGTTTTTTTTTTTTCCCCAAACAATAAGTAAAGGTATTTTTGTTTAATTACCATCTCATTTGTTTGATATTATTAATTATCATTTTATTTATATATATTACTCGGCATTTCGCAGCTTTTCATCTTTTATTCTAGCTTTTGTCGGCGCATTACAATTGAACCATTATTTTGTTTCGTTTTTTTTTTTCATTTTTAAGATATTTTTTTAAATCTGTATCACCCCAAGCAATAGATGATACAAATGTGACTGTTTTATAAATACGCTCATGGTAATTATTCGGACGTACTCTCCGTTATGTTACTTTAACTGTATTAATTTAAGCAAAATACTAGACAGGCGGCGAGATATCATCAATTTAAAGTTGAGCTCGCTAGATGTAGCCGTAAGTTCTATGCTAACATTTTCTTGCACTTTCTGCTTGTGCAACACCATCCCAGCTCCATACATTCCAGGCAACTTTAATTCACAAAAGAATTAAATGCAATGTCAATCGCTAACCACTCTCATCCAGATTGCCCTTTTATCTTTCTAATTAATGCTAACGATTTTGTTCCTAATTAACCCACACCATGAAAAATACTGGTTCCCAACCGATTTTTGGCCATGCCCCACTTTGGTATTTCTAAAATTCTGGTGCTGCCTGTAATGTTCACTGAATGCTCATACACGCTGATTGTCCGACACAGGCTCTTCCAGCGATATGCAACACACCCTCTCATTTCTTGACCGAGACACGCGTGTGGGGGGGGAGACAGGAAATACCCTGTATGCAAATTACACATGTACGTATATGCACACAAAATAATTTTATGCACGCATACTGTATATACATTGTATGTATTAACACGCATTAACACTTTCACTCACTAGAAAAAAAAAAAAAACACTGTTAATAAATAATTCTCGAATTGTCCCATTGTTGAGTTAGTATAGTAAGCCGAAGGGTGCACATCCTACGCATTCCCCCACCAAAATATTACCATGCCCCACCGGCGAGGCATTCGGCCCACGTTGGGAGTGGCTAGTGCTGTCAGTTGAATTTTATAAAATCTCTCTATTAAAACTTTCTACGGGAAAACAGTTTTCTCAGGTCTACTGTTATCGCTCCTTCTAGTGCCGAGGTGTGTTTCCTTCCTAAATCTTTCTTTACGGTAATCTTTTACGGTAATCTTTTACTCATATTGCATGCGTTATCGATTTTAGCTGTTGCTACTTTTGGAAGTTTTCAAGTGATGTGCTCTTTGTTATTTGGTAAAAATCCAACACCAACACCACCACCATCATCATCTTAATTCTTCTTAATTCTTCACAATGTGATTCAGACTTCATTATCATCAACATCATCATCTTCATTCTTATTCATCTTGTTCTTCTTCATTTTTATGCGTCTTGTCTGTGACGAAATCAAAATGCTATAGCAAAATAGATAGTCACACAATGCGATTCGAACTTGCGTCAGTTAAAAATCCAGTGCCAAAATCGCCTTTTCTCCTCAGTGAATAAAGAAATGCGACGAGAAGGAACCGTCGATAATTTTCTGCGAAACGCCATCAGCCTACGCACTGTCATGTGACACAATTCGTAAAACGTTTGGAAGGTTGATTTGTGTAAAACGAACCTGAAGATAAGTTTTGCTGTCAAATGATTATCACGCGAAATTAAATTTTGTTCCAAAGCTGTTTTTATTTAAAAGAGTTCATAATTTGATTTTATGGTGTTGTAATTAAAAGAGACGTTGAACATTCAATGTAATAAATCGAATTGGACTTATTATACACGAACATACCTACATACAGATACATCAACTCATAGGTTAGAAATAGAGGGACATTAAGACGATTAACAACGTGATGAATGAAAATTGAATTTAATTAAAACAAGGACTGCCGTCAAAGGTTCGGTCTATCAGGAATGCCAAATCTCATTTTTTATTTAATTGAACTGAGATTAGTAATTATCAATTATATATAGATATATATTTGTGTAATATATATAACACGAATACACACACACACACACACACACACACACACACACACACACACACACACACACACATATATACACATATTTTATATATATATATATATATATATATATATATATATATATATATATATATATATAAGTGGTAGGGATTAAGGAGGATTTGAGGTAATCATAATTAAATAATTCATCGGGTCTGGAAGAAACAGAAAGCAGGAAGGGCTGGACGGCTGTTTTGATCAATATTTGAAACACGGACAGTTTATGAAGCAAACGTTATACCAACTTGACAAAACAGCCGTCCAGAGCTTTTTGCATCTTGCTGTGGTTTCTTCTAGACTCGAGGAATTACTTAATTATGCTATGTATATATATATATATATATATATATATGAACCAAGAAAAGTTCACGTTAAGTATCTGTTTAGCGGACAAGAGTTTCTCGAGAAAACGCTCAGCAGGGCCAGATGTTAGATCAAATTATTTATGGAATATTATAGCAATGGTTATCTACGGAGATCTTTGTAGAATAAGTACCGTTAGCCTGGAAAACATAAAATTTTCATAATTGTCACGTGACAATTCACACACACACACATATATATATATATATATATATATATATATATATATACAGTGATAGATAGATAGATAGAGAGAGAGAGAGAGATATGGGTATGTCAAAAGTAATAATACGTATACTCATATACTTGCTCGTATATACACTACGTGCCAAATTATTATCGAGATAACTTTTTTCTAATATTTCAAAAACCATCCAATCAATTGACACAAAATTTTTCACACAATGTTGGCAACACTGATCTGCGTAATCACTGAAACTTTCGTACTGATCTGCGCAATGTAAACAAACTGGCGCCATATTTGTTATTATCACAGTGATTTGATCGTGCCAAATTATTAGAAAGGTTTAGTAAAATTCCCATAATTGAGCAAACAAAACGTTTATTAATGTTGCACGTGAATGTTTATGATCAAAAGAAGCTAATACATAAGATAATCAAACAAATAATAACAGATACAAGAAAAGGCACAGTTTTAAACAATTTAATTGGGAATGTGCTTTCCCTGTTTTGAAATTACTTGAAAAAGTGAACGATCCATAGAATTTGTTAATTGTAGGATGTCATCTGCTGTAATGCCGCGAGATATGTCAAGAATTGCTTCCCATAACTCAGCGTTGCTCCCGAATTATCGTCCGTTGGCGTACAGTCTTAGCTTCATGATGCTCCAGTGGTTTTCCATTGGGTTCAAATCCGGAGAATTTGCTGGCCACTTCATTTTTCGACGTCCATCCAAGCCTAACTATTTCAAATATTCAGTAGTCTTGTGAGCAGCGTGTGAGGGAGCATTATCTTGCATAAAAGACAATGGCCCTTCTGAAGACAACTATTTGCCTTTTCATCCACGGTTCAAGATGCTCCTTCATAAACGCCATGTATGCATCAGCAGTCATTTTGACGCCATCTGGAACTCTCCATGGGCCTACTAATGTGTTTCCAATAATACCACCCCAGAACATTATGCCTCCGCCGCCTTGTTGGCGTCTTAAACACTGATGGCGATTCTGTCATTTCTGTCCCAGCCTTTGCACCATCTATCTGGCCCATGAAGTGTTGCTCGAGTTTCGTCTGTGAACAAAACTTTGGAGAAGTCAATCTTCATTTTTCCTCGGCCCAATTCAATCGATTTTGAATGTGATTTCTCGTCAACGGAGGCTTCGATACAGGTTTGACTGTTGCAGCTATTTCCCTCTGATACCGACACCGAGTACTTTTAGATACAGTAAGATCCGCAGTACGACTGAAAAGCTCTTGACTGGTAAATCCAGGGTTCTTCTTGGCCTCTCGTTTAAGTCTTGACATGAGACGACGTGAAATAACCCTCGGCTTGCCTTTATATGCCCTTTTGCGTACTTGTGTAGGGTCGGCGGTAAATTTTTCACTGTTTGATGACACTTCCCTATCATTTAAAAAAATTCTAGGGTAGATTTACTTTTTGAGAGTTCTGAGGTAATAGTTTACTTTTCAGTATCACTTAAACTGCTTTTACGATACATCTTTTCACTAAATTCTTATACTTTTCTAATAATTTGGCACGCTCAAATCACCGTGCTGATAACAAATATGACGCCAGTTTGTTTACATTGCGCAGATCAGTACAAAAATTTCAGCCATTGCGCAGTTCAGTGTTGTCAACATTGTGTGAAAATTTTTGTGTAAACTGATTGAACGGTTTTTGAAATATTAGAAAAAAGTGTATATATTTTTTCATACGTGGTAAAAAAATAAACCGTGCCCAATTTTTTATATAAATGTGTTTTTACGTATATAATAAAGAATATACATAATATCTGACGTCGATAATACGACTCGGAGTTTCAGGTAAGCATGCAATCTTCAAGGGCAAATTCTTAAAACTTGTCTGTTAAGACTTGTCTTAAAACACAATTTTAAGTCAACACCACTAGAACGCCAATTTCATAACATATTAACGGTCACTGGTATCGAAATGCATATTCACACACACACACATATATATATATATATATATATATATATATATATATATATATATATGTATGTATGCAATTTTTGGGGGACGTTTAATGCGTAAGAATAGTGGAAATGATCTTTAGCGAAATCGCTAAGAGGCCAAGATCATTGAAGCAGTTCTACAGAATTTCGTTTGCGCAAGGGATAAACTATAAGAAAAGGCTTAATCGCAATGCCATGTCAGTCGTCTTCAATGAAAGAACTAAAAGTAAACGATTACAAATTCTGATACTTTTGCTTCTGCGTTGTTTCTTTCTTGGCGTGCATTTGATTATTGAGCAGAGTTCCTATGCGTAATTTATGCATGTAGGTTTATTAGATTTCTAGTTTATGTACGCGGTATTGCATGGCTTAGTACAACTGGCAATACACACACACACATAAATATATATATATGTGTTTTAATATAATTTGCAATACTTATATATATATATATATATATATATATATATATATATATATATATATATATATATATATATATATATATATAATTTTATTGGTTGTGAAAATAATCCCAATAGCCTTTATATCTTTAGAATGCGTTTACAAATGTAGGCATGGGGTGTCTTTAGCAGCCATTTCCACCCAGAGTGATTTTGTTTTTTCACATATGAAATGCTTTTCACCTTTTCTTTCTTTTCTCGACATTTTACCTGTAAATATAGCTTAATTGATATATATATATATATATATATATATATATATATATATATATTTATACACACACACACACACACACACACACACATATATATATATATATATATATATATATATATATATATATATATATATATATATATATATATATATAGTGTGTGTCTGTTTGTATGTGTGTGTGGCGGGAAGTGATACATATTTTTTATATATTAGAACAATTTAAGAAAACCTGTGACTAATTGGAAAGAAATTCTTCTGATGTCTTCTGTTCGTTTAAGACTTCATCTGACTAAGAATATTTTACGTTGACTTGATTACACATGCGCAGGAAGATGATCGAAGACGCTGAAATTTTAAATACCAAGTTTCTTTAACATAGATATAATAACATATTTAGTCTGTAATAATAATATAGTCTATAATAATATATAGTCTAGCCTATTTCAATCAGTTTTATTTTGTTTCTGTTTTATCCCATTATTAAACATCCCACATTGGGATAATAGAAGATCAATGGAGAAATTGAACGTAATATTTTGTGAATGGTCTGGTGATTAAAATACAGTTTTGTCTTAGCAAGTTGTTTTCTTTTTTAATTAAAGCAAAACAAAATAAATCAAATTTATTGTCAGGCTGATTTCACTGTGTAACTATTGCTTTTGTTTTTATATATTTTAGTTTAATTCTTTTACGTTTCTTCTATTCATACTTTTTGGCAATGATTAATATTAATAGAGTAAAATCTAACATCAAGTTTTTTTTGTAATTGTATCTGTATGATTTTAATTAATTATTATATTGTTTTCGTAATTCATTTCATGTCAAGCATGGATAAATTATTTTCCGTTGCTGTTGAAAGCGTTTCGTTTATCGGAGAGGTACGCTCATCTATACTGAAATATCGTACGACCATTTTGTTTCGCGTTTAATATGAAGAGCTTAAATATATTCAAAATGCATGAGGCTCGGCCGAAAAGTTTATAAGTTGACAAAGATACTTACATGAAATTTGATCAAATGAGGTTTATTTTTCAACAGAATGCCTCTTGTGGTCCATATACCCTTTCCATCGATGTTGCAGTACTTGTATATCGTTAATGAAGAGGCTTTCATCCTGTTAATTACATCAACAAAAGTCATGAACTTATGGTTCCCAGTCAAATGTATTCATGTTAAGAAACAGATGATAGTCATATGAAGCCACAGCAGAAGAATAGGGAGATTGATCAAATAGTTCAAACCCACAATCACATACATTAGTCATTCAAACCAAGGACTTCTCTGCAGCAACATAGTCAGTTTTCTTAAGCGTTTGGTCTTTGTAGATATTCGTAACTGCATAGGAAATTTAGTGTAGTACTGTCCATTGATAGAGTGGACAATTTGAAGATTAGAAATAAAAACAATGCCTTTTACATCCCAAAAAACTGAAGACGTCACATTCCCTGCCAATGAAACGAACTTAGCCTTCGTTGGCGCAGGTGAGAAGTGTTTCCACCTCATGGTTTGTCTCTCTTGGTTTCCGGCTCAAAGTGGTGAACTTAACAGACGTACTGGCTTAGGAAATGTTCAAGACAACCAGATGCACATGACTTAAAATCTTGAGTCCTGCGTTCCTGAACGATTTTAACCATTCTTCCCTGAGCTTCTGACTCAAAATTCGCAAATACTTGGTATGAAATGTTTTAAGATAGATATAAAAGTAGTTATAAATAACATGAATATTATATTGGGTTGGTGCAAAAATCATGACGTAATACTGTCATTTTTTTACGTTAAAAATACGTCAAAAAACGACATTATTACGTCATTGTTTTTGCACCAACCTAATACTTAGCACGGAGAGAGTATGATAGCATGCCTTCACTTTATCGCCAGATTTTTTTTCTTGGTGTCCCATTCTACACAATTATTAAAACCAACAGCAAAACACGGTGCGAGTGTTTACCCACCGTTCAACCGATGGCTGGGAATTAAGTCATTTTTCTCTACCACCGGTAAACCGGTAGTCAGCGCTCAAAGGGGTAAACAATGCCAGAACTTTAAAAATGAAAAGCGATAAAAAACTTCGAAAAAATGTTAAGTCCGAATTTGACAATCCCAGCACCCATACGTCCTCAGTTTATATATCACAACTCTGTTCCAATTTTGGTGTCACCAAAGCTTTCTTGATCTGATATTCATTCAATATACCGACCAGTTAGCCAGGCATACTGTTAAATTGGTATCATTTAATGTAATTTCCTTGTATTTAACTTGTTCTTGTGTCATGTTTTTATCACTTTGCTATGCCCTGCTATTCCCGAAATCTATTTATTTTATCTTTCTCCTATTTGTTTTAATTTTATCATAAGACTTGCCTCAGATTATATATATATATATATATATATATATATATATATATATATATATATATATATATATATATATATTAAAAAACAATAAAATCCAAAATCACCTCAGATGGGGATAAATTTATACCAACCGACGAAATTCGTCACTCTTATTCAACCCAGGTATGGACTTATAATAAATCCAGTGATTGATATTTTATATTACTAGCATTCACTTGGAATATATACCAGCGGATTTATTACCTTTACTAGATTATATATATATATATATATATATATATATATATATATATATATATATATATATATGCCTGCGCGTATTTGGGCAAGCCTCCATGAGGTGCTAGTATATTATTTAGTGTTAACTCTCGATATTACATTTTAATTAGAATCAATCCTAAGTGGATAACTGAGTGGGGAAATTTGCTTTGACGGTTTCCCCCCAAAAAGTGGTTATTTGGTCTTAAAACTTGCTTCATTCAATTGTGTACACACACACACACACACAAACACACACACACACACATATATATATATATATATATATATATATATATATATATATATATATATATATATATGTATATCATCTCAAGCGCTACTATTTCGTATTCCTTTGATAGAATCTAAAAGAGAAGTAGGTTGATTAAGAAATGCGGTCCTTCACTCCACATTCTTCTCATCCGAGATAGACAGTCGTATGATTTCGCCCATGGTAATTAGAAAATATCACTTCAAAGTCGGCCTAATTGTAACAAAGCTCCATTGAAATGATGTCAATCTACTGCGCATAGAGTGTCAACGTTAAATATTGGAAATAAGTAATTGATGCGCCTCTTGTAAAATTTATTGAGAGACCGCCTACTCCCTATTACTTCCTCTCTCTACTAAGATACTTGAATGTCAGTTGAAAAACGTATGATCAAAGTTCCATGGCAGCTTATTGACTCCCCAAATTAATTAATCTGAATGTTTATTCCTGAAAATAAATAAAAACCAAGACTGTTTAGTTTTTTGTTTTTTCTACTTCGTTGCTTATTTTCTGTTGCTTTTTTCAACTTTTATTTTGTATTTTTTTTTTGCCTGGAGTGCCAGTGAACTGATGCACATGTGGAATTCTGTCAATATTTTTCCAGTCCCCCAATTGATTTTGATTTCTCCTGCTCTGATTCCGTCTACCACGGGCTGGATCCGGCTGTGGAGCATTACTAGGACCAGCAGGGCCAGGCCTATGCACAACGGGTACTGCATGCATTCCAACAGTCCCACCAGGTGCCTCAGGCCTTGCATTATTTACTACACCGGCGGCGCCTACGCCTACGGGCTGACCATCACCTTGGACATCATGAACATTCACGTCAACATCACCGTGATCGCTCAAATCATCGCTAATATTTCCATCAGTTTCTCGACCATTACCATCCTCACGCACGTACTCGGAATTTTCGCTAAATCGATCTGATTCAGAGTCATCGTCAGCAAATATTTCTGCCAAAACATCTTCAGCAGACAGCCGCCCTGCTCGTTGCATGGGCGCTGCATTCTTGGTATGACACAAGGTCACGGGCACTGGGAGCATCCGCATGCTAGCCACATTTTCGTCATGAATATTTTCAAATTAGATACGAAACTACCATGATGTAGAGAAAAATGGAGGCTGGCTAATAATTTGCATGATAGAACAGTTAGAATTTCCCCTAGTTTACGATTGATGGCGCAACGAGACACTCATATGCAAAAAACGTAGGTTTCAGTACTTAGCCAGTTGAAGCAAGATAAGAAAAACGAAGATCTCCGTATTTAGCAGCGGAAGGCTTAATAGGAGTAGGTAGCCTTCTTATCGCCCGGTCCTTACACTTCTCCTGAATTGGACTAAAGGCTCCTAAATTGTTTCCTGTTTAGGAAGAATTTCCCAGTTCCATTGATTTTCTCAGGCCTTAATACTGGTGCTGTCATGATTTTTTGTGGTGACTGTAGTTGGTGGAAACGCCTCTTCATACTGAGGGTACTGGGTCGGCAGTTTTCTGGTTCCTGTTCCCGAGTGGGAGTTATGCATCTCGCGAGTCCGCTCTGGTCAACAGTCGCATGATATCGGGGTTCTTGCAGTGCTATGTAGCGCATGAAAGGTGTCAGTGCAAGTTTCTCTGGTGGGCAACCCCAAGACCTCGCTATGTTTCAGTCTGCGCCAGATCCCTTCCTGCACCTGTTATATTAAATGGCCGAATGCTACTACTGCCTGAGGCCTTTCCTTAACAAAACCACACACCATGACTATAATATATCAACGTTATAAAACTAAACCAGCTCAACAAAAATCACCTAAACCCCTCAAACTTTCTTTCACGGACATTCGTCAATTTCTGCAATGTAGAATTGTTCCTCTTCTAAAAATCTTAAACTAATCTTAACTCTACAATTCTCGCCTTTGATTTCTCCATTCCTGGCGATCTTCCTCTCCTTAGAAAATACTCTAATGTTCACATGCCTTGCCTAGGAGTTTACATAACAGAAAATCTCCCACTGGCTAGGTAACTCTCTCTTGAATCTCCACACCACTTACATGTGTCTCCATCTCTCTCTACTTAACTCAGTCAGCTATCTCTTCTTTCTCTACAGTTCCCTTTCCTCTTAAGACTGCTGTGTCTGATAAAATAAACACGGCCATCTCCTTACACACGTTTTCAAATATATTTGTCTATGGTGACTTTAATGCCCACTATGACAAGTGGCTCAAACATTCTCTCACTGATCCCAGTGGAATCCGAACACTTCTAAGTCCTTCAATCTCTCACGGAATTGGTGGACTTCCCTACGCGTTTCCCCGGTAACCCTGATGAGTACGCTTCTCTTCTGGATCACTTTTTACCTCTATCCCAAAGTCCTATCGTACTATGCAGCTTTACGCTCTTGGCAAATGTAAACGTTCCTTTCGAACCTCCTTCCCGCCAAGAAACTCCTACTAACAGAATACCTTCTGTTATTAATGAACGGATAGGGACTAGTTCCATGATTTTTTTCCTAACCAACCTTAGAATTAAGATTTTAATGCATGTCTGGGGTACTCTCCTGACGGGGAAGCCGACATTGATGCTTTCATTCCTAGCAAGGTTAAGCCGCACGCGTCTGTTTGGTTCTCATCTGCATGCTTGACCTCTATAGCCTACAGGAATCACTATTCCGGCTGTACCAGAAAGACACATTTGATTGCAACAGACGTCTCTTTTTCTCTGCTCATAAATGAAATCGTATCCTCAAAGAAGCGAATGTACCGTTCTCTGATATAATGAAACAACTTATATTTTCTCGCATGTTCAGTCCTAGAGATTATTGGCGGCTCTGCAAGAGTGTGCTGAACAAAAGCATATCCCCAATCTCTCCTCTATTCAAAGAATTCGAAGTCATGACATCTACAGTCGAAAAGGTTGAATGCTTTGCACGGAAATTCTCTTGCAGACTCAACACTCGACTCATTTGGAGTATCCGCATCTGATTTCCACCCTACTTTGAAAAGAGGCTCTAATCAGTGATATGCGCCTAACTCCGTCACTGGTGTCGAAAAGTATTTCTAAATTAGACTATTGCAAGCGGAGGTGACCCAATCCCAGCTCTCGCCCTAAAGAAATACGCTCCCATGCTGGCTCCAGTTCTCACCATACTTTACTGCTATTGCCCCCTGCTTCCTGCTTTCCTGCTTGTTGGAAGTCTTCTGTAGTTCCTGTTTTTAAGAACTCTGGAGAAACATTCTGACCAACCCCCTATTGCTCTATTAGACTCTTACCGCTTTTTAGCAAGTATTCGATGTTTTAATCAATGCTGAAATGGTTAAGCATCTTATTTCTCACGACCTACTCTCTGACAAACAATATGGTTTCCGTTTTGCCACGTCTGACGCTGATGTGATCAACACCATTACTGACTATGTATATCAAGCTCTTGATAATAACGACCAAGCTCGGGCTGTGGCTCTAGAGATCTCGAAGGTGTTTGACAGCGATCGGCATGTTGTTCTTCTACGTAAACTCCAGGACCACCGTATTATCGGAAGATTGTTTGATTTAATCTTTCCTATCAAATGAACGTTGTTTCGAACGGGCTCACTTCCAGATCTTTTCATATGAACGCGGGTGTTCTCCAAGGCTCTATTATAGGTCCTACACTGTTTCTGATCTTCATCAATGATCTCCCTGACGTCATCAGTTCGCAAGTCGGAAAATATGCTGATGACACTACCATTTACTTCTTTCTCAATAAGAAATCCCTCAGAGCGGTTAACCCGATAAGAACCTCCAATCTGTGGTTAACTTGGGCAAGAAATAACTCGTAATTTTTATCCCTCCTAGAAGAAACTGTTCTCATTTAAACTCTAGAGAGAAACTTTCCTGTTTACCATAAGCATGGCTGATGCTATACTCATGGAGAGAAACACACTGCGCCTTCTTGGATTCACGTTTTCAACTGAAACAACTACATCGAATCTATAGCTGCATCTATTGCAAAGAAAGTTGAGTCACTGTGTCGTTCCAGAAGGTTTTTCTCGTCAAAGTCCATATTGCACATTTACAAATCAACCATTCATCCGTGCATTTAATAGTGTTGCCATATCTGGTCAGGTGCTCCTGCTACTCATCTTGAAGTTCTTGGTAAAATCCAAAGAATGATCTGCAATGTAATCGATCCTGACTAGGCATCTCGACTTCATTAACATTCTCTCCTACGTGACGTAATTTTCCTGGCTTTTCTTCAAATATTTTCATGGCTACTGCTCTGACGACCTGTTTTTTTCCTGGTGGCCGGACTACGTGAGTTTAAACGTGCTACTTGATTAGCATCTAGGAACCATCCTTTTACTGTCGAATTAGTTAAATTTATCCGACACTTCTACTTCAACTGTTTCTTTTCTCCCACTTATTGCATGTGGAACTCCCTTCCTTTTACTTGCTTCCCTGATAACTACAAGCATCAAGAATTCCAATGCAACGTCAATTGCTATCTTCTATCTTCTTAACGCTCTTCAGATTTTAACCTTTCCTCGGGGCCCACTAACCCAGTCTTTTCTCTCACCTTCACTCTCTGTACCCCGCTGCGCAATGGGGTGATATGATAAAAAAACATTTGTCGGGACAAATTACTTGTGCAGAATATTCTGAACTCTATCATAGGATATTGTAATAGCATTGGCTATTGGATTTATAGTGAATCACCTGATATCCATCAACATATTGTGAACATGATCAGCGTTTTTCACGATGGTGGCAGTTGCAGGACAGCCAGATGTGAGTGATCTTCAAGATAGATAGATAGATATGAACACACTGAAATAGATAGATAGATAGATAGATAGATAGATAGATAGATATGAACAAACTGAGATAGATAGATAGATAGATAGATAGATAGATAGATAGATAGATAGATAGATTCTTGGGAGCCAATTTATTTTTCTACACCAAGATGCTCTAATTTGTCCAATTTAAAGAGAACCCACAACAAGTTACATTTGTAGATTTTTTTTTTAACAGTCAGATATTAGTTTACCTGGGAGAAAACAATGCAATTATTAACCTATTTACCGCCAGTTATTTTGGGGAAAACGTTTTATTTTCAGTATCTGTCTATATTTCTGAGATGAGGTATTATGTACAATATTTACATTATTTGGACTATTGTCCTCATCTTTGTCGCCATATTTATCACAACGTTTCGGCGGTTGTACACTCCGGCCTTCCTTATTTCACTCAGTCGGGTAGACTATTCTAGTTCCACTTGCCATGTTTAATAGATGCCAGTTATATCATAGATCCGTATGCATATATAATGCCTAGTTAGGATCAGTATATTTTGCCACGATAATAATCCCTTTTTCTTTTCTTTATTAACGTACCGTTAAGATTTCTGTAATAGGGGTCAAGGTTACCTCTCTTGTATTGAAGGATTATCGGCAGAATAGATAAAGATTTGCAAAAATAAATGTTAGTTCAATTAGAGCTAATTGAACTTAATGTTCCCGTTTTCATTAAATAGCACATTCAAATGACTGTGGACCAAAGATGAACGAAACGATGGATATCAATATACATATAGCAATTTAATACACAAAAAGGGATGAATGACAATAGCGGGGTGGGGGATGATGTATAAGATAGTGTCTTTATCCAAAATTAGGACATGACGAGCGACGACGATGCAAAAAACAAACGCATTTAACAGGGCCTTCATTAATATATTCTATTAATACATGTGTTAACATAATATTCGTGTGTCTGTTGCGAGCTAAGTCTAGAGCGGGATGCAATAACTTATCTGATGATCTTTATAGTTTAACGAACACCTTCGTTACAATAGTCTGTCTTATCTTTTCTTCTCTGATGACCGGGGATTATATTTTCCAATCTTGCTTCATATCTTTTCTTCTTTCTGTATCTCTGTTCGGAAGATGTCTTCACGTTCTCGACATGGGAACAATACGGTTCGCCTTTCTGCCGCAGTTAATATGATTTTCCAGATCACCTCGTGTGTCTCTTCTTTTGGCGCCTAAATTTCCTGCTCGCTGATTGGTTGTTCTCATGCTTCTTTCATATGCTGCTTCTGTTGGTTTTATTCTAGCTCTAGTTCAGTTGTTGGCTTACATTCGTCACAATTATCATTTATCGCCTGTTAATTTCCCTCTGAAAGTTCTCCACTGCCTTAACCGGGTATTGAACTCACACTCTTTGGGCCCTGTCACTGCATCTAACCAACGACTTTATCCACTGTGCCATGTGTCCTTGAGGACATCTGTGTATGTAATTCTGGGTATTATAAAACTAATGTCTCAGCAATCTTTTTTTTTTTACTAGAGCTAATATTGGAACTTTTGTTGTTATTATTCCTTTTCTCTGGCACTCCTTATTACTGGCTCCCGTATGGTATTCATTTCTATGCTTAGTCGGTTCAGGAGATTTTTGTGGCCTAGCATATGTGCTGATTCCTTCAGTTTACGAATTTTTCAATGTTGGCCATTGTCTATGTTTATTTTCAGGCGATTTTTGCATTTGATTTTAATATAGTAACTAAGAAACTGAGGTACCTTGAACTATACGAGTGGTGGCTAACACCTCTACCAGACGTATGTGTTGACTCGTTTAAAGCTCAAAGGGACACAAAAAGAATCAGAATCAACGTATAAAAACGTCTTTAGAAGGTTTTTGAACGTTATCTTTTGGGCGTGTTTCTTCACCCATGGTCTGTAAAGGACACATTCAATAAAAACGTATATACACATCTCCGCCGGGAAAGGGGTTAATAAGAAGAGCTGTAGTTAATGTATGGAAGATATCACAGCTCTAGCATCACTCCTTCATAGTCAAGTCTATGAACTTTTCAACATAGCCGCGTATATCATTAATTTCACCCACGTGTGAAAGCCTCGCCTAGTGAAAATTACTAAAAACTTTTGGTCCACATCAATGCATTTTATTTTAGACTCTTAAATAGGTTATTTCTTGCTCCGGCAGGAATCATTTCGCAATATGAATAGTGTTTGTAAATTTAAGTTATGTATTCCGACGTTAATCGAGAACTGTTTCGTATTTCTTGAAATACGTTTATTTTGTCTTCTTTGACGTGGTTTGAGTTTTGCATTTACATAATGATGCCGTTTTCATGAAGATAATCTGTTAAAACGAAATTAGCTCAACGAATCTATGAACTCAGCATTTATGGAGATTATCTCATTCTATGAGAGCAGATAATTCTAATTATATCTCAGTGGCCACAAATGACAGGAAATACGCCAACGTTATCTTCAGGTGCACCTGCAACATGTGGTCATAATCCCACAGACACACATTCATACACACATTCATACACACACACACACACACACACACACATATATATATATATATATATATATATATATATATATATATATATATATAACGTCATCCACAGACAGACTGTTTCGCTGTTTCACAGCTCATCAGTGTGACTAGACATCAGGTTGCCTCTAGCTCGGATCGAAACCCGACTGAATTTACGGGGTTAAGTAGTCAATATCAGAGATAGAGCGGATGTAAATATAAATATAAAAGGGAATATTGGAGTCAACACTCACAGGCGACAGCCTGTTTCATGCTAGACTCAATCGTCAAGCCTCTAGCGTAGAGTGGTGACTTCAATGTTCATTTATATATATATATATATATATATATATATATATATATATATATATATATATATATATATATGCATGGTTGTGTGTTTGTGTGTGTGTATTTAGGTAGCAATCCTTCTTTCATTTACGTTTCATTGAATACCACAGACAAGATGTTTTGATTTAGTTTTATTATACAATTTCTCATGTGATTATATATATATATATATATATATATATATATATATATATATATATATATATTTTGGAGGATAAATTATGTAAAAACTGTCCAATTATCCATTCTTTCCCAGCGCTTTAGGCTATACATTTAGCCATTCTCCGGGTTGAAATGTATAAACTGTTAACAAGAAAGAGATTGCTGTATGCATTATTAATAATAAAAAAACAACCACAAAAAACACACTCAATAATATCAACTATGAACATGGACAGAAAATGTTAACAGTGTTTTGAAAATGAAAACATAATATAAATACATTCATACAACAGTCAATATATATCTCAACGATGAGAATGGCTAAATGTATAGCCGAAAGCGCAGGGAAAGAAAGAACAATTGGACAGTCTTTATATAATTTAACCTCTGAAAAGAAAAGAATTATAAGATCACATGAGAAATTGTATAAAAAAACTAAATCAACGCACCTTGTGTTTTGTGTTCAATGAAACGTGCATATATATATATATATATATATATATATATATATATATATATATATGTATGTATATATTATTATTATTATTATTTCTTTAAAATATTATAACATAAATATGTTATAAAATCACTACAAAAATAGCCATTTTGTTTCAACACCTCCGCTGTCTTATCAAGTAATGATGCTGAATGTAAAATAAATGGTTTTAAAAGTTTAAAATTAATTAACGATCCTTCGCAAGGGGAAAACGTTGTTACAAAAGCTAAAATGACCAATCAAAATACAAGTATAGGAAAATTCAAAAAGCTTGATAACGAAGTGATGTTATAATAGCTATTCAGATCTTTAAGATACGGGTAATATTAAAAAAATAATTTATTCTAACCAATAATTATTAGATTATATGAAATTATTTGATAATTAAATCAAAAGTAAAAATAACCAATTTTTAAATCCAAAATTTGTAATATATATATATATATATATATATATATATATATATATATATATATATATATAATTCAAGAAAGACATTCGGATTACTAACACGAAAACAGAGAATGTCTCATATCGAGAATATTTTACACTGAAAAACATAAAGAAAAAATTAACTATTTTTAATAATATGTGGAAATCTTCGCCTTTTACCTGAAGACGGTCGCCAGACCAGAAACACGTGTAGTAAAATTATGGAAAATAAAGGATATTTTTTTCTAAAAAAAATCCACATTACAACCAAAAACGTTTGCGGCACCTCTCTTCTCTTCTTTTTAATATACTTACTTTTCTCTCGTTGTATCCACTACAACCTCTTTCTTATATATATATATATATATATATATATATATATATATATATATATATATATATATATATATATATATATATATAAGCAAAAGATTATAGCAGTTCCAACGAGAGAAAAGTGTGTGTATTAAAAAGAAGAGAGAAACGGCAGACGTTTTTGGATGTAATGTAGATTTTTTAAAAATTTTATGCTTTATTTTCTATAATTTTATGGATTTTAATATACATATATATACGCGCGTATTTGGGTACCTCAAAGCTGTGTAATGGTTAGCAAGCTTGTCTTGCTAGAACTATTACAACTAAGTCGTGAGTTCGACCCTCAGTGGGAATCCCATACTTTAGTCTTTGTGCCACATCTAAGCTACCCTAGGAAAATCACTATATACGGCCGTATTAAGCATATGTAAATTGACATTAATTTACATATGCTTAATACGGCCCGTCAAAAATGTGTAAATTTCTTTTCATGTTTCGTTTCAATCTTTGGAAGTAATGTCTGATGATCCGCAGTTCTTTAAAAGGGCTGTTTTGAAATAATTTATTACATGGAACCTAAAAATAGCCTTTTTTATTGAAATTTATATATATATATATATATATATATATATATATATATTTTAAACAGTATATTTATTTTTTTCTAGACAAATAAATTTTTAAACAATTATTTCGAAAATTATTTTTTAAATATCTATATATATATATTAATATATATGCATGGATACTGTTAAGCTGCAATTTCTGATTTTAGGTGTTTATTTGGGACACGGGAGGACTGAGTATTAAAAAACTGAGAAATAAAAAAAAAAAGGTCAGTCAGTTATGTACCATGGGTGATAAACGTTAAGGCGATCATCTATCTTTCGATACATGACTAATGCGGCATATTTTTTTTTCCCCGTAGTAGGTTGCATTTCTTTCTGCGTTAAGCCAGCTACCACCAAAGGCTATACATTGAGAAGAGGATTCATACTTTTTCCAAGTGCATTAACACGTAAATGAATGTAATGGATTTAACTGGTATTCTAAAACGACCCTCCGATTTCTCAATCTGCCCCGCAATCCATTACTCCACCGTGCCTCCTCTTAAACTAATGTCCAGACAGATAATGCACAATAGCGACATCAATCATTTACGCCGAATAGGTGGCTCACGCTGGTGGGATCTTTCAACTCCTGATGAGTTTTTGGCATTAGGTTGCCATTTCTTTCTGCGGTAGACTGGTTTTCATCCAAGACGATAATACACAATCTGTCCTGCTATGCAACACATAGCTGAAGGAGAAGGGAATGATTCGTACTTTTTTGACTGGAATTTGTGCATGAGTAAATGTAACGAATTCGACTGGAATTTGAACTCGGCTCTCTAATTTCTCTTTCTGAGCCGTTATCCATTAAGCACAACTAGCGTCTTAATAAACGAAAAAGTAACATAACACCTGACGACATCACCTACCGTAAATCGATCATAACTAACAATACATCAAAAAGGGAAAACTTCAAATCATTGTTGTCTCTGAATGTTCGTGCCTACTAAGAATAATCACCATACATTGGTAAAAAAAACAATACATTATCTCGTCGGGGAACTTGGCATTTATCTTTTAAAATCCCAGTTATATCGCATATCAAAACCAACTCAACATCAAAAATCTGGCAGAGCCTAATGGCACTAAAATCTATGCCATGTCTCTTCAGAAAGTTGAGGATCATGTCTCTCCCCAATTTCCTGTTCTTTGTAGCGTTTAATAAATTTTGTCTTCCGCTATCTATTTACTCAAGCTAAGTCAGTAGTTATGTGCTGCTTTCCTCAGTTGCATGTGCGTTAAATTTGTCCTGTGCGTAACACAATTTCCAGGCTTTCTTTCCTCATAATGTTCCTTGTCTCTTTCTCATGTTAAGTATAAATGTTCTTTTTCTTTCGATATTCTCTAAAACTTCATTGTTGCTCACATGATCGGTTCATGGTATTCTCAGTATCCTTCTGTAGAACCACATTGCTGTTACTTTAAGTCTTGTCAACTCACTTAACTGTACATTATAAATATTGAAATATTGCAACGCTTAGTCATCAGGAGGTGTTTGACGTTTGGCATGTGCATGGAACTCGAGGGTCCTTAGGTGAAGAATATTACATAAGCTTTTGAACCAGAAATCGAAAGTCTTTGCAGATATACGAAAAAGTTTCACTTAAGTACATATGAGGCTGGATAAAAAAATAAATAAATAAAAATTTGCATTTCAATTAACCTCCTTGCCGTTACTTTTATAATAGCTTTGCTTTTCTTCTTCTTCTTCTTCTTCTTCTTCTTCTTCTTCTTCTTCTTCTCTCTTCCATTTCTATCACACACAGCATCGTGTGTCTGTTTATCTATTTTTGAAAAAAATAAAGCCTTCATTACTCAAAAAAAAAAAATAATAAAGCGTTGGACATTTGAGGATACCGTAAGGTTGAAACAAAAGTAGCTGATTAAACTGAACGCCTTCTTTATAAAGTTACATATATATATATATATATATATATATATATATATATATATATATATATATATATATATATAATTCATCATATATATATATATATATATATATATATATATATAATTCATCATATATATATATATATATATATATGATTCATCATATATATATAGATATATGATTCATCATATATATATATATGATTCATCATATATATATATATATATATATATGATTCATCATATATATATATATATATATATATATATATATATATATATATATATATTTATGAATTATTCATACATAAAACAAATACAAAGGTTAATGATTAAATGGCGAGAAATCCATCTTCGCGAACAATTCAATAATATACAAAAACCCCAAATCTGTTTATGAATGTTTTATAAATTTACCAGTAAAAAAGAATTCTCTTATCACTACATTTGTACATAAACGCAGAATCTTAACCTTAAAATTTAAATTCAAACTCAGCGTTGCGACTGCACGTTCCAAAACATTGCACACATTTCTCATAGCATTTTTCGGATTACAACCTTGTTTTCGTTTGTCCACTTATTACTGAGAGTAAAAACAAGAACTGAATCTATTTCATACCTGAGGATGTCTGTAGAAACAGACGAAAGCTTGTAAAATAAAAAGATCTAATGCAACGGAAATTTTGAGATTATAAAAACTAGAGAATTTTGGACATTTTTGCTGTTACACTCGGTATGTCCTTCATCATTATAATTTTATTCATTTAGTCCATTATTTCCTTGCTGAGGCCACCACTGCCCTCCAACTCACAATTATGTTTCCTGGTTGCAGAATAGTGTCTTGCTGGTTCTTTTTACCCCCGGGATATTGAGATTTAGTCTTCCCTCTTCTCAGAGGTGAATTCGTTTTGGACATTACCTACTTAACCTTTGCTTAAAGACAGCAAGTGGCTTGAATTCACAATTTCTTTCTCCTGGACGGGTTGCTACCCAAAGTCCAGTCTATCCTGCTATTTTATCCATAGCTCAAAGGAGAAGAGATGGATTTATATATTCATACCTTTCCCATGTATTAGGACTGGATACAAACCACTATTACTCCTCCTTATATATATATATATATATATATATATATATATATATATATATATATATATATATATATATATCCATTCTGCATTATTATTCATTACTCCACCGTGCCTCCACAAACACACACACACACAAATATATATATATATATATATATATATATATATATATATATATATTCGAATTCCCGTCGAGTTGTATTCACTTACGTGCTAATATCCTGTGGAAAATGTATTACTCCTCTACTTCTTCCTCTATTTAGGGGTAAATAGCAGGACAGACTGGAATCTATAGGCTTGGATGGAAACTGGTCTAGGAGAAGGAAAATGCTGAATATGGCAACTGGTCTCGGAGAAAGAAAACGCTGAATTCAAATTCTGCGGAGGGTCGTTTGGCGACCTTGTTGCCTGTAGGGCAACATGTTTTTGTATTCAGCCCTTCAAAAAGTGTGGATGGTTCTGCACAAAACATTCACCACTATAATCAAATCATATGTACTGGTCTCTGGGCTGTCGATTCCTAGGAACTGAGCTGCTTGACCCTCATACGTCTAATATGACGGGAGAGTCCATCATATATATATATATTTTGAATTTGTAGGTCTGATGAATTGGATCGTATTTACGATCCCAATGGAATAAATTATCACCATGGAATATTAGTGATTAAGCCTTTTTATTATATCCTTACTCTGTCCTGGACATTGAGTTCTTCCTGGATTCTATCCTCTCGGAATTTTTTACTCAAAAATATACATGTATGCGTATGCACCTATGTATATATATTTATATATTTTTCATATATATGTGTATATTTACCACTAATATTATCTATCTATCTATCTATCTATCTATCTATCTATATATATATATATATATATATATATATATATATATATATATATGAAAACAAAATGATAATAAGTAGAACTTAAAAAATTAAACATGATAGAATACATAGAAATAAGTAATAATTGCATTACAAAAACATAAAATATTAAGAACTCAACAAATTTTACTCCGTTTTGATTTTAGGCAATTAATTACGTCATTTCCTCCATAGTTTACCTTTCCTGATATAGCAAACTTTTGAATATTTTAGAGTGTCCTGAAATTCAAAATTTGTATAATCAACAATATCATTTCCGTCCACCTTCTACGTATAAATACAAATTAGGAAATCTAATTCTACATTTAACTTGATAACGTCTCTCAAGGTACTAAACGCGCTGGGAAAGAAACATTTTCCCCTTTGTTTTGTTTTATTTTAGATATTGTCTTTAAAGATATATTTTATTCATACCTAACTTTTTTTCACGCACATACATATGTGCGTCTGTGTGCTTTTGCGTGTATGTTGTTCCTGTTGTCGTATTAATTCCGTTACAGCTATGAGATTTTCCAGGTTAGCAATTTCAATTATAAAATTATGAATATTCCTACGGATTCGCAATCATGACCGCGGTTATTTCCTCTTCAAGTAGCAGGGAATAGCTAGAAGATCGTTGCCTCTGAAGAATGAAGCAAGGCATCAACAACACCATCTCCCATTAGCCACCGTTACCTGCTATAGAACGGCTACAGCGTGTGTGTGTGTTTGTGTGTGTGATGGGAGGTGTTAATGCAAAATTAACACACAGTCTCAACCGGAAATCCACTTCGGTTGGCCAACTCCTATTTCCACACCACTAACAGTTACACCACATCCAACACTGTGTTTAATTGACAAAATGAAATATGGACGTATTTAATGTTTTCCGCCCTTCAACAGGGTTAAAATTTACTTGTAACGACTGCCATGTCACGTTAATGAATCGTAATTGCATTTGTAATCGGTAATGACAAGTTTAATTCACGCCCCGTTCGAAGCTACGCTAATAACCAGAAGAAGTTTCC
>OZ010606.1:43340946-43343446 GCA_963932145.1 Acanthosepion lycidas
AATAGCTGGCGACCAAACGGGTACTACTACCCCGGTTCAGGGTAGACATGTGAACAACAGCAATTAAGAGGTGGTTCCACGCTCCTGAAAACCTCCAAGATTTGAGGCCTACTGCCGGATGTAGTTTATCATCAGAGTAAGTCCTGCAAAGTTTTGGGGAAGCGGAACGAAAAGAAAGCCAATCTGTCTTCTATAACTAAATGAAAGAAGAAGAGTAAAATTTGACATTATGAAAAATGATCAGAAGAATTTTGCACACTGTGCATCAAAGTTGTCGACTCTGTTTAGGAGAAGAAAGAATTCAGTTTAATTTAATATGTCATTAAATTACTCAACGTACAAATCATTTACTTGAAATGTAATTTGATGAACACTTTGTTCAGCGAGAATTTAATTGCCTTATTGGCATAATATTACCGTAAATATCTTTCAGCTTATACTCTGTTCCGTTTCCGCTTTGTCGCTCTCCCTCACTCCCTCTACACGTAGACACACAAATATATATATATATATATATATATATATATATATATATATATATATATATATATATATATATATATATATATATATATATATATATAAGGAGTTATTTATAAGCCTAGCGTCAAGCACAATGACCAGATAAAATTTTACTATGAATCTACTGCTAATAGTTTGTAAAAAGCGTTTCTATTATCGCTAGATGAACGTTGGCATTAAAAAAATATGCAAACGCCATAGCACCCTCTAAGTTTTACTGGGGCATCGAAACAGATGTCTACACTACTCACGTAAATTGAAAATTTGCAGCTCAAACAAAGTCATTTTCAGACAGAAGCGGAGGTCGATGCAATCTTTGTCTATTAGAAAAGCAAAATCATCCTCAAATATATTGCCAATGTAAGTCTAATGAATAAACGGAACGAGCTGGTGATAGCCTGCATGAACTGAAAATAGTTTATTTTAAAATACTGGAAGCCGGATTAAATTATTTTTTTTTTAAATTAATTATTTTTATTATATATATTTTCCTTTATTAAGCTTTACGTTTCACACCCTCTTACCACACCTTAACTCAGCTAGCATTACGGTATCTTAAATTACCAGCGTTTCCAATGTTATTTTTAAAATTTAAATATAAAATAACCCTTTATTTTTTTTACTTAATTTTAATTTTTTTAATGAACACTACCTACAATTCATTTCCTGCATCTTTTGCTCGATTTTCTTTTCTTTTTATTTATGAAAAAGCGTTCTTATTATGTGTCATCAGTGTATTTTTATAAAAACATAAGATATAATTTGTGCCCGATGAGCTGGAAAACCAACGAAACTTGTCGCACAACTAAAGTAGTTATTTTTATTAATATATATATATATATATATATATATATATATATATATATATATATATATATATTTGTATGTGTGTGTTTGCGTGTAAAACATCAACAATCTGTAGTGTTAACATTGTGTGTGTTTCATTGAATAATATAGATATATTTATATCAAGGTCCTTTCCAGTTCTTTAATCACTTTCTTTGTACTAGAATGAAATTCATCAAGAAAAGGCACCGTTGTTTTATTTTTTCCTACCTAAGTTTTTCGAAATCATCCTCTGGGTGAATTATAAAGGACAAACTTTTTGTAACTATGATCGCTGTGATAATGGTCCAAAAAAAAAAAAGAATATATATATATATACGCTCTGCCATAATCTAAGGTTTTAATGGATTTTTGTTTTCAATCAGACGAAATTTCTTCTTATTAAAAAGGATACACCTGACTGAGTAGACCCTAGAGATTTCATTACCAACAATGCAATTAACGTCTGCTGGCCTTGATTATCGAACGTCCGGAAATAATCGAATACTCATGCCTCTTTTAGTGGGAAATCATTTTTTAGCTAGAGGTATCGTTAAATTACAGCCAGCGAAAACCGTACGTCAAAGTAAGAGTCATTAATACTTTTAAGACGGGGATATTTCTTGCTGGTACTTTTTGTAGTCTGTATGTGAGAATTTATATTTTCGTAAACAAAATATATAAATAATCATAATAATAATGATAATAATAATAATAATAATAATAATAATAATAATAATAATAATAATGATAATAATAATGTTTTTAAATTTTTTTTACAGCGCCCAGGGTCCCAAACACACATCAATGCAAGAAAAACGGTTTGCTCAATCTTTGATATTGAGCGCTTTCTAATAAGTACTATTATATATTTATTATATATAAAATTATAATATATATATATATATATATATATATATATATATATATATATATATATATATATATATATATATATATATATATCTGTTTATATTTATAAACACACACTTTTTACACACTGACACACACACACACACACACACATATATATATATATATATATATATATATATATATATATATATATATATATATATATATAATACATAAAATGTTAATGGTCACAGTTGAATCAGATAAGAAAACAGTAGTGTAAAAATGCCTAATACAC
>OZ010606.1:43348446-43363446 GCA_963932145.1 Acanthosepion lycidas
TATATATATATATATATATATATATATATATATATATATATATATATATATATATATATATATATATATATATATATATATATATATATATATATATATATATATATATATATATATATATATATATATAATGAACTCTCCAATCAGTTTCGACGTATGAGGATCTGACAACTTGACCAATTGATTCAGTTATGGATTTTCTGCAATAATCTTAAGTGGCACTTAAGACCCGCTAGTCATTTGCAAACGAGGACACATATGGAGCAAGAGAGAAGCTTGTGGGATGTGGTCACTTTTAGATTGGCTGACCTTTTCGATCTTGCTTTCCCTTCTTGAAAACCATTCGATCTAGCGGACTAAAAACTACTGAGTCTACGAAAACACGTTGATCTCTACCCGCTTAAAATCTACGCGCTCGTACATATTATATATATCCTTATTTTCCCTTATTGTTTCATACTCCCACTCTGTTTCAGTCTGTCCCTTTCTCTTTTTTGTCTGAAAGAAACCCTTATATTCCCGCCTAAAATATTTGACGAGGAACATTTAATTGATGCTGGAAACAAATAAACTCCTGCAATTGATAATTAAAACTGTCCAGTGCATGAACTTTCCCATTGATTTCAACGTACGTGGGTCCAACATTTCAGTTTTGGTCCAAACCTCTCGACTGGCCACACGCATAATTTTGATGATAATGTTTCAGTCTTGAGTAGAATCAACAAACTCACACATTCCCCCAAAAATTGACAATAGAGACATGGTGTCCTGGAGACTCTAAGTTTCCTCAGGTTTTCTCCCTGATTCTTAATCCACAACTCAAAAAAAATCGACTCGTGCCAAGCTGAAAGTGAAAAGAACGAAGGGGTATCGCCCACGATATCTTAAAACCTTTCAGCTATCACTATCACCAAAAGAGAGTAGGCCAACACGTTTAAGTTTTGAAGCATTCTTTTAAAAATTAAAAAAAAAAATTGTATTAAATTATGTATTCTATGGTAATAATCATAGATTGTTGAGAAAATTTACTGCAGATAGCGCTGTGTTGGTATGTAGACTGGGTTACATTTATCATTTCTTTAGATTTGCGGTTTAGATTTGTTTCTGTTGTTTATAATCGCGTTGCTGCGGCCCCATTTTTTGTAAATGTATTTTTGGATTGCACATTTAATGGCGTCTACCATAAACTACCATTCCAGCAATAAATTTTTGAAATAAAGTATTACCATCAATACATTTTTGAAAAAAAAAATATTACCAGTAATACATTTATTAAAAATATATTACCAGTAATTCCTTTTTGAAAACAAATATTGCCAGCAATACATTTTTGAAAAAAAGAATCATCAGCAAACATTTTTGAAAATATAAAATATTACCAGCAAATCCTTTTTGAAAAAAATATTACCAGCAATACATTTTTGAAAAAAAATATTACTAGCAAAATATTTTTGGAAAATGATTATTATTAGGTTGGTGTTAGAATAATGACGTAATAATGTCCTTTTTTGACGTTAAGAAATACGTTAAAAAACGACATTATTACGTCATTATTTTTGCACCAACCTAATACCAGCAATACATTTTTGGAAAAAATATTACCAGAAAAGCTTTTTGGAAAAAAAGTATTACCAGCAATAAAAATCTTGTCGGCCATAAATAGCCCGTTGGGGTTGATATGCCCTAAAACCAAATAATAATAATAATAATAATAATAATAATAATAATAATAATAATAAATAAATAAATAAATAAATAAATAAATAAAACAAACCAAAGACACAAAGACAAACTTTACTAAGAGCCACAAAGGATAGGAAATTGCGGACATTCATGATCGCCCACGTACTGAAGGCGAAACGACAATTTGTTTATGAAAAGGCCAATGGTTGACAAATACATGACTTACCAAATATATTATTGTTCTTTTTTTCCTAAATTTCAGGATTTGAGTAATGCAGGAGTAATGCAGGAGTAATGCGGCAATTCTTAATAAATTTTCTACAGCTGAACTTATTGAAGGAACGACCTCTACAGGAGTTAACTAATAAATTATTGATTTGTTTTCTGGAAGCTGATGGATCGACCTATTCAGAAATTATTCGGCAGAATATTAATTGAGGCTCGTAAGATTGGAGTTTTAAAGTATATACAATTCATCTATTGAATTACTGATATTTTTTATCCAGAAATTTCAAAGTTCGACCAATACACGAAATATCTAATAAATTATTGATTTGACCGCTGGAAGCTGAAGGATCGACCAATCCGGAAATTATTCAGTACCGTATTGATTGTAGTTCGTACAATTGGAGGGACAAACTGTATAGAATTCTTCTATTGAATATCTCATTCTCTCAAATGTCGACCAATACACGATTTATCTAATAAATTATCGATTAGTTCTCCGAAAACTGAATGATTGGCTTATTCAGGAATTATTTAGTAGATTATTGATCCTTTGGTTTAAAATTGAGGGATCAGCCTAAACCCGGGTTACCTAAGAAGTTATTGATTTGTTTACTGATAATTGAAAGGTCGATAATCCAGGAAATATTTTGTACATAAGTTACCGGTTCTCATATTAACGAGCAACATATATATATATATACATATATATATATATATATATATATATATATATATATATATATACATGATTCGGCTAATAAATTATTGATTTCTTTTCAAAAACATAAATGTTCGACATATACACGAATTATCTAATACATTATTGATTAGTTAGCCGAAATCTAGATGTCTAATTTATTCAGGAATTATTTAATTATTGATTTTTGAGCTTGAAATTGAATGATAGATGAATATACTGTTTATTTAATATTTCTTGATTTGCTCCCCGAAAATGAAAAAAAAATACTGCATACACGTTATTAATCCTAATTTCTGGAATGAGGTGGAATTAATCTTTGCATAAATACTATTCGGATTATTATGCATATATCTCTTGTCACTATCACAACTTTTCGACCGCTGTTACTTACGACCTTCATCAGATGTATAATAATATAGGAATTCTTAACTGAACCCATTTTAATCTACAGAGGTAGACTGTTCTTCATCTGCTGTCTCTATTTAGGGATATCGTCCAGCTCCTTATTTTGTACTACACCTGTATTACTCTCCTTTCAATGAGTCAAAGCTCAGGGATTGAACTGACAATTACGATGTCACAGAATTCGCAAACCAACTTTTAATCCACTTAGCTTGCAGGGTCGGGCAGTGTGTTCTTGGACTCAGGAGCGAGAAAAAGAGCGAGAAAAATAACCGAGCAGTACTAAAAATAGTAACTAGACAAGATATCACTAGACACGAGCAATGAAACGAGAACTGTCAATTCCCGTAGATTAAATAAAGGGTTCTGTTCAGAATTCCTAGGTAGATATACACCTGATGAAGTCTAGATGGCACAACGGCCGAAACGTTGTTATAACAGCAACAGCAACAGAAATGAGAACTATGGTTCGAATATAAGTAGTGTAAAATAACGAGTTACTTAATAAATTATTGATTTGTCCCCCGAAAATTGAAGTATTGACGTACTCAAGAATTTTTTTTATAAATTTCTGATTGTGAATTTTAAATGAACGACCTATACTCGAATGATAGTTGGCCAATTAAGGATAAGTTTTTTACGGTTCTATTCTCCTCCCCCTTGAAAGATTACACTCTGTTCTTTGTTGTTTTTTGTACAGTTTTTGAATCTCGGCGGTTATCAGACATTAAATCTTTATTTATATTTTTTACATTGTTCGGTCTGTTGTCCTCATTTTTATTGCCATGTTCACGACGTTTCGTTTATTGTACGCCGCGGCCTTTTTCAGGTGTTTTGAATTTGAAACTGAACCTTTTATTTCGTTCACTGGGGAAGATTGTATGTTTATTTCGTCCCCGTGGACGAAATAAAGGGTTCAGTTTTAAATTCAAATAACGGGGCGCGCAATGGTCGAAACGTCGTGAATATAGGAATAAAGATTAGGACAACAGTTCGAAAAATATAACTAATGTAAATAACTACAATAACACATCTCAGAAATATAGACATATTAAAGCCTTGTTATGTAAATATGGATCTCTTGAAAGATAGATTTTGTAATTTTAATTGCGACTCTGTACTTTTTCTGGAGGAATTATTTTGGGGATATTCGATTTCACGATATACAATCCAAACGCCGGATGATCACTCGTGATGCCGTTGAAAGGAGCCATGGGATATTATGACCATTCCTTTAACTCTGACATTTCCTATCGATAAAATTTCCTTATTTTTTTTTAATTTTATTTACAGTTGTGTTCTTTTCAATTTCCCACTAAAATTGTTAATGTATTCTGTTCGACAAGAGGTTCAGGTTTGCAAATTTTAAATGCTTCACATAAGGCGTCAAGTTAAACAAATTGAAAATAATATTAAAAGTAAAAAGAAAAAAATCACCAAGGATTGGCTTTTCGATAAGAAAATAACAAAAAAAAAAAAAAAAAAAGATTTTAATGTTTGTGGAATTCTGGCCATGAAGCGGTAGGTGATTGTTGGAAATGGGCAAAAATAAATTGAATTTTTAAAATGAAAACGAGGTTTGAAAAAAAGGGAAAAAAAAAACTCGTGTTTTTTTTTTTGTTTTTTTTTTTGTTTTGGTTTCTCGTTGGGGTTTCTGTGAAAAAAAAATCTTCTAACGCAAGGTCTATTGAACGTCCCTCAAATATTATGCATTCATAAATATTTAATAAAATAAGAAACTAAAGTATAGAAAGTACACTGATTTGTGAGTTTTCCGCGGTAACTTCCGTCTGAGTTTGCACAAAATTTCAGCTTTTCCCTTGGTGTAAAATTTTAACTGACGTTTAAGCTTACATTATATATATATATATATATATATATATATATATATATATATATACACAAACTCACATCAATCCAACTAAAAGTACACACAAACACACACACACATATATATACATATATATATATATATATATATATATATATATATAGATAGATAGATAGATAGATAGATAGATAGATAGATAGATAGATATCGAGTGTATAATAGATAGATAGATAGATAGATAGATATCGAGAGTATAACAGATAGATAGATACATAGATATCGAGTGTATGATAGGTAGATAGCGAGATAGATATCGAGTGTCTGATAGATAGATAGATAGATAGATACATAGATAGATATCGATAGTATAAATCATAGACAGATTTCAAGTGTAATATATATAGACAGATTTCGAGTGTATGATAGATAGATAGATAGATAGATAGATAGATGGATAGATAGATATCGAGTGTATAACAGATAGATAGATAGATAGATAGATAGATATCGATAGTATAAATCATAGATAGATAGATTTCGAGTGTAATATAGATAGACAAATTTCGAGTGTATGATGGATAGATAGATAGATATATAGATGGATAGATAGATAGATATCTAGTGTATAACAGATACATACATAGATAAGATAAATAGATAGATTGATAGATAGATGTCGAGTGTATAACAGATAGATAGATAGATAGATAGATAGATAGATAGATATCGAGTGTATGATAGACAGATAGAGAGATAGATATATATCGAGTTTATGATGGATACATAGATAGATATCAAGTGTATACAAGATATGTATATATATATATATATATATATATATATATATATATATATATATAGATAGATAGATAGATAGATAGATAGATATCGATAGAATAAATCAGAGATAGATTTCGTGCGTATAAAAAATTGATAGCGAGATAGATATCGTGTGTATGATAAATAGATAAAGAATAGATAGATAGATAGATAGATAGATAGATTGATTTCAACTGATAGATAGATAGATAGATAGATAGATATTGATAGTATAAATCATAAATAGATTTCAAGTGTAATATAGACAGACAGATTTCGAGTGTATGATAGATAGATAGATAGATAGATAGATATCGAGTGTATAACAGATAGATAGATAGATAGACATATATCGATAGTATAAATGATAGATAGACAGATTTCAAGTGTATGACATATATATATATATATATATATATATATATATATATATATATATATATAGATAGATAGATAGATAGATATTGAGTGCATAACAGTTATAGATAGTCATATTTCGAGTGTATGATAGATAGATAGGTAGTTAGATATCGAGTGTATAACAGATAGATACATAGATAGATAGATATATATCGAGTGTATGATAGATAGATAGCGAGATAGATATCGAGTGTATGATAAATAGATAAAAAATAGACTGAGATAGATAGATAGATAGATAGATAGATAGATAGATAGATAGATAGATAGATATCGATAGTATAAATCATTGATAAATAGATTTCGAGTGTAATATAGATAGACAGATTTCGAGTGTATGATAAATAGATAGATAGATATCGAGTGTATAACAGATAGATAGATAGACAGATAGATAGATAGACAGATAGATAGATAGATAGATATCGATATTATAAATCATAGATAGATTTCGAGTGTAATATAGACAGATTTCGAGTGTATGATAGATAGATAGTTAGATATCGAGTGTATAACAGATAGATAGATAGATAGATAGATATCGAGTGTATGATAGATAAATAGCGAGATAGATATATATCGAGTGAATGATAGATAGATAGATAGATAGATATCAAGTGTATACAAGATAGATATATAGATATATATAGAGAGATAGAACTCGATAAAATAAATCAGAGATAGATTTTGAGTGTAATATAGATTTCGAGTGTATAGTAGATAGCAAGATAGATATCGAGTGTATGATAAATAGATAAAGAATATACTGAGATAGATAGATAGATTTGAACTGATAGATAGATAGATAGATATGAATTGACAGATATAGATAGATAGATAGATAGATAGATAGATAGATAGATATCGATAGTATAAATCATAGATAGATAGATTTCGAGTGTAATATACATAGATAGATTTCGAGTGTATGATAGATAGTTATTAGGTTGGTGCAAAAATAATGACGTAATAATGTCGTTTTTTGACGTAAAAAAACGTCAAAAAACGACATTATTACGTCATTATTTTTGCACCTACCTTATAGATAGATAGATAGATCTGCTCATAAATGTTTCGTTCTTTTCGTATATATATTTGTCAGCTCGTTATCTATGTTGACAGCAGAACATTTATTCGAATTATCTAACGTGTTAAAGCTGTCCTTTTGACTCCTTGATTTTAAGCTCATACTAACTTAATCTAAATTTCATGTACTTTCATCAATGGCGCCTACAAAACCTGTCTTTCAAATAAATACACCATCTTTCCCTACGCATATTCCTCATAATATTCACCCCATAATCCTTAATTTCTCATTCATACACTAGTTTCATTTCTACATAGATGCTTCCACACCACGATTGTTAAATATCTCGTCTCTCCAAGTTAATTATTTTTAAGTATTCAGCTGTCTTATTAGATTTCAAGTGTCTTCTTCAGTCACTGACTTCAATTACTCACCGAAATCACCACTCTTTAATTCTATAATATTCGTTTAATTTTTAAAGCAACATACAGTTTAGCGTTTCATTGAGTTAGTCCATCGAATCAAGAAAACGTTTTGGAACCACAACATTTTAGGAAATTACAGAAATTCATGCAACTGTGACTTTGAGATATATATATATATATATATATATATATATATATATATATATATATATATATATATATATATATATATATATATATATATATATATATATATATATATATATATAATGAAATGAACAAATTCCGACAATTATTTCAGGACATTTTTTATGTTTATAGATACACATATTTAAGTAAATGTTCTCTTTTATAATAAATAGTATTAATAACATTTACCGGCCTGAATGTCCGAGACATTTTCATAGAAAATTTTCGCCCGCCGACAGGAATCGAACATGTATCCTATACGGAACCGTCATTTAGCCTCACGTGCGTATAACCGTTTCGGCCACAGAGGAGCATTCGGCTAGGAAGGTCGATTTTACTGTCTTTAAAATTTAATCTTCCATGAATCTCTCACGTACATTCATATCTGCTCATGGCGTATCAAATGTAAGCAAATGACGTCACACATTATGAAATGGACAAATTACGACAATTATTTTAAGACATTTTATGTTTATGCATTCTTTTTATAGATACAAATATTTATGTAAATGCTTTGTTTTACAATAAATAGTATTAATAACATTAACCGGCCTGAATGTTAGAGAAATTTTCATAGAAAATATTCGTTCTCCGACAGGAATCGAACCTGTATCCTATACTGAACCGTCATTTAGCCTCACGTGCCATAACTGATCGAGCCATGGAGAATCGTTCGATCAGATTAAAAACAGTAAAATCGACTTTGCTAATCGAACTATTCTCAGTGGACATCGGATCGAGAAATAAACAGAGAAATGGAATTACTCCCCAACAAGTGTTTTTGTAGACAGTTTATTTTATAGTGGAAATCATATTGTTATCAAAAGTATGAACTCTGTCTGATCCCTCGATGTGCGAAACTTTTTATGAACATAAACTTAAATTTAAAATTTGGAGAGGTTTAAAAGCGTTAGGCAGAGCTTTTATTTCTAAGGGGAGTGGGGAAGTGATATTGTAAACACTGATGAAATAAATAAAATAAATGACCAATCCGTTTAGAAAACTTCAAAATAATTCTGATGAAGAAATTAGAGTATTTCACGCGGGTTATAGATGGATAGTAAACGAAGGACACCATATCGTTAGGTGACGTCATTAATCTGGACAGAAATATGATTCGAATTGTGTCTGTAAAGTAATTGACAACAGACTGTCGTTCTTCCTACGTTATATCTCCGATATTGCGGTCTTTTCCCCTATAAATATAGGAATTTTTAAGACATACATATTACATTTTCCAAGCCCCCCTCCACTCTGCTTGCTTGGCTAGTCAATTCATCTCGCAGACACTTGCTCAGACACATTTATATTTTTTCAACAAATAAACTAACATATATATATATATATATATATATATATATATATATATATATATATATATATATATATATATATATATATATATATTTATATAATTGTGTATCTGGGAAGCAATCCCTCTTCTATACAAGTTTTATTAAAGACGAAATAGAATCCTTTTTTTCTTTTCTGGATATAAAATAGGAAAGATTTCGGTCAAATTTCAGTATAGCCGAGAGCGTTTGGCTACTTTGTTGGCAATATCAAGAGTGATTTTCTTTTACTGAAAGTATGAACGTTCATGTATGTGTCTAGAGTTACAGGAATGCTTTATTTTCCAAACACGGCCAGAACATTTTGGCCGTGTTCATAGTTGCTGTTATTGAGAAAAGAAACTACTAACACAATGAAAATTAAGGAAAAATCTTTATCGCAATACCTAATCATTCTTCTTCTCATATATATATATATATATATATATATATATATATATATATATATATATATATATATATATATATATAATATCCCACTTTATGCGCTGGTGCTAATCAAACAAAGCAGCTTGATGTATAATAATAAAGCTATAATTTATATTATTATTATTAATAATATATTTTTTAAATACAGACAGAAAGTGCCGAGTTGAGCCCATTCACTGCTATCTATATGCAACATCATTAGGCCGCATATACGCTTTTGAACTCTATCAAGACAGTCATGTGACGATTGAGTCTTCTGAATTCTATCAAGATAGGTAAAGAAGTTTTATCTGATCTGGCTCTTGTAAAGAGAGAGCATCTGGGGAGGAGTCAGATACTTACTTCAACGGTATAAGCAATCTACCATTTTAACAACATCTTTAGCGATCGGTCACATGTATGGGTTTCATTTGAGTTGTGACGTGAACACGAGTCCAAAAAGACATTCAAGGAAAGGTTCGTCCTTGAGAGAACAACCATTCAATATGATACGTGAAATGTTGGTCTCGGCTCGGTGATGGTGAAATTTACTACTTTGGCTTTGTAGGCATTGAAAGTTACAAACCAGTCCTACCCCCGCCACATTGCGCATCCATCATGAGGTCAGATAAGAGTTCAGCTGCCAGGTTCTGGTCATCCAAGACTGCAGTTTCGACTGTATACTTTTGTATCATCCTCAGAGAAAATCACTAAATATCTGCGTATGTTCTTACCGCGAATATCGTGATTTTCGAAACGTAGCTTAGCTGCGGCACAAGGCCGAAAGAGTGAGACATAGAGTATTCTTCGAACTCACTATTTAGTCGCAACGGATTTATTGAGACTAGCTTGTTATCCATTACCCCACGAGTGACAAAATGATTATCTAAGCGCAGCTTAGATGTGGCGCTAGGCCGAAAGTCGGTAACACATACTAAGAATCGAACTAATCATTCATGTTTAATCTAGCAAGACAAATGCCAAAGTTAGGATTCTTTTCTCCGTTGGTAGTTGAATAATTAAAATAATTAAGATACTTCTTTGTACTGTTTTACTCAAATTAAGGAGTGACCATGATGGCAACTGCTAGCCGAAATATTTCCATAAAAATATAAATCATTCGTTGTTTTTTTTTTCTTTCTTTTAATTATGCAACTGTCAACGGAGACAAGCATCCTAACTTTTGATACGAAAAGTCATGTACCTTGTTATAAACATATGTCAATGATTTGATTCGAACAGGAATAAGAGAAACAAGATTCTACAACCATAGAGTTTTCATTTTTTTTTCCTTGATTTTAATTCTTAACCGTTTCGAAATTCTTTGGACTGTTTTACTCAAAATAAAGGTTGACCAAGACTGTCAACTGTTAGCTGAAATATTTCCATAAAAAAGTAATCATTTGTTGGAATTACATTTTTTTTTCTTTCTTTGAATTAAGATAAATTCCGATCGTAAATATGAATCAGAAAGAGAAGTGAGGTGAGAAGGGAGCGTAGGAAAACAGCGGTATTGGCCTCAGGTGTTTCAGATAACTTGTCATTAACAAAACTCCAATGGTTCTATCTGTTAAAAGGACTAGATAAATTCGAAATCTCTTCCAAAGATGCCATAGCTATCAAAGCTGTGGATTCCACACATTGACAATGGCCTAAGACGATCGGATTATTGATTTATTTTCTCGTGAAGTCATGAGCAAATTTTGGTTCGCCGTCTGGATGTGGCTCTTTTAGCTTTTGGAAAGACACGGTTTATACAACATATGATTCCTTCATTCCCACTTGTTCACTCACACGATCTCATACCCAGGCATAACCAAATACATACTACATAATGATTAAGTACATTTTTATCGACTTTTGTTACCATTCGTTGACGGTAACGTTGTCAGCATTTTAAACCATTGGCAATTTTCCCTAAGGAAGATCATACGTGTAAGCATATTTTGCTTCAGAAAAAGGAAATGTTTATAATAATAAAAAGTAATTAATTTTGTATTTTCAAATGAATAAATTAAAAATAAATTACTCGCAGAAACGTGTGTTAATCAAACTGTCATCCATAATACACTAATACTTAATTTTTTAACTATATAGCCCCCACCCTAAAAGAAAATCAGAATTTCTCCATTTCTAAAGCAGATGTATACGCGTATGATTTTCTGTACTGAAAATAATTGAGAGATGTTCAACGGAATGATACAATGAATATTTTTAGTAGTGTGGTTCGCCTTATGGTGGGCCATATTTAATGCGCCCTACTAGTCAAGCACATGCCTGATCTAGGACATCACTGATTCTAGTAAAGAATGAAGCTGGGCCATCAGAAGTGGACCCAGCAAAGTAAAATACTTACTGGTTATCGTTCAGGAGGCTGTTCCGTTTGTGGTGTTCAACGAACTTCTTGTTGATTATGGACGTGAAGAGTTTGTTGATGACACTGAGGAGGTAAATGGATCGATATTGAAACGAGAATAAGCGCACATCAGCATTCATAAGAAAATATGGCATGCAGATGACTCTTTCCAAAGATTTGGGAATTTTCTATCCTTCAGGCTGTAGTAAAACAATTTTTCCAAGTTTTGAGATAACTCTTGAACAGGTCACATTTTTTTGGAAGAACTGAAAACAGAGAACTGCTGAAAATATAGATCCGTGAGATCCCAAAACAAGAAATCTGAATTCCTTCTCGTCGACAGTTCGGAAACTAAGGGAAGAGTGGCCACAAGTCTGACGTACTATTTATCCCATAGCTTGGGTAGGGAAGATGGATTCATATAGCCCCCATGAGTTTTGGCTTCAATCTGAAAGTAACGAAATTGACTGACTGATTTCACGTTGCGAAACAATATATATATATATATATATATATATATATATATATATATATATATATATATATATATATATATATATATAAAATTATTTATTCGAAAATTATAAAATCACTACAAAAATAGCCATTTTGTTTCAACACATCTGGTGTCTTATAAAGTGATGGTGTTGAATGTAGAATAAAGGGTTTTAAACGGCTCAAATCAATTAACAACACCTCGCAAGGGGAAACGCTGTTACATAAGCTGGAATGGCCAATAAAAATACAAGTATACGAGAATTAAAAAAAAACTTAACAACGAACTAAGGTTATAATAACTATTTAATGCTTTAATGTTGGAGGTAGACTAAAATAGAATTTATTCTAACTAATAAGTATTATTATTATTATAAGTATTATTAATTAAATTATACGATTAAATTTGAAATAAAAAATTAAAATTAACCATTTTAAAAATTAAACTCTATTAAGTTTAAAATTATAAAATTACTGAGGGGAAAAGAAAATTACATATGTTATTCTATTTATTTTGTTTTTATCGAAATTAAGTTGGAATAGACGCTAATATCAAGTGTTTTTCAGAGATTCATGACAACGTAGATACATTTGAATTCGAAATATAGGCAGGGGAGGATGACATCTTGCAAAAGATAATACATACACAATCAGATTATAATACATACGTACGCGGACGTATTTAGATATAAACATACACACAAAAAAAGTGACGAGACAGGAAATATCTCCACGACCCTTTACCAAAAAAAAATAAAATAAAACATACATCACAATGAAAGGAGCCTGTAAGTTACCATACACACAGACGCCGATAAAGACACGTACATAAACACACATATATTGACAAAGTCATTCGGTTACAGCAACCAATAAATATTTAAGATTGAAAGTGTTATTAAACGAATTCTAACCACTTATTAAAATATAAATTATACGGGCAAATAGGTAGATAAAAATGGTCTAATAGAACAGAGGAACAATCCATTGAGAAATGAAGGACATTAAAACAGATATATTCGTATAAAAATCATATCACCTAATATATAAAACCGAAAATTCTAAACAGAAATATATATAAAAAAATATATATATTTCATATATAACATCATACGTACAGTAGGTGAACGAAAAAATGAAAACTACCTACAGATGTATGTGTACACGCATTCTTCACTACAGACGAAAACACAGAAAAGCCTACCTACAGACAAACATATACACACATATATACATATACAGGCATACACACATACACATATATGTATCTACACATACGTACATATATATACGCATACGCATATGCGTATATACACATACAGAAGCAAGCATAAATATGTCCAGCCACATGCCAACGTAAAAAAATAAACAAATATAAATTAAATATATATACATACATAAATCTACATATATTTTAACAATATTACCTTACTGACGATAAAGTACAGTAATGTCCATAATAATTTTAAAATGTAACGAGGCACTATCGTTGATTCAATCTATAAGCAATTAAAAAAATCCTTATGAAACAAAAGTAGATTTTAGTTAGTATTGATGATACATTTCAAGACACAAAGATATACATACATATACATATACGAAGACATATGAACATAGATCTATTAGGTTGGTGCAAAAATAATGTCGTTTTCTCACATAGTAACATATGTGAGAAAACGACTTTCTTTTTGCACCAACCTAATACGTTTACGTATATATGAATCGATCTATCTATCTATCTATCTATCTATATATATATATATATATATATATATATATATATATATATATATATATATATATAAACATGTATGAATACCCATATTAACACATTTACCATATATATATATATATATATGTATATATATATATATATATATATATATATATATATGCATACATATACACATATACATACATACAAACATACATATACATATATACACACATATACACACACATACACCCGCACACATGGCCACAAACCAAAGTTCATATACCTACACATACACACAAACAAGCTCACATATGAGAGATGTCAACACACACACGCACACACACACACATGCAAACACACACACACACACACACATATATATATATGTATATATATATATATATATATATATATATATACACACATACATACCGATAATTATAAGTACAGATAAATACGCATATACTCATAAACACATACTCATTCAACTATACATATACATTCATACACAAGCACATACATACACATGTACATATATATATATATATATATGTATATATACACATACACACAAACTCACAATTACACACATATATTTATATATATATTTTACTGAGAAGTTAAACAATAACAAAATCTACTTCCGTACCTGATGATGTCTGTAGGAACAGACGAAAGCTTGTAAAAGATTAAAAAGACGTTATGCAACTGGAATTTATAAACAGGGATCATATCATTCATATACAGGTTCGTGGTTGGTGTATCTTATTTATGTGTTTGCGACGATGTATTCTCGCTATTTAAATCATTAACATCTATATCTGTTTTATGTATGAATGATTCATGAATTATATATATATATATATATATATATATATATATATATATATATATATATATATATATATATACACATACATGCATCCCTACATATACACACATAAATTT
>OZ010606.1:43365946-43430946 GCA_963932145.1 Acanthosepion lycidas
GCTAGCACGAAGCTACAAATCGTCGTGTTCGAGGGCTTGAGCATGATAGCGTTGCTGAGATTGTTGATTATGCTAGATAAAGCGCGCGCTCCAAGAAACTGTAAGTAAGGTCTGCTCAGCATAGTTGCAGCGTAAACCACAAGTGGACTCTGCGGGTTTTGAACAAACACAAAATGCGCCTGAGCAAGCGTCTGCAATAGGAATTAGTTAGCCGAGCTAAAAGACAGGTAGCTTCGAATACGAAGAGTGGCCATCTAATACTACTAGGACACATACACACACACGCAAACACACACACACACACACACACACACATATATATATATATATATATATATATATATATATATATATATATATATATATGTATATACATACATATATATAAACTACAACAATCAACCCCAAAATTGAATAAATAGTCTTAATTATCTTCCCAAACCAAAACAAATCTTTTAAATAAGCGATATATTTTTTTTACTATGTTAATAAAAAAACCGATTAAAATAGAAATAAAAGTGTGTGTGTGTGTGCATTTAGGCAGCATATTTTCATTGATATAGATAGTTTAGTTTAGACTAATTATGTATATTTATTTTAGTTTCAATCCTTTCAAGACGACGAATTAATTTCTTATTGGCTGCAGAAAATTAATTTTAAAAAATCCGAAAATTTTCTTTCAAATAATTTTTACTTTGACACCTACTTTCAATCTTATCTGAAACCTTCTTCAGGGACTTACAATACCTTTGCATAGAGTTCAAAACAATTTTCACTTTTCGTTTACATCGTTACAAATTGCAATATGCAAGGGAGAAACTTTTGTTATTTTTTTTTTATTTTAATATTTAAAAAATGAAAAAGATTTTTAATGTTTTAGTTACAATAATTTAATTTAATATATAAAACTTTGCTGCTACAAACATTTAAGAACTTTGTTGCTATACCCGTAATTGATTTTATTTACGTTTGTCCGCAATTCTCTTAGATAAATTGTTGCCAGAATTTTAATTTTATTATTATTTTGGTGAAGTACTAATGAATTTTCGACTAATATCTGTCTAAACAATGAATTTGGATTTGAGTTTTCATTTAAATGTTCTGAGATCGAACTATCCTCATTCAAATTAAACGTAAGCCGTCTCGTCAATGTCGTCCTTGTAAAACCAAGATATGTATTCATATTTTGATTTGTGATGCAATCTCCAAAATGCATTTAAATTGATATACAATATTGGTCTTTTGTAAGATGCCAGTTTTGAGTAAAGTAAGGCGGCACATTATTCCGCTTCCAGTAATGATGTGCATGTCGTCTTCATAGGTGAAGATATTTACGTTCAGTACAGACACTTGAACATTGCTGGAAGAGTTTCATAACCTATGCTGATGGTTACACGCGGAAAATATTATTTCGTATTTGAAAATCTTCTCTAGGTAAGGGTCATAACTTGCTTCTTATTTCTGTATTAATTTTAGTTGCACGAAAAACGGGGGAATTATTTTAATTCTTTTTTTTTTTTTTTGAGCATGCCCCCGTGTACAAATTTTAGTTCGCACAGAGATGTAGTCAGGTATATTACGTAGGTAGATTAAAGCTCATATAAATCTAAGATAATTTCATATAAAAACGGATAATAAGAGATTGACAATACGTTGTCCTGATAGATAAAATTTGCCACATAACTCTCTTACATCGATCAATAAATATTCGTATCAATTTTCGCTTGTAATCCGACACATCGTTGTGCATAGATGAACGAATACACAATCGATTTCTTTTGTAGCCACCTGACAAACTACATCTCGTAATTATATATATATATATATATATATATATATATATATATATATATATATATATATATATGTGTGTGTGTGTGTGTGTGTGTGTTTTACTTTACATCTGCAAAAGGTTTTATGATGAATTTCTAGAAAAGACTGATGCACAGTACATAAAATTAACCACGGATTTCTATACACAAGGCGCGTTATCTTTGTGAGCGCTCATTCTCTGTCACATTTACTATGTGTCGTCGCTTTATTACGTACCTATTTACAGCTGATTTCACCGCGAACGTCTATTTATCTCAGTGTAAACTGCGCACGCGCTATGGCAGTCGGAAATACAGGAATTTATGATCAAAATGAAATATGGTTAATTATAGATTTTAGATCCCGTTAAGGCGAATAGAAAGAAAAGAGATGAAGAAAAACGAGTAATGTTGGCAGACTAAGATGTAAGGAAGGTGAAATATGGCGAGAGAGAAGAAGAAGAAGAAGAAGATAAAGAAGAAGCAAGTGTAGAAGGAGTTTGAGAAAGGGGAAAACTTCGAGAGAGAAAATGGAAGATAAACATAGAAAGCTCTATGAGGAGTATCACCTGCTTTAAGGAAAGAAATAGCCGGAAAGTGAATTAGAAAAGCGAAACAGGGAAAAGCAGTGAGAGAGAGAGAGAGAAGAGGGAGACAGATAGAAAGAGAGAGAGAGAGAAGAGGGAGACAGATAGATAGAGAGAGAGAGAGACAGTGTGTGTGTGTGTATGTGTGTGTGTGTTCGTGTGCGTGCGTGTTTGTGTGTATGTGTGTGTGTATCTGAAAAAGATGGACGACCAGAAATAGAAGAAAGAAAGATGGAACCTATTCAGGCACAGCGGAGGAGAATATACCCCAAAATTGCGGAAGACGAAGTGACGGACATGCCAAGATAGAACGAAGGAAAATTGCACAGAAAGCGACGGAAGATGGGGAAAACTGAGAGACTAACCAGAGAAATGGAAGAAAGATGAAAGACCTTACAGACTGACTTACAATGGAGGACATGTGTGCGACAAGAGGAGTCAAGAGAACCTCAGTGACTAGGACAAAACTAAGGCAGAAACGGGGAATTTTGATATACTGATACATAACGAATGTCTTAATGAAGATATGTAGAGATCTGAATTGGATAAAAAGAAACACAAGTGTATATCTAAGAAAACTGAGAAAATCTAGAACGTAAGAAAATGATTCAAACTAAAATATAATCATTGAGAATGAATCTGTACTTGAAAGAATAAAACAAATGTACAAGAATTATTTATTTAGAAAAATGACACTCTGAAGAACGAGATAAAACACACAATAGTTATGTGACACTATTTGGCTTGCTAAAAAAGAAAGAAGAAAAAAAGGCGAGAATTAAGCCATCACGAAAAGGACACTAAGCGGTGTTATTTTTCTGGCAAAGTGGAAAAAAAATTTATTTCCATTGTCGAGAAAGGAAGATACTGGATTTAATCTGATTTATGTTACGGGGTGGGTGAAAATTCCAGGCTGGTCAAATGACATACAGGGCAGAATTCTAAATGGATAAAAATTCTTTAGGTCTCTGTGGTCCAATGGACATGATGTCCATTGGACCACAGAGATTTACAAAAAACAAAAGACTAAAACATTAGTTATCTACGGAAAGGTCGTTTGGGAAAGGCATCTGTTTTGTGTCAGAACAGGCTATTATAGAGAAACTATTTTATCGGATCAGTAATTGGCAGCAAGAATGCAAATACGTTCACATGACCACCCACTTGATGCTGGCGAAAATCTGATTGAGGAATTCCAGGTGACATTTGGGATAAGAACTGCGATTAAGTGACCACACTACGAAAGAAAAGAAAGAAAAGAAAGAAAAGGGAAGATAATTTTTTTTCTTTGAGCAAGATTTTTTAAACCGAGGCTAGTCTGGCCACACCGACGCTGCTGAGCGCCCATTGGCTGAATGGTGGCATGAGCGTTAGGCGGAGGTAATCATGTGAAGAAGGAGGGGAGGCCTGTTGCGCCCCCCTGAAGGGATAGGTGTGAGATGCCACTGTGAGAGCGAGGGTAAACCCGATGACACCCTCTGAGGGTATGGGTGAGATACAAATATGAGAACAAAAGAAGGTGGGAAGACGGATTACTTCCAAAAATGGAGAATAATGAAATTTTCCTGACCAGAAAACAAAGAAGTGGATTGTGGGTTTAGAATTATCAAGGAACCTCAAACCCCGACAAGCCCACCCCGGTCTTGGTCGGTGTCCATATAAGCAGAGTCGCAGCGAGTTAAGTTCAGTTGAGTTCGAGTTCCAGTGCCAGTTGGGGTTGGAGACAGACAGGCAAGCAGTTGCAGTGAGCTGAGATCTCTGAAGACCCACCTCGCAGAAGCTGACTAAGATTCGCGCATTATCGACCTCAACTTCTAATCAAGAACAATTTATTTTTGAAGAACGACTTAGACTCACACCACCGAAACAAGTTTTACGAATATCGCCTGAAGACACACCAAGAACCAGTTTCTTAAAGAACAAACTTAAGATGTTAAGACTCGCCTAACAAACACAAAGTGTCACGAATCCATATAGCGGGTTGGGAAGTAGACGCAGTCCTGTATTCAGCAACCAGATATAAAATATTGTTATCCTTTCTTTTAACACATTTGAACTTTTATTATTTTATTTTGTTTTACATATACTTGTGCGATATCACCCTTATTCGAACTCGACTTGCATTACGGCCCGGCGACTGATTGAATTCGTCTGCCTAAGATCAATTCACAACGTGGATGGGTTAGACTGGAAATCAAAACAGTTACTTCGGTAACCAGACTTTGGAGGCGAGCTGGGAACGACAAGGCTGATACCGAATCTAACCAGATTCACATCCGAATCACCAAAAGGTTAGAACGTCACATTTGGTGCCGCGACCAATACCAAGCCAGTTGGTCGTCACAGGACAAGATAGCACGACCGACGCGGCTAGGCAGATGACACATTTGGCTCAGCGACACCGGGGGGACGTCACAGTTATTCTGTATAAGAAAAATGATAGTGTATATTAAAGGACGACATAAAACGTATACAAATAATGTAGTTTGAGAAAAAAGACACTCTACTTTAAAGAATGAGATAAAACATAAAATAATTATTTTGTATAAGAAAATGATAGTGTATATTAAAGGACGACGTAAAACGTATACAAATAATTAGTTTGAGAAGAAAGACGGGGTAAGTGAAAGAAACGGGACGCACAATTTTGTATCATAATGAAGATAATTTTACTCTACATAAATGTGTCGGAGTTATCTCCTCCTATATTCTGACATCACCACTATCTAATTACTATGTAAACTTGACGAAACTCTCTCTCTCTCTCTTTTACTTTTTCAGCGAACTACGACCATGTAATCTTGCGCATAAGATAATCGTTCCCGTTTGTGGGTGATACCATGAACATTATACACACACGAACTCACGAAACACAAAATTTCTACACAGACACGTTAATGTCTTTCTCTATTGTAAATTCGTTTGTGGTTTAATACATACAATTGTATGTACATATATATCGGTTCTTGTTGTTTTAGATTTCTTTAGATAGACTCATTCTTCGAGTCTGCCATATTTCTTGTTTGTTATTTTTCCAGGAGTACACACGTATTTCTTTTCATAATTCGTATATACACACACCCGATCCGCAATAAATGAATGTTGAACGATGTTTGGGAAGAAAACAAATGGCGCCCGGAATGACTAAGAAAATGCGGTCAACAATGAGTAAAGCGAAGAAATGAATGATTACCGCAGCGACAGAGACAAAACGTTGGGGAACGATTTACAAAGTAAAGAACAGAATGAGACAAAATTAAGGGAATTATTTACAATGGCAATGGAAGAGAGAACGCAAAAGAATGAGACACAAGGCCGGAGGATATTTAAGTAAGAGAAATCATTATGGATAGCCTTACAGAGCAACACAGAGCTAAGAAAATATAGTGTTAATTAAAAATGATAAAGGGTAAATGGTACAATAAAAAAAAGGCTATAAAATATGGATGACCTCAATCGCCATAACAGAATGGACTGAATTATACCAGCATATAAACATCGTCTAGACAACGTGGAAAACTGGAACTGTTCGTGGAGTAACCTGCAAAAATAATATAAAATGAAGGTGAATAAAGAGTCACTATGAAGTATAAAGAACACAATTCAATAATTATGTTCCAAATTCTGCTTGACAGACGAGGTGGAAACACAAAATTCGTTAGAAATGAGAGACTAAGTCAGAATGGAGAGGATTGAAAATTTGAAGAATCTAGGATAATTCGAAAAAAAATGTTTGAAGAATACTTAAGAAGATAAGAAACCCTGACGATGATATAAAGAGAAAATGATAAGCAATGAAAAGACAAATCGAGAACAAAAAAATGTTATAGTATATGATTTCGTTTAATGACATTAAAATATCCACCCTTGGTCGAGCGCTAGAATCTCTTTGGTTTTATATTTAATACCGTTAATACAAAGTACGGCCATTCATTGTCCAGGCTCACGAGAAAAAAATCTTTATATCAATAATGATCTTCAGCAGATCAACTATTTTCATAAGATAGCACACTATTTAATAGGCGAAACGATATAAAAGAATTTGATTTCAGTCTAATTTTCTGAGCTAAGGAGTTTTCACTATGAGTTACACTACCTACAAGCGGATTTTTGGGGGTTTTCTACGGACTTTCATGTCCCCCAACTTTACTAGATTTTTTTTTTCTGAAACAGAGAAAAATATATTATGGGTTATATTTACACAATTTACAATTGGTCTATTGTCCTCATCTTTATTGTTGTTATCACTTGTTTTCGGGCGTTGTGTCCTCCGGATTTCATCAGCTGTTCTAATGTGGGCGTTTGCTAGTGTGAAAAGAATTAATGCTTCTACTTTTAATCTGACATATATATTAGATTGGTGCAAAAAGAATGTCGTTTTCTCACATAGTAACATATGTGAGAAAACGACATTCTTTTTGCACCGACCTAATATTACTTCAAACATTATTCTAGTGGAAACTTCGTATTTGAAATTGACGCCCAATGCCCATCCGATAAATGTTACTAAAAAAAGGTGTTCCCCTCTAGAAATCAAACTTGGGTCCAGTCTAAATTTCACACACACACAAACACACACACACACACACACACACACATATATATATATATATATATATATATATATATATATATATATATATATATATATATATATACAAGTATATGATTCGTGTATACGGAATAAATTCCAATAACCAACAATTACTATTTAAAAGACTTAAAAGAGTTCTCAATACAGGGTATAATTATTTATTCAAAAATTATAAAATAAATATATTATAAAATCACTACAAAAATAGCCATTTTATTTCAACACCTCATGTATATAGATGTTATATTCAACATCATCACTTGATAAGACACCAGAGGTTTTGAAACAAAATGGCTATTTTTGTAGTGATTTTATAACTTAATTATATATATATATATATATATATATATATATATATATATATATATATATATATATAGTATTTTTAGATATTATTAATAGAAATCTTATAAGTATAAGAAACTATACTCGCTCGGAAAACCTTCGTTGTATTGATTTGTAAATAAACAAGCGAAAACCAAAGGGGGAAAAAAGGTATAAAAAAAGGAAGAACCAAGAACATAGACGTTAACCGACAATAATCGTCCAGCATACGAGTTCAGAGGTCCAAAGAAAAAATCCCGATGCGAGTACGCAAAATAGCTAAATAATGTGCTCAATACAATGAGTAGAGCAGACCTAGTTAAATCTAGAGAGCCGGACAAACCTAGCAAGGTTTCACCTAAGGCTGTCCTCCCCTGACTATCCGCTTAGATGAAACCTTGGTAGGTTTGTCTGACTCTAGGTTTATCCAGTATTTTTAGATATGTAGGTAACACTCCTTCTTTTATTAAATATATTTTCTATTACTTTTAGTGAATGGCACTTATTGTACACAATTTAAGTCAAATTTCATAAGAAGTTGTACCAGACATCAAACGACTTTTTCGACTCCAGGGGAAACACATCAAAAGTCTTAACACAATTTCATTGTCTGCTTGATACATATATATATATATATATATATATATATATATATATATATATATATATATATATATATATATATATATATATTGTGTGTGTGAGCGTGTGTGAGTGTGTGTGTGTAAATACACACGAGGACTGTTTAAAAAATAAGGTTTCGTCTTTTGTTCCGATGTTGGCAAGTGGGCCAGACCAAGAACCTTTCAGCATTCCTTCAAATAGATAGATAATTATACAGACATAAAACCATTAAAGTAGCTAGATATAGTCCAACTCATATAGATATATTGGCGCAAAAACTGAAATTAAAAATACAAAAAAAATATATATATATATATATACATAAACAACGAGACGGTCATTTTGTCTTTTCATCTGTCCCAGTTTGTGTTCTGAGTATAAAACTAAGAAAAGACAGTTTATATTTTTACTCGCATAAGTCTTGTCTTCCGGTCTCTTATCTACATGACCAAATAACCCTGACAAATGAAATCGTCCTCGCATAATTGATTGACAACAGAGTAACAAATAAAATAAGAAGAAGAAAAAAAGATAAAATGATTCGACTATCTGAAACTTAGCTCAAAGCGTCGAAAGCTGGAGAAACCACGAGAAAAAAATAAAAGAGAAAAATCTATTGATGAGATTGAATAAACTGATGAAGAAGAGAAACGTATCTACTCAGATTTTGCATTCAATCTTTTCATTATTATATGCTTCATTTATAGATAGACATTTTTTTTTCTTTTCTATCATGAAATATAACGGATTTTTTGTCTTAATTTACCGTTAGGCACTTTAAACAAAAATGAAGATTTTGAAAAAACTGGAGTCGACATTTATACGATATCTTTCTTATCGAATGAAAGAATGATTTTGAAATTCTTGACAGGAGGGAAAGTAGATCAGACGAAAGAATCTTACACCATCGGAGATTTTGTGTTCGGAACTGTTATCGCGCGTGTCGGTGAGAATATTACTATTTTCTTCCATCACATACTTGTGGGTCCTAAACATATGGACTTTATGCCAGAAACTAAATCGTTTCATATATAATGTGTGTTGGAGTGGGGTCATATTGCCTACCCAATATTCGTGCTAATGATGTATTATCGTGAAACACAATAATGGTGGCAAATGATTATCTAAGCGTACCTTAGATGCGGCACAAGGCCGGATGTGTGGAACCCCAAATGAGAATCGAACTCATTAATTAGTCGGAGTTGAGACAACCTTGCTAACCATTACACCAGGTCGAAGTGGACACTGAGGTCAACGCCGAGCGGCGTCTATCTTTTTGAACGCAAAATATCGTGTTTGAACGCAAACTTCAAATACACCACACATATGGCCTAGAATATAGAAAATTAAAAATAATTCTGAGAAATAAATGTAAATAAGCAAAAGAGAAATGACTCAACGAAAAGTGTGTTGTAGAATGGCGATCATTGATACGGAAGTTATGCAGAAATTAATAAAAAAAAAAAGTAAATGTTTGCGTAATAGAAAGAAAAAAGTTACAAAGATGTATGAATTAGTTGGAGAACTCTTCCCTGACGGAAGAGCTAAACTAAAATATATGAAAAGACATGGACTACAGTAGTCTGATGTCAGATCAGCACTGGCCAGCTATGAAAGGAACAAAGCAGTAAGAGTAGATGACATTATAATAGAGATACTATAAATGATAGACAATTTTGCTGTTAACAAATTTACGAAAATAACAAATGAAATACACTATATCTTAGAAGATCCTCCTTTGGATCGCTTTCTATGAAACTATGTTACAATTAATGCGATATGCATCGTACAACCAGCTTAACGAGATATGGATATATTTTTATCGCCCAAATTCCGATGAATGGACGACATAACAGAATTTGAGCAGAAATAAGATAGGGACATTGGTACAAGAAATCGTATATTCATGGGCAGAATTATATCGTAAAAAGAAATATAAATGCAGAAACACTATACGAAAGTATTTAATAAACCGTAGCCTACACCCTATTCTTCCTTTCTCTGTCAGTAGCTAGCTCCGCTATTTTTAGAATAATACCGACCTTACAAGACACTCGGCATGCACTCCTCTCCTTGATTGGGGTACGGTGCGTCGTCTCGTTGGGTCTGATTCGGACTTCTCTAAATCTTACGATATTGGGATTGATGGCGGAGTCAAATGATGGAACGAATATGTATGTTGCATACCACAGAGAAGATTGCGTAATTCCTATATCTTTTGTCTCTTTGCTACCAAAGTCAACTTTGAAAATCAAGGCCGCAATAAGAAATCCTTAAAAATATAGAAAACACTGTTGATAACACTAACAGTAGGGTTTTTTAATAGAAAAATAAAAATTAAACTGATTAAGAAAATGTCTCTATTATTTATCGAAATATTAAGTTCTTCCCTTGCCGGATAGAAATTTAAGAAGTCCAGCAGTAATTTCTATAAATTTAGTTGAAGCTGGACTGCACGTTATGTGTGTGTCTGCGTGTTGGCTCCAGCCACGGAAATGAGTGGGTGTTCTTTTAGGTGGCGGCGAGAGCAAAAATCTAACGACACTTCAGTGTCTGCCGTTGTGTGGGTCTTCGTTTATAGAGATAATCCTCCTTAAAATTTAACATATATATATATATATATATATATATATATATATATATATATATATATATATATATATATATATATATATATATATATATATATATATATATATATATATATATATTTTCCACCCCGATCGTCCTAATTTTAGAGGAACTGTTAATAAACACATGGCCCACTTAGAATTTTCTGTCGTTTCTTTCTGTAAAGATGATGGTGTTTTTGTGGGGCGGGCGTACAGCATCCGTATAAACAAAGGCAATGTTTTTTGATTGGGGCTTAACTCAGATAGTCTTCTTAGAATAATTTAGGTAATTCTTTTCCGTAACAATATACGCGTTTTAGATGGATATTCATACTGAATATGAACAGAACCCAGATTTAGGATTTTCGGTATGATCCACATACCTTACTCTGTTTAAGATAATTTGGATAACACTTTTCTATAAAAATATATATTTTTGTACAGATAGTATGAATGTAAATAAAAAACAGATTTAATTTCGCATGACAAAAAATGCATTAATCATATCTTCTTATCGGCAGGAAGCGGTTAAAATGGTGAATCTTGGTTTTGCAAAGCTTTACTAAATCTTGGCAAATAATCCTGATTTCGATACTCTTTGGAACCATTTTTAATTCAATTTATTGCTTAAAATATAATTCTTAACTCGTTTTTTTTTTTTTGTCTTTTTTTCTCAGACATTCAACTTACTCTTCAGAGACTTTCAATAATTATAACGCAATTAGCAGTTCCTCCAAATCAACATCTGGCAATTTCATGCAATTAAACGTTTGAACACAGCCACTTCTTTGTTACAAAAATACAACACACAGATGTAGGTGAACTGCTAGAGAAAATAGTATTTATTTTGGAAAAATCATAGAATAATCCTGAACATATAATGAGAGCTAACCCCGTTGCATACGGATAGAAATTGATACACAAAAAAATAGAAAGATGTGTAAGACAAGGAAGTATCATTTCACTGGATTTATTAAACCTACAATGCAAGATTATTGTTTAGCAAAATAAGTTTAAGAAACAGAAATGACAGTGTTAACTGTAAGAATAGAAAAAAGAATCAGAGGAATTGTCAGATAATGTAGTGTATGAAATCAGAAAGAAAGGATAAATCATCAATTATAAAAAGACAGACTGTATAGTTTTCAGCAAGAGGAAAATCTGAAAATGCAAACCACAAATTGAAGATGTCAAAATCAAGCAAGTACAGAAGCTTAACTATCTGGATATTGTTACTTAACAGAAAACAAAATGTCACACCGAAAGTCGTATTTGAATAGCGAAAGTTGGCTTGCAGAAATTATAAAAAAATATTTAAAATCTAGTGTACCCGTTCAAATAAAACAAATAAAAACAAGAAATTAAAGCATAAATAAAGGCCGCTTCTAAAAATATTAAAAAAAAACTTCTAAACCAGGACTTTATGAATGTAAATGCAGTATTACATTGGTGACAAGGTCCTGTAAATTTACAGTTGAAATGGCTAGATGTAACTGACATTTATCTACTAAGAGTTTATTCTATCGCATTTCTTGCTTGTGAAACTTCTTTCAAGCTTCTCGCTTACTAGTCAAGTTTGATTTAAGTGCAATGCCAGTTGTTATATTGTCTTCGTAATTCTTTCCCTATCTCCTTAATTGTAGTTTTTTTTCCTGATATTTTAACACTCAATATCCCCTTGTGTTTTAGTGACTTTATTGCCTTTTCTTTTCTTATCTTTTTTTTCTGAATAAATGATTTTTAAAAAAAGTTAAACTATGTTACGTTGTAATGTAATCCATATTTATTAACGCATTTTTACATGGATTTTGAAGTTGGTGAAAATCAGCAAAATATTGACTTCTCATATAAACCAACTCCATCGTTTTATCATCGAATTTTTCTCACATATTTCTTGGTTCACACACGAGTATATTTTAATAATATCATTGCAAGTCGATAATGCTACTCAGACGCAAGTGGTTACTGCGAATGGAAGAGAAGAAAACTTTAGTGAGAAGTTGCTCGTGGGCGTTGTATCTCGAGTAGCTCTTAGGCATTGTACAGGGTGAATATCATTGTACAAATAAAAATATAGGGGTTTGATGGCAGCATCTTGCTTTTATCTAATAGCAATTATTCATCCGTTAGTTATTCCCATAATTTTCAAGTGGGAGCTGAAATATAGAGCTTTGGGACGAAACTACATTAATGCGAAATGAGGCATGAACCTTCTGTTATATTCTAAGATTCCATCATATCGATTCTTGTCATAGAATGGCGAGAGAACTGCACAGAATTCAGCAAAATCCCAAAGTCATTGATAGATGAGAATGTCAGCTACGCACGCCGCGTTGTTCACATAGGTCAGGTGAGGTTGCCGGCGTGTCAAAAAGCCTCAAATGTTCTCTAAATGGCCGAGATGAATCACGGAAATTGATTGATGGTCGCTGACTGTTGGTTGAGACGATGGTCACCGTTAATTTACAGCAAACGTCGTCGAGAGCAGGAGCTACAAGAAATTGATGAAAATACTAGACAGGATTATACGACTTTCAGAAGATTCGGTTAATATTTGGAATTAAAATAAATTCACTTATCAGCCATCACAGTTTCCTTCTATATTCACTAACATAAACACGGATCTCTGTCTGTTTGTGCATTTTATTTTCTCTGTCTCCACTTTCTCTCCCTCTCTCTCTTTCTGTCTCAAAAGTCACGTAGCCGTAAATCTAACCCTCTCCATACAGTGTTGGTTCCTACATTTACCGGCCTGAGATCCGAGGAATTAACGTAGAAAAAATTCGTCCTCCGACAGGAATCGAACCTGTATCCTATACGGAACCGTCAATTAGCCTGACGTGCTATTAACCGATCGATCTACAGATGTTCAATCGGTTAGCAAGGTCGAATTTACTGCCTTTAAACTTCAATATTCCATGCATCTCTCACGTACATTCATCTATGCTCAAAGCGTATCCAAATGTAGATACAAAATTTCTCGGACATTCATGTCGGTAAATGTTATAAATACTGTTTATTATAAAGCAGAGCATTGACTTAAGTATTTGTGTCTATAAAAAGAATATATAAACATAAAAATGTCTCAAAATAATTGTCAGACTTTGTCCATTTCATAATGTGTGACGTCATTTGTTTTCTGTCTATCAGTCTATCAGGAACACAGGTGTGTCTGAGTTTCTTATCAGGCAGTTAGGGCATGAAGACATTCGGTAGGCCACTATTCATCATCCCACCGGTCCTCAGAATCAAAACAGAGGCCTACATCCATTGCTTTGAGGAGGTAGTGCTGCCATTATTCAAGAGGGTGCCTGCTGGAAGACACTGTGTCTGCCAAGAGGTATCTGCACCATGCCACACAATAGGAGAAACCAGTTATGGCTGTTAGACAATTTCTGCGACCGCCTCACCCCTTCCATATGGCCACCTAACTCTCCAGACTGCAACGCCCTTGATTATTTTATGTTTGGTGTAGTTGAGCGATAGACCAACAAAACTCCTTTTAGAACCAAAGATAAACAGGAAGCAAGGATTTTGGCAGCATTCACCAACTTAAACCAGGAGACCTTTCAGAAGATTTTCAGAAGTTTCCGAAGCCGTTTGGGGGTCATAGTTGAAGCCAATTTCGGTTTTATTGAATAAATTTACTCTTTAGTGTTTCAATGTATTTTTGTGTCGTTTTGGACAAATATTAGGTTGGTGCAAAAATAATGACGTAATAATGTCGTTTTTTGACGTATTTTAACGTCAAAAAAGACATTATTACGTCATTATTTTTGCACCAACCTAATGTATCTGTTAAAATGAGATTTCAGCATTATTTTCATTTTTGCCTAATTTAAACGACAATTTGTGCATCGTATTCCGTAATATGAACTTTTGTCTTTGTTTTGGTGTCAGGAATCTGAAGAATTCGCGCCCAATGATTGTAAAAGTACTTTTTATACACTCTGTATATATGTGTCTTCTTGTGCGTGTGTACTTCGATTATTATACCACAATGTATAAAGCTTTAATATTAAATTTTAATAATGCCATAAATCGCGGCGTAAAATTCAAGTTTGCAAGTGTAGAAACAATCTTTCCAAAAGTAGGGGTCGGATTATATGTCAGGTATAAAATGTATATTTAAACAAGTGGGAAAGAACTAACAATTACCATATACCCCTTACCGTATTTACTGCGGGCTGCCAAAAATATATCCCACTAAACTTGTGTTTGGTTAACACGTTTTCCATATTAATACAAAAAAGCCATATAAAATAATAAAACAGTCACATAGATTCAATATTCTATTAATGCTACATCACGAATCGCTTCCAACCGCTGATAAACAAACTGTAAATATTCGCTAAGTAACGCTGATACATTGTGCGTTACCTACCGGCGTGTATTTTAGGTGATGTGCTATACAACACCTAAAGAAAGATATTACGGTTAGTGTCTCAATATACATTTAATTGTTGAGACCTTATGCATTTGTGACACAGGTTATCGTGTACTTTTTTCTAAATTCTTTTACACGTAGGTCTAAGTTTTGGGTTACTGGTAGTCTACGATATGTTTGGGGGTCGACTTATAAGGTAGGTATAGGCCTAACTCAAATTTTTGAGCTAAACATGTTGAGTTTGACTTGTACGCCGAAATTTATGCAAGTCTACTAGATTAGTCTACCAGATTTGTCTGCCAGATTGGCCTGCTAGATTAGCCTACCAGAATCGTCAGGAGGCAAGGTGGAGTAATGGATAGCGACTAGTGTTGTGAAATCGAAGAGACGAGTTCGAATTCCAGTCGAATCCATAACATTTACTTACGTGCTAATACCCTTGGGAAAGGTATGAATCCTCTTCTTCTCTTCTCGCTATGGGTAAATAGCAGAACAGACTTTCTAGACTTGGATGGCAACTGGCCTACCGCAGAAAGAAACGGCAATCTACTGCGACGAAAAAAATCTGTCAGTCATGTATGGAAATATACATGATCGCGTATCACGCATGACAAAAAATCTGTCAGTCATGTATGGAAATATACATGATCGCGTATCACGCATGACAAAAAATCTGTCAGTCATGTATGGAAATATACATGATCGCGTATCACGCATGACAAAAAAATCTGTCAGTCATGTATGGAAATATACATGAGCGCGTATCACGCTTGACAAAAAATCTGTCAGTCATGTATGGAAATATACATGATCGCGTATCACGCATGACAAAAAAATCTGTCAGTCATGTATGGAAATATACATGATCGCGTATCACGCATGACAAAAAATCTGTCAGTCATGTATGGAAATATACATGATCGCGTATCACGCATGACAAAAAAATCTGTCAGTCATGTATGGAAATATACATGATCGCGTATCACGCATGACAAAAAATCTGTCAGTCATGTATGGAAATATACATGATCGCGTATCACGCATGACAAAAAATCTGTCAGTCATGTATGGAAATATACATGATCGCCTAAGCGCGTATCACGCATGGCACATAACTGGCTCAGTCTGGCAGATTATTGAGCCACTTTAGTCTGCTAGACTAGATTAGTCTGGCAGCTTAGTTTACCAGATTAGTATTCTAAATTAATCAGCCCTATTTCTCTGCTAGTTTGGTCTGCCAGATTAATCAGCTAGGTTACATTATTACTTTGTGTCCTACTATCAAAGGATGGGAGACTTTTTTTTTTATCGTTGCATCCAAAGCAAGGCGATAAGGCCACTAGAATGCAAAGGTTTATTGTAAGTGAAAGAGAAGGAGAAGACTTGAGTCAGGAGAAGTGATTAGAATGAATAATAAAATAACAGGTTTCAGAAAAGCAGAATATGGCAATTTGCGTTGGTTATAATTTTTGAAGATTGTAGGAGTCAGCGAATCAAAAATAAAAACAAATTTTCACATGGGAGAAACCCAAGATAAGAAATTATTAGTAATACTTTGAGGGTTTTTCTCGACCTAGTTCAACAGTAAAACAGCCCCCCCCGACATATATATATATATATATATATTTACCGGCGGACGAATATTTTCTGTAAAAGTTTCACGGGCATTTAGATCAGTAAATGTTGTTTAATACTGTTTATTATAAACAGAGTATTTACTGAAATATTTGCATGTAGAAAAATCATACCCGGTGGCTAGGATCAAAGTGTAGTATCTGTGCTTTGTGAGCTGCCGGGTCGGTTGTCTGTCGAACTCTCTACTTGCAGGGAGGAACCCTGACGAAGCTCCGCCGAAGGGTAGGGTTTCGTTGGGGGAGGTTGACGGAACTGGCCCCCCTCGTGGGGTTGGATGGTTATTTATTTTTGGCTGAGCCTACCGGCTCGGAGATACCCACATTAAAAAGGCCTTGTGCCACATTCAATCCTCGTGGGTGGATTGATAAATACCATCTATAAAAAGAATAACCGCCCGAATTTAGAAACATAAAAATGTCTTTTATATATATATATATATATATATATATATATATATATATATATATATATATATATATATATATATATATATATATATATATATATATATATAACTCCCTTTAGTAAACGTGGCAAGTTTATAACGGTGAAACACAACAAAGTTTAAGTAGCGCATCTAAGACTAAGGCGAAAGACCCTATTTATTTCCATGGGTGTAAAAGGCGGGAGTAAGGTCATATTACGTGTAGGTACCTCCAATTTTTCATTGGAAATAACAGCATAGCAAGATAAAAAAAAAGACACCACATTTAATAAAAACAAATTTTTATCGTCAAAATGTTGATGATATTAATAAGAGGAAATACCAAAGTATTTTTTTTATTAAACTTTGCAAACCTCTGCAGAAGGTTTGAAAAAAAAAATTATTTTCGTTAGCGGTCGGCGATTAGTTTGTTTTTGGTGAAAAACATTTAGTGGGAATTCTTGCAAAAATCAAATAATTGCAGGATTTTAATGAAACTTATTCACATATGAATCAAATTATTTTTGAATTTTGTTCTTTTTAGAAAATCTTAGTAATTTCTTTACATATGTTACCCTCATTTATTTAACATTCATTAAATTTCGAAAGATTAAATTTTCATTCGAAAATTTTTTATTAGTAAAAAACAGGAGTCCTTGGAGAATGAAAATCAGCAATTTTTCTTTTTCAAACTACGACTCATTCGCGAATATCTACTCCGACGTGTGAAGTAAAACATACAATAAAACTATGACATTATTTAATTACAAAAGCTTTTAATTACTTTTATAAATAAGATTTATTAAGGACACTATTGCCATGTTTTGGTGTTAAGAATATTGTGGTATTTTTGGGTCAGTTTTTGTGGATAGCTAAGTTTAGAGTTAAGACAGATGAAGACCACCCTTTTTCTCCATTTCTCATTTAGACCTTCTACCAGATTTTGGAAATATTTAAAAATAAATATCACTCACCGCTATTATACCTAGATTTTATGAATTTAAGTTAAGTAAAAGATTGACAAAAAGGTCGCGTCAGTTTACATTTGAATTGGCTAGATTTAAACCCACGTTGTATGCTAACAGTTTCTTTTCTCTCACTTCTCGCTGTGGAACTCTCTTCCGGCTCCACGTTTTCCAGCTAGGTTTGATCTTCCAAAATTTAAATAGAATGTAAATCGCTATCTACTGTCCTTTTTTTCTTTTTGTTACTCTCTTCCATTATTGTCCTCGGTATGACGACAAACTTCATCCGGCAGCAAGACCTCTGATCGGGAGATAGGAAGTTTTTTTTTTTTTCGGAGGTCAAAGCCACCAATTAAATGGTCTCGTTCACAGGACCACACTGAGGCGGGGTTGTAGTAATTGTTAATGTTCCACTTAGGGGCAAAAAGTAAACCTCACAATAAAAAAAAAACACCTTTAAAAAGTATAAAATACCTATTTATCGTAAAATTACCAATTATTTTGAAAATATATTTCGTTGAAGCTGTAAGATATCATTCAAAATATTTAGATTTGGCATTAAATACCCCATAGAGATGTTGATATGCCGCTAAAGAAAGTCAAACGAAAAAAATCAAACTCTTCTACTGACATCACTCCTTAATAATGTTTCACTTTTTTCTTATTTTTTAACACCAGTTAACCCTTGAGTTTATGTGGCTTTACTGCCTTGCTTGAGTATTTATCAATCCACCCACAAGGATCGAATGTGGCACAAGGCCTGTTTAATACGGGTAGCCCGCGAGCCCGTAGGCTCGGCCAAAATATTACCAAAAATATGACTTTTGAACCCGCCAAGACGGCTTCAGGTCCTGTCTACCTCCCCGAAGGAAACCTTGCCCTTCGGCAAAGCTTCCTCCGAATTCCTCTCTGCATTAGAGAGTTCGACAGAAGCCAGCCCGGATGATCACAAAGCACAGATACTACACTTTGATCCTAAACGGGTCGGGCAGCTTTACTGCCTTGCTTGTTTAAATAGATAGATAGATAGATAGATAGATAGATAGATAGATAGATAGATATTACTTTCGGGTGGTCTTCTGTGTGTCTGTGTCTATGAGTGTGGCTATGCGTGACTTTTTGTACGTGCTTGTTTTTTGTGTCAAATTTAAATTCACATCAACACAATCAGTTGTAATTTGACGAAAGATAAAGATAAAGATAAAGTTCTTATATGTCGCTCTTAATATGCAATGTATGCATTTTTACAGAAGAGAGAATTTTCGATGTGACAATCTAATTTCCGCTACAATTAATTTGAGTAAAGCTATTTAGTAAAGTGGCATGCCTCACTATTCATTTGTTCATAAAGAGTTCACCTCGCAGCAAATATTCGTCAGGAATTTTCAGATAGGTTTCACCGAGCGACAACGGCAACGGCAAAAGGATGACAAGAAAGAAAGAAAGAAAGCGAAGTCGGATGGGATTTTGTTATAATGCTATACAGAATCAAACACGTTAACGAATAAGGTTGACAAGCTACACGCCAGCGCCTTACGTACGGATCTCGAGGAGAATTGTCAAGTTAAAAAGGATTAAGATGAGAAAGCGAGTTGAAGAGATGAGACGAGCCTGACGCGGTTGGAGGCGGTGTAAGACTCAGAAAAGTAAACAAACCGTGGAGAAGGATTATTTCTATCTCCTTTGTGAGAGAGTTCCTCTGTTTCTACTCACAGGGATTTGAAGGAAGCAGGAACAATAAAACGTCAAATAAATAGCAAATATTCGATGAATAAACAAGGATATATCTGTTTATTTTTATTCATCAGATATGTACACATATGTGCTTATAACCTAAACTATCGCTAGCATATTATACAATCATATATATATATATATATATATATATATATATATATATATATATATATATATATATATATATATATATATTAACATATATGCGTATGAATGTGCGTGTAAGATCTATACTTTATAAGCCTAAGCTGATGTTTATTTAAATAATAATAATAATAATAATAATAATAATAATAATAATAATAACAACAAACAAAATAGGAAAATAACAACAAAATAGGAATAACAGATATGTGCATATGTGTGCACACTCGCACCAACGTGTGGCATATATATATATATATATATATATATATATATATATATATATATATATATATATATATATATATATATATATATGATAGATAGATAGATAGATAGATATATAACACCCATTTGGTACAGTCCGTTCCATGCTTATATGCAATCGTCATGATCTTGGAGTTGAGCTCAATGTCCACTTTTATACTTGTATTTACAATCGCTCAATCCCTGATATATACCCACGTATATATATATATATATATATATATATATATATATATATATATATATATATAGTGCAGGCAATCGATTCGCTGGTATATTATCCGGGTAGATCCTAGTAAAATTAATTGTTAAAACTTAACCACAGAGAGTTCGATGTATTTATTATAATAGGGCATATGTATTTGTTACACACAAAAAACAAAAATTACCTCAACATGGGATAGTCTATTTCAACCCGTTTTGTACGCGGCTATCATTAGCCTCTAAGTGTCTGTCTCGGACAACTATAATATTTACATCGGCATTTCCGAAAGAGAATTGAAAAAGGGAATCGATATACATAGACACTCATTCACCAATCCAAAATTAAAACACCAAACATCCCTTTTGGAATTGAAGGAAAAGGGTCTGAATCCTCGAATAAATCGGAACATTCTAGATTTCACGGCCACTCCCAATAGTTTTAGGAATAGTTGCAAGATATGTTTAGAAGATAAAATTAGGATAATAAAATATAAATTCACTGCAAACAAGTAAATCAGCGTAGAAAACTTATCACGAAATGTAGACATAGAAATAAATTCTAAATTACTTAGGATTATATATGCATATATGTGTGGGGTGTATATATGAAGATGTGTACGCATATAAGTGTGTTAAACAGCATGGTTTACACCACTGGATACTCTGATATTACCCACAATCTATAAATCAACTAAATTACACTTACCTTAAAGTTTAAGTTAAATCCACCATCGATTATTAATAATATTTGACACCCGTAGTACAAGGACTATATACCGTGAATCCCAGAAAAACACCGCATAATAAGAACTGATATTAAATTACAAACAACAAAAGGATCTAGTCATAAATAAACTCCAACACCAGACTGCTTACCTCAGGATACGATAACTTACGACTACACCAGCCGCTAACACAAATACATTATCATTAACAAGGCGTCTACCAGAGGAGGACAGACGTTGAAAATAAATTTCAAACAATGCACCGAGACAGACACTGAGGGTCTGATGATAGCCACGTACAGAACAACTTGAAATAGACTATCCCATGTTGAGTTAATTGTTTTTTCTGTAATATATATATATATATATATATATATATATATATATATATATATATATATATATACATATATATGTGTGTGTGTGTGTGTGTGTGTGTGTGTGTTGAAACAGTACAGAAACGTATTATGGCATAAAAAGCAAGAAATTTTATATTATAGGCCATGATAGCTTTAAAATAAAAACACACACCAGTCGACCGGTTTTGTCCCCTCTCATCAGAACTGTTAACGGGGAACACAAATTATGAAGAGAAAAAAAAAAGTCTCTCATGGATGACGTGAATTAAATGGACAGGGAGAAGAAAAAATATAATTATAAAAATTATACCAACAAAGATGCTAGAAGCGCAGCACAGCAAGTCCACGCAAACAATCTCTTTGTTTACAAAGAGCAGGTCGCCTGGACCTGATGTACAGCTTCTCCAACACCTTAAGATGGAATAATGAGTGTGCTCTGGCCAAAACGGAAAACCAGTTCACACTGAAATCCATCGCACAAGTGGGATTCTTTATAAAGTGATCCGCAATCGAGGACCCATACGTATTACGAATGGTATCGCCCAACGAAAATTTTTTTATTCAGTATTATAGCAGGTACGTGTTGCTTAATTCTAACGTCCAACCGCTGTGTCGTTCTACCTATGTAGTCGCATCCACAACTACATTTGAAATAGTAATTGAAATTAGTTGGTATAATTTTATAATTATATTTGATCTTAGGCAGACGAAATCAATGAGTCGCCTGGCCGCAATACAAGCCGAGTTCGATCAAGGCTAACACTGCACAAGTATATGTAAAATAAAATAAAATAATAACTTGAAAAGTTCAAATGTGTTAAAAAAAGGATAACAATATTTTATATCTGGTTGCTGAATACAGGACTGCGTCTTCTTCCCAACCCACTATATGGATTCGTGACACTTTGTGTTTGTTAGGCGAGTCTTAACATCTTAAGATGTTTGTTCTTTAAGAAACTGGTTCTTGGTGTATCTTCAGGCGATATTCGTAAAACTTGTTTTGGTGGTGTGAGTCTAAGTCGTTCTTCAAAAATAAATTGTTCTTGATTAGAAGTTGAGGTCGGTAATGCGTGAATCTTAGTCAGTTGAGGTCGAGATTTGCTTGGAATCTTTCAGTCAGGTTTCTGCGAGGCGAGTGCAACTCCAACTGCGAACTTTACTCAACTGCCTTTCAACTGGAACTAGAACTGCTTTTCACTCACTGCGACTCTGCTTATATGGACGCCGACCAAAACCGGGGTTGGCTTGTCGGGGTTAGAGGTTCCTTGATAATTCTAAATCCACAATCCACTTCTTTGTTTTCGGTCAGGAAAATTTATTATTTTCCATTTTTGGAAGTATTTCGTCTTCTCGCCTTCTTCTGTTCTCATATTGGTATCTCACGATACCCTCAGAGGGTGTCAACGGGTTTCCCCTCTCTCTCACAGTGGCATCTCACACCTATCCCTTCAGGGGGCGCAACAGGCCTCCCCTCCTTCTTCACATGATTAGCTCCGCCAATGGACGGTCAGCGGCGTGGGTGTGTCAAGCCTCGGTTTAAAAAACCTTGCTCAAGGAAAAAAAAATTATCTTTCTTTTTTTCTTTTTTTTCTTTTTCTTTTCTTCCTCTTTATTTCCTTCTGCCCGACAAAAAACACTTAGCCAAATGTCACTTGGAATTTATCACCCGGAGCCTTCGCGAAACAAGTGGGTGGTCAGTTGGACGTATTTGCATTCTGTCGCTAATTAACTGTTCCGATAAAATAGTTTTGCTATCATCGCCAGCCCTGATAATAAACAGATGCTGCTCTCAATGATATTCTGCATATAGAGAAAGGCTTAACCTGGTGGTCAGCGGACATTTTTGTTTTTCGGTCAGCGGATGACCTATTTTATTTTTATCTCTTTAGAATTCTGCGGGAGGTCGCTTGTCAAACTTGAAATGTTTACCATTGCCATGGCAGATTGGATATATTTTATTCGCCGCCCCGTAACATAAATCAGATTAAATACGAAACATCCGCGACCTTAACCTTCTCGCCAGTGAGAATAAAACTTTTAGCATTTTTCTTTGGCAAAAAGAATAACATCGCTTAGTGTCCATTTCATGATGGCTTCTTATCACCTAAATTTAATTCTCGCTTTTCTTTTTTCTTCTTTCTTTCTAGCGACGTAAATAGTGTCACACACACACTCATATATATATATATATATATATATATATATATATATATATATATATATATATATATATATATATATATGGGCGAGTATGTGTGTTTTGTGGGTGTATATATATATATATATATATATATATATATATATATATATATATATAGAGAGAGAGAGAGAGAGAGTGATAAATAGATATGAAGAAATATGGTTTTAAGGTCTGCTATATTCATGAAATAAAATGCTCAATATCAGAGATAGAGCAGCTTGACTATTGCAGTTAGCATGAAACATCCTGTGGCCTCTGAGTGTTGACTTCAATGTTCATTTATATATATATATATATATATATATATATATATATATATATATATATATATATTGTGTGTGTAGTTAGGCAGCATTTTTTCATTCATGCACGTTTCATTAAATAATATAAAGAAGTGTTGTCTATTTATTTTATGTAATTTTTTTGTAACGTCTGATAAGTTTAATAACATTATATAACGCTAGGACAAAAAACTAAAAATCCTTGAAGCATTATACATCAAACAGTTGAAACCCAACCTAAACAAAATCAATTATGTCATCTCTACAAATATTCTTAAAAATCTATAATTGGTAACAGAAGCCATTGGTTTATATCAACGGCTTACCATACTTCTACAATTCACTGTCGTGTGGTCATGTGTGACGTCATGAAATGCGGTGCGATTTTCGCTTCTAGCGTCTTATATGCGCGTTTTTATCGTTGCTTAGAAATCATCTATGTAAACAATGACAGACTATCATCACTGTCGTGTCCGTATATTGCTTAATATGTTGTAATTGACATCTTTGATAATGGCTTATGTAAGCAGAAAGCTTAGGTTGTATTAAAAAAAATATGGATCAATATTGTGAATTTCTTTCTTCGTTCAACGATAATGTTATTAAACTTATCAGACGTTACGAAAAAAAATTACTAAAATAAATAGACAACACTTGAGTATTTATTGAAACGTGCATGAATATATATATATATATATATATATATATATATATATATAGAGAGAGAGAGAGAGAGAGTGTGTGTGTAACCCGGATATAAGAGACCCAGATATAGGAGACCCGGATATAAGAGAGAGTTTCTCTGGTCCCAAATTAGAGCCACACTTACCTAAACAAAATAGAAGAAACCCGGATATAAGATAAACCCGGATATAAGAGAGTTCTTCTCCGGTCTCGACAACTCTCTTATATCCGGGTTACACTGTATATATATATATATATATATATATATATATATATATATATTGATTAAAATAAAACGATGTTATTATTATTATTTATTTGGGACCCTGTCCGAGTCTTAAATATTTCAGGTCTTTTATTGATCATTTATATTTATAGCAGCGGCTGGAAAAAATGCGAAATTGTATAAAATTTTCCAAGATACATTACAAGGAAACCGACACTAAGGAATAGCTGATCATTTAAAGACATCCAGATCTGCAAAATATTTTTCTGTTGCAAAGAAAATCCCTAAATGCTCGACATAGCTTCATACCTCCGAAGATAAAGGTACAGGCGTTAACTCTCTCTGTTTCGTCTGGCAACTCACACTACCTAATGTTTCTAAATTCTTGACCTTCCCACTGATGATGGGTGACCACCAAACTGAACCTTTGTGTTCGGCCTGGTCTAGTTTTGGAATTTCTCCATATGTGCTTGTGTACAAAATATGGCACATGGCCGAATTTAACGTTGAAGTCCCACATGTATATGCGGTTGAAGAGAAAAACTTCCGAGATCAGTAGGCAATTTCTCAGTGGGACATCTTAGACATCAGGGATTAATCCTTAGCCTCCCCCATGGGGAGAATATATTTCCTGGAGAGATAGACCACTGGCATTTTGCTTAATTATAGTTTTGGTTGAGCAATGCAGTATCTTCTCCTTCACCTGTTATATAAACCATAAATTTATACAGATATAGATAAAGATATATGCGTCTTGGCATCTATCAGCGCTTTATTTAGCAGTATTCCATTTATGAAAATATTTATTTATTCGTATATATATATATATATATATATACAAAAAAATAAATTCTTTCATAAAAGAACATTATTAATTTTTAATTTGCAACTTTTTCTATATATACTTATTAAGAAAGTATACGTGGTTGTCATTATGCTATATATATATATATATATATATATATATATATAGAGAGAGAGAGAGAGAGAGAGAGAGAGAAAGAAAGAGAAAGAAAGAGAGAAAAAGACTGAGGTCAGTTCTTTCCGTCTTTTACATATCTATTATTTTAATATTCTATATGTTTATCCTTTAGCTGCATTTTTATTTTATGCACACACGCACGCGAGCGCAAACGCACACACACACACGCGTGCGCACCCCCCCCCACATATATATATATATATATATATATATATATATATATATATATATATATGCGCGCACGTGTGTGTGTGTGTATGTGTGTGTGTGTGTTCCTCTTGGCTTGGAAGGGGTCTAGAGCTAGATTCAGTACCTTTCCTAATGCTAGTGACTCGATAAAAGCTACGATCCTGTGCTCTAATCGTAGTAATAGGTGTAGATATGTTCGCCTATCACTTGGCCACTACACCTTCCATATTGATTGAACAGAAGTAGAGATTTCCCCGTGTATTTTGTTTAGGATATGCTTTGCTGATTCTTTCTTCATTTTTAACATGTATTTAACTGTCTCAAGTTTTTGGTACTATGACTGATTAGTGGCTAGGACGTTTTATTTGGAGGCTACAGTTTTTAGCATTTTTCTGGTTGCTGTTTCCGACTGATAGGAAGGAAACCGAACACATTGGTAGCGCTTAGAGAGGCTGCTCTGTTTACCAGTTGCATAATAACGGCGTATTTGCAGCGACATGTGGGGCATGGATAGGTATTCCTACATATATTTCCGGCGGGCAACCCTGAGGATACATTACTGTTTAGTCTGAGAAAACATTTTGCCATAGACGATAGACAGTGTTAGTTAGTCTGGCCTTTTCTTAAAGCACAATTTTCTTATGACAGATAAAATTAAAGAAATACGCGTAAATAAAAATTCTCGTACCCTTCTCAACGTTTCTTTCTCTAATATTCGTGGCATTCGTTCAAATGTCTTTTGGATATAAGCTTTTTTCTTAAAACGATCTCCAGATATCTTCGTATATTGCGAAACGAAGTTAAATTGTGCTATTGCTCGCAATATTTCTCTGTTAGGGGCTAACTTCCTCATTGGCCAAAGGATTCTCCGATACATATACATATACATGGTCTTGGTAATTATATCCCAGAAAATATAACAACTGCCAGTGTCAGATTATTCTTTCATCGGCTTTCGACTTTCGTTATTGCACTCTCTTTTAGCTATTGCTTTCTGCTTATGTTCAGCATAGTAATATTAGGTTGTTGCAAAAATAATGTCGTTTTCTCACATAGTAACATATGTGAGAAAACGAAGTTACTTTTGCACCAACCTAATATATTAAATCAATTTTCAGACAATACAGAAATTGTTCTAACAACTACGACCTCTTTTTTCTGTTTGGTTTATTTTAATGATGAACATGTCTGTTGTCTTAAGAATTCTAATGTTATTGATGTTGCCAGTATTCAGGCTTTCAATTTCTCCGTTGCTCATTCTTTTAGTGAGATAATAAATCTGATCTACGTTCTTTGTCACATTAATTTTTTCTTACCTCCTCTCCTAGCTCTTGTAGAGCATCACAAATCGGTCCTCTTGGCAATTCAGATCACGCTGAAGTATTTGTTTATATATCATTTGTGTTTTATATTAGAATGGAACTTTCTATCCACAAGACTTTTACCATAAACAAATTTCCTATGTTCTTCTCTCTCTCTCTCTTTCTCTCCATATATATATATATATATATATATATATATATATATATATATATATATATATATATATATATATATATATCGGAGGCACGGTGGAGTAATGTATAGCGGCTTGGAGTGAGGAATAGGATTGCACCAGATCTCTGTAATCGTCCCTTCAAAAAGTGTGGATGGTCCTGAGACGAAACTTTCACCAGTATAATCAAATCTCATGTGCTGTTGTCGGGCTGTCGGTTTTCTGGGAACTGATCTACTTGACCCACATACGTCGAACTTGTCTGGAGAGTCCAGTATATATATATATATATATATATATATATATATATATATATATATATAATGGACTCTCCCGTTAGTTTCGACGTATCAGGATCTGAGAGCTTATTGATTCAGTTATGAAAATTTGTGCGATAATCTTAAGTGGCATTTAAGACCTACTAGTGATTTACAAAGGAGGGCACATATGGAGCAAGTGAAAAGATTGTGAGATGAGATCACTGTTAAATTAGCTGACCTTTTTGATCTTGCTCTCGCTTCTTGAAGATGATTCAGACAAGCAGATTGCATCCAGAGTCATCTACAGGTTGGTCAATGTAGGTATGATGAAGTCCTCCAACAGATCTTTAATCGCACTATAGGTTCCATAGGAAAGTGTCACTACACAAGTTCTGACTTACTTCTCTCGCAGTGACCAGCTAGTCGAAGCCTTCTCTCTCGCTTAGCAAAGCTGAGATAGGAGGAAGATGCCCATACAGGCGATTTTTTACTGGGCGTTTCTTCCTGCTGATGTCCAATGCAACTCGCAACATCATTATGTACCGTCCATCAATTGAAATATTCAAAATGACAGTTATATATTGAATTTTATAATCTTATTCAATGACAGTATAATATATTGTCAAATATAATCTTCAAAAAATTTGAATGGAATAATGTGACACTATTTAGCGTTTGGCTAACTAATTAAGCGTGAAAATTAAAAGCGAGAAATACTTAAGGAGAGAAGAAGACATACTGAGCGATGTTATTTTTTAAACAAAGAAAAGTGGTAAAGATTTTTTCGAGGGGGTCCCAGTCGGTGAAAAGAAAGAAAAGTAAAAGGAAGACAATTCTTTTTTCTTTGAGCGATAATTGTAAACTGAAGCCAGACTAGCCACACCCACACTGCCGAGCGTTCATTGACTGAATGGTGGCGTGAGCGATGGGCCAATGTAAACATATGAGAAAGAAGGGAAACCCGTTGACGCCTCTAAGGAGATTGGTGTGAGATACCACTATGAGAAAGAAGGGAACCCTGTTGACGCCCTCTGAGGTGACAGGTGTGAGATACTAATATGAGAAAGGAAGAATTTGGGAGGACAATTCCCTTAGGAACCCCTCTAAGACAGAAAGTAATAGACATCCAAAAATGGAAAGTGTTAAATTTTCCTGTCCGAAAACAAAGAAAATCCTTATTGCGGATTTGGAATTGTCGAGGAGCGCAAACCACGACAGGACGCGACCCGGTTTTGGTCGGCGTCCATATAAACGGAGTTACAGGGCAGAGACAGTGGCAGTTGGGCAGACGCAGACAGAGTGACAGAGCAGACAGAGTTGAGCTGTGAGCTCGCAGACCAGCCTCGCAGGACCGGACTGAAAGATATCCACGCATTAGATTTCTAACCAAAACAATTATTTTTGAAGAACGACTTAGACTCACACCACCAAAATAAGTTTTACGAATATTGCCTGAAGATACCAAAAAACATTTTCTTGAAAAACAACTTAAGATATTAAGACTCGCCTAACAAACGCATGGTGAAACGTATCCATAGAAGCGGTCTGGGAGAAAGATGCAGCCCTGTATTCAGCGACCAGATATAAAGATAGTTGTTATTATTATTTTTTTAACACAATTGAATCTTTCGAGTTGTTACTTTATTTTCTTTTACATATACTTGCACAGTGTCACCTTTGCTCGAATTCGGCTTGCACTACGGCCTGACGACTGATTGATTTCGTCTACCTAAGATCAAATCACAACGTGGGTAGGTTACACTAGAAATCAAAGCAGTTACTTCGGTAACCAGGCGTTGGAGGCGAGCTGGTAACTACAAAGCTGATTTCGAATCTTACCAGATTTCCATCCGAATCAGCCAAGGGTTAGAACATCACATTTGGCGCAGCGACCAATAGCAAGTCACATTTGCCGTCACGGGGTCAGAGGTACAGGGTAACGTCACAATAACAATGGTTACCTTCTGTCACAATTACTTGTTTTTATTGCTCTCTCTACTAAATAATATTTTATTTTCCGCATATATATTCACACTCATTAATCACTTTACGCCTTAGTAAATTTATTGCCTTTCTCTTTTTAAATCAATTCACCCCAAACAGGACAATAATGCGATTAATATAAAAGGAGCTACTGGGTGTGAAATAGAATTGAAAATAAAATAGTAGGAACCAGAAACCCAATGCTAAACAGGAAACAAAGGATAAATTCCGTCCATTGTCCTCATGTTTGATGCCATATTTATCATAAAGTTTCGGCCGTTTTACGCTCCGGCCTTTTTCAGTTGGTTGGAATGTCGAACTGAACCCTTTATTTCGCTCGCTGGTGTAGACTGTTCTAGTTTCACGTGTCGTGTCTAATGGATGTCAGTTATCACTTATCTCCTGTTAATTTACCTCTGCATGTTATCCACTGACTTAACCAGCTACTGGACTCACACTCTTTGGGTCCTGTCACTGGATCTAACCAACGCCTTTATCCACTCTGTCATGTGTCCTTAAGGATACATGGCACAGTGGATAAAGTGGATACTAAAATACTTGCCCTGATAAATAACATAAATGGATAGCGAAACAAGTTTTAGGAGAGACAACAAAAAGGCAACATTCATTAAGTGCTACATGGATCTGGAAAGTGTGGAGAGCCATGAGCGCTAACTTCCTGTAGTGGTATAGAAAATACAAGCAGAAGAAAAACGAGCATGAGTAAATGGGTGATAGAAGAACAGAGATAAGAAAATGACAAAATATAAGTGCCACAAAGGTCTGGAAAGTGTGGAGAGCCATGATCGCTAACGTTCTAAAGGGACATGGAACAAAGAAGCAAAAGAACGAGCCTAAGCAAACAGAACATGGAACAGGGTTTGGCAGAGATAAAAAAAAAAGACAAAAAATATTAAAAGCTACAAAGTTCTGAAAATTGTGGAGAGCCATGATCGGTAACGTCCCGAAGTGACATGGATCATAAACGCAGAAGAAAAAACAGTTTGAGTAAACGGATAGTGGAAAAGGGTTTAGGAGAGATAACAAAAAGACAAAAATTATTTAAAGATAAAAAGGACAGGAAGTTGTGGCGAGCTATGATAGCCAATGTCCTGAAGGGACACGGCGCATAGAAAAAGAATAACATTTTTTTTTAATTTTTTTTTTACCCAATCTGATAGTCGCAATATATATTCTTTCAGTCGAATGTTCATTCATTCTTTATTCAATTACGTGATCTCATAACAATGTAATAAAAATGTTTTAATGCTAAAAAGACCCTTGAAAATAATAAAGACGCTCACCTTCTTTGCTATTAACGTCGTCGGGTTAACAAAAATAATAATCGAGGCATATTAATATCTTGGAGACTTTTATTAAAAGACAAAGCCCTACAAGATAGCAAACGCGTAAAATCCACGCGCACATAACGGCAAAAACACAACCTCGCCCTCATATCAGCGAAGTTCGTTTTGAATGTAATCAACACTTTATTAATTTCAGCTATCTGCACATCTAAATTATTCATGAAAATTGGCGCCTGTCCATTTCACGTTAATTCAACGAAGCTGAGTGTCGAGGAGAGATATCGACAAGCGGTGTCAATTTCGTTTTATGCAAATAATATGCTGGCTCGAGATTGGAAAATGGTTAAGCCATGGGATATGAAAAGTATATTAGAATATTACCACGAGAAAAGAAAGAAAATGTCGGTAATTAAACAGAGTTGGTAAGTAGATAATCGTATTATTACAATGACTGCGCTCATACTATGACGAATGAATCTTGTAGAGGGGGGTGGCCAAACTTGTTAAATATAAGAGACACAGACAATAAAGTTCAGGTGTTTGAGACAATGAAAGAATTTTTTTTTTATTTATATTTTATATTAATTATAATGTAGAAAGTACTTCAGCCAATATAATTGGCCACCCCAGTAAAACAGTTCAACCAACCTTTATTTGTTGTTCGTTTTATCACGATGGCATGCGATTTGAACCCACATATCTTATTCTTCGGAATTCAATTTTGTCCACAGTGGCCCATTGACAAGTCTATAGGTCGTGCAGAAGGAGCAATCCAAACTTAGATATAGTTATATTAACCTCTCGGGCACCTCGACCTGGTGTAATGGTTAGCAAGATTGCATCGCTAGATTCCTTATGACTGAAAAGTGAGTTCGGTCTCCACTCGGTGCTCCACGCTTTCGGCCTTGTGCCACATCTAAGCTACGCTTAGAAAAACATTTTTAGAGCACCTCGAGGTGGTTTAACTTTTATCAAGCTTGTCTCGCTAGAACAATTACGACTCAGTAGTAACTTTGATCCTCACTGGGTGCCGCATACTTTCGGCGTTGTGCTACATTTAAGCTACGCTTGGAAAATTACTAGTTATATTAACCTCTCTGAAAGCTAAAAGACGCCATTTTGTATAATAGTTGAATATTATGCCACTTAAATTTAATGGAACTTATTCTTGTTAGATGAAGCATTGTCAAATGTTATGGACTTATTATTTGTGACCCCCTCCTGCATATACAAGATAGGAAGGAAATGATTATATTATTAATTATTATATAAGCCGACGGAGACCCGCATTTGTTCTTTCACACACACACACACACACATATGTATTAGGTTTGTGCAAAAATAATGTCGTTTTCTCACATATGTTACTATGTGAGAAAACGATATTATTTTTGCTGCAGCCTAATATATATATATATATATACATATATATATATATATATATAAATATGTGTGTCTGTCTATATATATATATATATATAAATATATATATATATATATATATATATATGTGTGTGTGTGTGTGTGTGTGTGTGTCTGTGTGTTTGTGTAATACTGCCACGAAAAAACAAACATCTATATTGGTGCAGACAACTTGCCAGACGACATAACAGCTTAGGCAAGAAAAAAAAACCCAACAAGGTGAGAAAAAAGAAAGACCAAAAGACGAACATCTATTTAGGCATTCAAGTGTTCAATGCCCAGATTAACCGGACAAGATTCACAGCGTCAAGACATAAAAAATGACATCGCGATTCAAGTCGAATTCAAATGAAAGTATAGGGGGCCTGGGAGGTTAGCATTATACACCCACCAAATAAATAAATTATAAATTCGACCTTACCTACCGAACGATCCTTGGTGGCCGAGTCGGTTAAGGCACGTCAGTGTAAATGACGGTTCCGTATAGGATGCAGGTTCGAATCCTGTCTATGAAAATTTCTCGGACATTCAGGCCGGTAAATGTTATTTAATACTGTTTATTATAAACAGGGCATTTACTTAAATACTTGTATCTATAAAAAGAACGTTAAGCATAAAAATGTCTTTAAGAAATAAATAAATATATATATATATATATACATATTCGACTGGAATGGATTCCAGTCGAATCCATTACATTCACTTACGTGCTAATACCCCTGGGAAAGGTATGAATCCTCTTCTCCCTCCAGCTATGGGTAAATAGCAGGACAGACTGGGTTCTATAGCCTTGGATAGCAACTGGTCTAGGAGAAGGACAACTGTGAATTCAAAACCTGCGGGGGGTCATTTGGGGACCTTGTGGCACTTAGTGCACCAGGTCTCTGTATTCGTCCCTTCAAAAAGGGTGGATGGACCTGCACGAAATTTTCACCACTATAATCAAATCTCATGGGCTGTCGGTTTCTTGGGAACTGATAAGTTTGACCCTCATACGTCGAATTCGACTGGAGAGTCGACTATATACATATATATATATATATAAAAAACCTCCCCATCAGAGACATTGCTGTCGGATGTAGTTTATTGTCATACCCCTTGACGAGGTAAGTAACGATATTTCTTATGTGTAGCTTTTGGCGTGTGGACGTGAATGGTGGCATGACATCTGTGCGTCTCCTGTCAAAATGTTGCGGCCTGCCCAGCCACTGTTACATAAAAAAATCTCATATATATATATTTGTTGCATTATATTTAATGATACATATATATATATATATATATATGGTGTATTATATTTAAGGATATATATATATATATATATATATATATATATATATATATATATATATATATATATATATATATATATATATATATATATATATATATATATATATATATGTGTGAAATACTTTAGTATGATTCATTGGAACACATAATCGGTGATGTTTTTAGCCGTGATCTTCTTAGTGGTTTGTGAACTTGCAGTAGCATTCCCCTCTCTCTAACGCTGACTCATCCGACGCTGATCGTCTATCGACTTGTGTGACATCCGTCATCAACAACTTTCCTCACTTTTAATCACACACTGCGACTCCTCTTGGCAATTTATAGTCCAATCACGAATAACTTCCGGTTCACCGGCACTCTGGGGTTCTTCCATAAAAAAGGAAGCAAACGCAGCAACGGTTTTCGCTCTGGTAAGGAATATGTTACTGCGATCGCTTTGAAATACTAAGTATCGATCTTTGTTTCCCTTAGTGAGTTTTATATCTAAAGTTTATATATAAAGTTTGTCAATTTCCTAATTGCTGAACTACGGATGATTTGTGACTAAGATCCAGCGCCTTTTTTCTTGCATAACCATATATATATATATATATATATATATATATATATATATATATATATATATATATATATATATAAGTGAACATTGAAGTCAACAGTAAGAGGCGACAGGCTGTTTCATACTAGACGCAATCCTCAGGCCGTAACCATGTTAATGCGATGAAAAAAGCCACAAATCATCCATAGCTAACATTGGTTTGTGGTACCTTAATTCTGTCACCCTTTTCGAAACTCCATTTATGTGTATAGTTTTAGGTCACCCTCAGAACAGAATGATTGCTGAAAGGTCCGACTACGAAAGTCTGGAGTCGGAATAATGAAGGCACCAGCAATCAGGTCAACGTAAAACTTTATATTTGCATTATATATATATATATATATATATATATATATATGTGTGTGTGTGTGTGTGTGTGTGTGTGTGTGTGCGCGCGCTTGCGTGCGTGCGTAGTGCGCGTGCGTGCGTATGTGCGTATGTGCGCGTGCGTATGTGTGTGTGATGGCTTTTCAGGTCGTATTTGAATATTTGGGCCCGAAAGATCAGTTTAAAATTGAACTGTTAGACTAATAAAACAGTCCATTATATCATAGTGGTAAAGGTTTATCGGGAAGCAGATACTTTTTTCTCAAAACATCCCTACTCAGTATTAAAAGCTTCCCTCACTTCTAGAGTGGCTTGTCATTCTTTTGCAAACGAATCGTTGGAAGCCTCTGGCTTTGAAAGTGTTCAAACGAACTATCTCCTCAAAGCCCATCATGTTACGACGATTATAACGAAATACCCTTCGTATCCCAATATTGTTTTGTAAGTTCTACTCTAACAGTCTCTTTCAACGAAATGCTACTTTTTTTAGAGCCGACTGCCAAGAAGATACTGCCCCGATCGCTACTATTTACTGTTCAAAAGTATGTTTTTTTTCGTTATCTTTCCCTTCATAAACTTTGCCCCATAACCTTTACACTAAATCCCTCTACGTCAAATGGGTCTTGAAGATTATTGCAAAAGACAAATAAAAAAGAAATTTAAACCATATTTTCAGGAATAAAGCTTTAGTACGAACTGTGAAATATAAAATCATTTGAAGTAATAGAAATTTCGCTGTCTTTGCAATATAGCGTAACTATTTTATTTAAATATCGTGCTTATTTCAGATGAAAACTTTAAAATGTTCCGACATTTAAATTTTCGCTTTTCAGAATTAGAGTTTATGGAGATTAGAGTGTAAATAAATGCAATAATAGAAGGTATCAGTTTTAACTGACGCCAAGTGGATCTGACTCGAAGATTGAGAGATAAAAGGGAGAGAAGGATAAGATACAGGTACACAGAGAATGAAGAACTGAGACATAAAATAATGAATAAAATTCGGTTGCAAACGATCGTGGTATTTCTACGGGTCCACCTTGCAAAATTAAAACTACCGATAACCAGAATAGTTCCAGATTTACACAACATTATCATTTTTGAGACTCAAAAGAAATTTGTTTTTCATTAGGCGGCTGTTATTTTTATGATCTTTTTATTTTTGTTTTAATAATTTAAAACCGGATTTATATCCGCTTGTGTTATTAACCGCGGTATCACCCTTCGTTTCAATCTTTAAATTAATTGGAAAGAGAAGAGAAGTTTCAAATTTGATAAGGTCAGAATATAGATTCCATTTTAACTGACAAGAACGAATAAATTACTCGACCAAATTACTTTCCCGCATTGTTGATATGCGCTTGGAAAAGAAGCCATGTTTATTTTTGGGAGTGAAAATAGATATTGAATAAAAGTTTATGGTTTCTTTTCTGTTATCTTTTCTCCGACTTCACCAAAATCCTAAAGAAAAGGTTAAAAATCCGGAAAGTAAACTTACGCTGCCTTTTGCCGTCCATGCTAATTTTACAGGGGCTCAAAAGAACGAAATTTCCAGAAAATACGACAGTTACGTAACCGACGAGAACGTCGCCATTGTTATCTTTTGCGATCACGATAGATTCATTAAATCGAATTCATGATCCAGGTTATAATTAATCAATTGTTTTGCCTTCTGACCCTTCTTCGGGTTTACGGCCACATCACGTTGAAACACTCATTCCAGTATAATCTCCGAAGTTAAGCAACGTCAAGCCTGGTGAGCATCTAGATGGATGGCCCCGTGTGAATACTATGTGCCATAGACTTGGGTGTGTGGGTTTGTGTAAGGGATAATGACACAGAATTGTAAATTGTAGAGCCGGAATCCAATTCCAGTCGGTTACGTTATATTCACATACGCACAAATACTCTTGCGAAAAGTTTGATTCCAAATCTTCTTCTCCCAATTATGGGTTAAATATTAAGACTTGTGCCGCTAATCCAATATTATCTCCAAAATTAAAAAGAAAATTTAGATTTCGTTATTAAATAACACATAGAAATGTCGATATACCGCTAAACAAAATCAACCACTTGAAACTCCTCTTCGTTGAAGATTACTTGTAAGTCGTTTTGTACTGATAAACGGTGCCTTATGTAAAACCGAACCTGGCAGCTGGATGATTCATTGGCGTAAACTGGCAAACGTCTAGCCGATCAGCATCAATAATCACACATTCTTGGATTTTTTTGAAGTCTTTGACGTGAGGTTTGCTATATAATTTTACAAGTAAACTGTAAAAAATCCATTCTGCTTTGGTAATGTGATAAGGCTGTCTGACCTGCTAATAGAACTCGACAATTGAACTTGCATTCAAAATCTCTCAAGGCCATATAGACATCCTGCTACCAACCGCCGAATGCAGAATCACGTTGTCTCATAGGGCGATGCTGGTTTTTCCATGCATGATAACAAGCCGCATGAGATACACACACACACACACACACAGACACACACACACACACACAGACACACACACACACACACACACACACACATATATATATATATATATATATATATATAATTTAATAATTGTGTATATATATATATATATATATATATATATATATATAATTTAAAAATTGTGTATTTGGGCGTAATTTATGTCACGTATACATGAAAAATTATATAAATTATCTGACTAGAGCACCGTTTCTGTCTTTTATAATGAAACATGCATATATATTATATATATATATATATATATATATATATATATATATATATATATATATATATATACTCTGAGAGTAGACGGAGAGATTGCTGAAGTGTCTCTCTACGAAACCTGGAGTTAGAATGCTTAAGGTGGCAAACTATGTATTTGTTATATATTTGTATACATTCTCTCTCTCTCTCTCTCTCTCTCTCTCTCTCTCCTTATATATATATATATATATATATATATATATATATATATATATATAACTCAATTTTCGGCTTGCGTTGGAGTTTCGGCCCAAAACGGGGTTTCTGCCCAAATTGAACTTTCGGCCCAAATCGATCTATACAGTTCTCTAGCAGTCAGTCTAGTTTCAAGACAACACTGAATGAAAGCCGTGCAGAAGTCGACAGGGATCACTTCATTATCTCTCCTAAGAACCCATGGCAATTCACTGATAATAAAGGAAATATAGACTGTGGAGACGCATGCTTGCTTATAAAATAAAGGAACATGGCCTTATGATGTAAAATCACAGAACTTTGGAAAATCTTCATCGGTAAGTTCCAGAGGAATACGAAAAGAAATATGTCACAGTGTGTGCATGCTGTTATCGAGCAATCGAAACCATTTCGAACGTTGTCTCAGGTTACATTGCACACTGCAGAAGATGAGCGGAATAAAATCAAATTGTCATTTTAATGGAATCATTGGATAATTCAATGTTGAGAAAATGAATCCCATATGTCGCGTTTAGAGCAACGGAGACCTTAAAAAAATGAGTGTTTTGGAAAAGGAAAAAAAAACCCAAAAAACAAAGTTTTTTTTTTCGTGTCCCAGGAAATTAACTTGACCTTAATGCCGCCAAGAATCTTGGATCCAGTAAGACGCAGGTTGTTGAAAACGTTCTCTTGCATTGCTCAAATAACAGCAACGCTCTCATCAGGATTTGAATTGTTCGATAGATAAAGGCTTGGAAGAATTAAAAACGATGAGAAATTATTCCGAAACTCCCTACACTCATTCAAATGTAGTCTGTATTTACAAGAATAGATTGGTATTAAATCGATACGACAAACGGAGATCGTTGCTTTTGAATTGCTTTAAAAAATGGCATTTATTAAGGTGCAGAATTGCTTATTTCGGTTGCTATTTCAATAATGTTGATTTTCATTATTATCTTCCTTTCTGTATTTATGCTTATTTTTCTTCTCATATTTTACATCTTCCACGTTAATGAAGATTTTTCAACGATTCTTTCATCACAATCTTATTCTATCACGGATATTTTCTCTTGTATGACAATAATAAAGATGTTACCGTAACTATTCTTACAATATTAAGGAAGTACGATTAGTCGGGTAAATAAACTATTATAATTTAAAATACTTATTTGATATGTTCTCTATAAATGTGTTAATAAAAATAGTAGTTAACTTATATTAAGTCCCTAAATAATTTGCTTAAAAAATTAAATATTTAAACTGATAGCAATTATCAAATTTTTTAGACAGCTAAATTTCTATCAAGCACTGAAATCTATTATTTACATAAATTGTTAAAACCCAATTACAGCCTCTTTCGATTTACTTCCCTCTCCCGCTCTCTCCTAGCTGCAACACTCATTTGTATATATCTGTATTACTGTTTTCTGTCTCCTCTTTCTTTTTTATTTTCCTTTTTCCTTTTCTCCCTTCTCCCCTCCCATTTCTATATATCATTTCCGTTAAGTTAACCATCTAAATAGGTCAAGTTCTGGACACTCCTCCTACCCCAATATAAAGTATACTTAAGAGAGTTAGAAAATTAACCCCTCCCTATACTCTACCATGTCTCTTTAACTATCCCTCTCACACCCTCTGTTAAATTACAAACACTTACACTACCCATCAATTTTACTCTCATTTTTCGTTTCATTTCGTTGTTGGAAGTGTTATCTGATGATCCTGCGTCCTTTTAAATGGACTCTGGTGAAATAAATTAGTGTAATGGTACATTAAAGTGGTATGTTTTTCTTTTAAATATTTTAAATATTTACATCGAGCTCTCAGGATTTCATCCTCCTTGGGATTACCCATAAGGATTACCAAGTTCTTCATAAGTTATATATATATATATATATATATATATATATATATATAAATAAAGAAATATGGTCTTAAGGTGTGCTATATTTATGGAATAAAGTGCTCAATATCAGAGATAGAGGGTGTGTAAATATAAAAGTGAACATAGAAGTCAACACTTAGAGGCGACAGTCTGTTTCATGCTATGGACTGACGTCGTGGCCTGCCGATTGCATATAGCATGAAACAGACTGTTGCCTCTAAGTGTTGACTTCTATGTTCACATTTATATTTATGTATATATATATATATATATATATTGTTACGAACTTGTAGCATATAGATGAACCACGGGTTTAAAAAAAAAGGAAAATGTGGGATCTTTTCTCGCTCTTCACTTAGAAATGGAAGCGACACAAGGGAATCAATGAAGAACAGAGACAAGTCGATAGATTTCAAAATATAACATTTATATAGAAATATGTATAAAGAAAGAAGAAAAAATTCATTTAACAAGGGGGAAGGGGATCATTAAAGAGCAGGGGGTGCGAGCGATAACACATATATATATATATATAAACAGATCAAACCAAGAGAATCAACTTTCAGTCGAGTTGATATTTTTACACAAAGTTCTGATTCGCCGAAGCGAGAGTTCTGATGCTAAAACAACATTTTGGCCGGCCGGCACTTTTCCTGGATTTCTTTTCTTTCACAATCGTTCGAGAGTCCACAGCATCTCGTACAGGCGTTTCGTTGGGTTGATTACGTTTCATAGCAGTCCTTTCACCCCTAGTCCACAGACTTTCATCTCAGTGGGCAGTCTGACGATTTTGCCCAGCGACGTTCGACTGCCGCTGGTCAGAGGGGAACTGAAAATCCTTTCTTAGATACTGCTGTCCCCAAAGACAGTCACATGGGTTCCCTTCGTTTTTGACCGGGTACGCAGGAAGATGAGGCGCAAATCACGCAATATTTGTGTGATGGCCAAAAGTTCAATCCACGCTTAGTGTGTTCTGATCACGTGAATCGCAGCAGGAGATCCTGATGGTGCCTGGAATTCACTTATGGTCAAATGCCTGATAGCTGCGAAATTTTGGAACCAGGTCATTCTCGCGTCGGGTCACAACAAAGTTCACGGGCCCTTGGCTTGTGGGTGGAAGAGTAGATAAAGAGGGAAAGAATTTGTGAAGAGAAGAGGAGTGTATGGCTGATCATGGAACATATTCGCTCGCAAGTCGATAGCATTGGATTAAATTTCTATTTTTATTTATTTATTTTTCTTTTATATCTAACTAATTTTCGACTAGAATTTAAGATTTTACTTTGGGGCGCTTTTTAGCCTAACGTCTGTATGGTTAATGAAATCGGGGCTACGTGACAATATATATATATATATATATATATATATATATATATATATATATATATATATATATATAATTCTAACGTGTGCCGGCCCTGTCGGCTGGGGCTTTAGAATACGCCGACTGCACCTCTGTAGAGGGGTAAGACCCCCCCCCCAATGAGGCGTCCTGGGTATGACGTTAAATTGCATCCAACGGCAAGACCTCTGATAAGGAGGTTTTGAGGAGCGCGGAACCACCTCTTAATTGCTGGTGTTCCCAGGTCAACCTTGACCCGGGGTGGTAGCACCTGTTAGGGTCCCAGCTATGGGCAAATAGTGAACTCCTAGTTTTCCAAGTTTTACTCACGTCCTGGGTATGACGGTAAACTACATCCGCGTCCTGGGTATGATGATAAACTACATCCACGTCCTGGGTACGGCGATAAACTGCATCCAACAGCAAGGTCTCAGATAATGTTTTCAGAAAAATAATGTTGCCAGCTCTAAGTTTTTGAAACAATAATGTTGCCAGCTCTAAGTTTTTGAGACAATAATGTTGCCAGCTCTAAGTTTTTTTGTAAAAGAGTAATGTTGCCAGCTATACGTTTTTTTGTAAAAGAGTAATGTTGCCATCTATACGTTTTTTTGTAAAAGAGTAATGTTGCCAGCTATACGTTTTTTTGTAAAGGAATAATGTTGCCAGCTATACGTTTTTTATTCCATACAAAATAGGTATTTAAAATTCATATAAACTGGATTTGGCATTAAATATCCCACAGTGGTTGATATCCCATAAAACCCAAACAAACAAACAAATCTAACCTGTGTTATATTTATGAGATAAAGTGTTCAATATGAGAGATAGCGCGTATGAGAATATAAATATCAAATTGAACATTGAAGTCAACACTCGGAGGCGTCAGGCAGTTTCACGCTAGAAGAAAAAAGTCAGGCCGGGATTATTTCTCGACGATTTATATATATCGAACAGATTTATTTCGACTATTTATTTATAATATAAATAAAAAAAAATTAAATACATAAAATAAAAGTAAAATTAATGAATCCAAAAAAATAATCAATAAACAAATTAAAACATGAATAACCGGTAGAATAGACTAAAACTATCAATACAAAAATTTGATGAGAAAATAGCTATAATGGCTATATAACGAAAAAAGTTACTACGTTACTCAAAAATCGTAAATAAAAATTTACCAAAAAAAATGAAATAAATCAGCAAATAAATAAGAAAAAATAAGTAAAAATGAATCCAAATAAATAAATCAGCAAATTAACAAATCGCTTCCGCAAAAATAACCGTTAGAAGAAATAAAAATAAACAAAAATAAGCAAAAACAAATAAAAATAATGAATGCAAATAAATAAAATAATAAGGAAACTAAATATTGTCCCCGCCAAAATAGCACAATAGACGCCGGCAATCAATCCAAAAATTGGACGAATATATAGATTTATATTACCAGAGCAAAGCAAAATATTATATAAGCAACCTAAACGAATCCACGCCACGCCAAGAATAAATAAATATAGAAAAATAAAAATAGTTAAATAAATAAATTAAAACAAATGAATAAATAAGCAAATAAACGAGCCACTCCTGCCAAAAAACCCCGCCTGAATGGATTACCCACAAAGCTCCACTGATCCAAATATACAAATAGCTGAGAAAGAATCGAACACACGCGGCCTGACGATTGCGTCTAACATGAAACCGCCTGTCGCTTCTGAGTATTGACTTTCATATATATAATATAATATAAACCTTATCCTGTTCAAAAGATATATATATATATATATATATATATATATATATATATATATATATATATATATATATATATATATATATATATATATGAATCTGAATGTGAATGATAGAATGCTAAATAGGAGACAATAATTTATGTTAGTCAGCGGTCATAGAAATAAGTAAATTAAAATATCCAAGGTTGGGTTAAATCTAAAACGATCACGAATCTGCCTCTGTTAATTGGGGCCTACAATCTGTACTTCAAAACGCCTCACCGATTATGGTTGACTGATAAATCCCCATGTTTGATGGTATATCAACAAGTTATGGATCATTTAATGGCGAAAATTAATTTTATCAGAGCTTGGAAGCAACAAAATTATAATATGTTATTCTGCTTCTACAATTGAATACATGGGAGATGATACTCAGCTTTTGTATTCGTACCTGTTTGTATTAATATGATTACTAAAGACGTTGATATGATTATTTTTGTTACAGTTTTGATGGAATTATATTTTGGAATACAGTTTGATTTTAGAAATTGTAGGATATTATATTTCATGTTGGTTGTTTGGTAATATTTATTATTTTATATTTAGGTGGGTATTGTTGATGGTTTTGCTATGTATATGTATGTGGGTAAATTTTATAGATAAGTATGTTGCTGGTATTTTTACTATAAAAAACTGAATGTTAATGTTATACCTATATAGATAACGATTACTTTTATATCCATTTTTGGCAAGTCCAGCCTGAATATTGGAGAAATCTTGTTAGAAAAAAAGGATAACCGCGTGATCTGACAAATCCCGAATAGTTCTTCTGGGATAGTAAGTTCTTAAGTGGCTCAGAGGTCAAGCCTCATCATATTTAATGACAGTTTCCCCTAAGGTATGCAAATAAGAAACTTGCTGCAGGGCGCATATTTTTCTCGAAGATTTCCGGAAGAATTTGTGAACTGATTCAAATCACGAAAAAAAAATGACCTAAACGGTCACTATTCTAAATATTTTGGTACAAACGCTGATGCCGACAGAGCGCTAACCTAGGATCTATATTGTTTTTAATGTTCATCAATGACCTTCCTGATGATATTAGTTCTCAACTTCATATCTGTAATGATGACACAAGCATCTACTTCTACCTCGATAGTAAGTCTGATTAGATTAAGGAGATATATAAATAGCCATATATTTAATGAATCATTAGTTAAATAAAATTTAATGTGGATTTTTGTCCCCGAAAACTGGTTATGATTCGCTTGCTTTAAAATCGCTTCTGGAATTCGTAGCTATCAATGACACCAGTAGAAAGAATGCAACAACAGCAACCACGGGATGCACTAAATAATACTTGCATTATTCAGTTCATAAACTTATTTATAGTATTACAAGACATATAAAAATTTACTATTTTTATTTAATTAATTATGATTAAAATTGAATTTGAATTGACTCACCATAACATGACGCTAATAATTATTGGGTTGGCGGAAAATTTCTTAAGTTTATTTAAATTTTTTTTCATATAACATCAAACCCAGCGTCTCACATTACTAGCTAATCTGCATATCTAATATATATATCATATTTTGTGTCAATAACACCAGACCACATAACACTCTAATCATGTGGCAACAGCTTTAAAAATTCTATTTTCAACGTTTCCGATTATTAGCAATATCTCTCATATTCAGTATGATCCAATTCAAAAAGTAAAGAAATACAGAGTTCATAATGACAAATATTTCAAATATAATTTCGAATGATACTGTAATAAATATATACATACATATATATATATATATATATATATATATATATATATATATATATATATATATATATATATAAAAGGAAGATGGTGTCAGTAATTACTCAGGGTTGGCAACTTGTGACCTTTATGTTAATATCAAAGTAAGCTTCATAATTTTAGGGATTAATGCATATTATGCCACAAAATTAAAATGTAGCTGCTCCTCTATTTTATTCAAGGTAGGCACTGCCTAACTTGCCTACCTAGATGGCAAGTTCCGGATATATATATATATATATATATATATATATATATATATATATATATATATATATATATATATATATATATATTTGTTTGTGCGTGTGTGTGTCTATAATATATGACAAAATAGGACATCAAATTTGTTATGTTGGTGGGACTACAAATTTAGTTCAATGAGGTCTTAAAGGACAAAGTGTGTGACACCATATTTTCTTGAGATATAAAGATATATATATCGCTATCTCTTATATATATATATATATATATATATATATATATATATATATATATATATATATACCCAAGTATAGGATTGATGCATCCGGAATAAATTCCAGTAACCAAAAATTACTATTCTTAAAACAGTGCCTCCATAGACAGTTGAGCAAATATAATTTATTCGAAAATTATAACATAAACGTGTTATAATATCACTACAAAAATATCCATTTTATTTATACAATTCTGGTGCCCTATCATCTGATGGTGTTGATTGTAGAATAACGAGTTTTAAAAGGTTTAAATGAACCAAACGCGCCTGCATAGAGGTAACGCGATTACATGAGTCACAATGATCAGTTAAAATATAAGATATATAAGATTATAAATATCAAAAATCTTGACAACGAAACTTGGTCATAATAATTAATGCCTTAATATATATATATATATATATATATATATATATATATATATATATACATATACTGTTATAACGACCTTTGTAGCGATCATATTATGAGTAATGCTTCGGCTACTTGCTGTGACGCATTTATCATTTAGTCTATACGGCTAAATGCAGAGAGTTCGACATGCCTGGCAGCGCACTGCCTGACTCCAAACGGCTTCTGTATTTACCAAACCTTCCCACAAGGCAGGATGTGTCACAAGGCCGTTTTTATGTGGAAGACGGAGTTGGGTTTGTCTACTTCCCTAGACGAGACAATGCCCGTAGGCATAACCTCATCCGGGTTCCTGTCTGCCAAACGCAGAGTGTTCGACAAGCCTGTCGCGAGCCTGGCAGCGAAATGCCAGACTGCAAACGGCGTCTTTTTACCTAGAAAAATTTATTTATAGTTATGGTCTAGTTCACACTGTCACCGGGGCTGTACTATAGACCCACAACATCCCTCCTTTTTGAGATTAATATTTTTATAAATATTTTTTTTATTTTTTAATAGCATCTCCTCCTCCTCTTCCTGAAGCATCAGCCAATGTACTTTGTAGCGTTTCCGTCTTGAAACCACTTCTATTTCTACTGTATGCTTTCTTTTTCTAGCAGATGTCTGTCTGGGTTTCATTTGTCGTGTCGGCATATCGAAAGCATACAGCATTTTTATCACTTCTTGCAATGTTTCATGTCTGTCATCAAAGAACTTTTTTCAACTGATTATAATGCTTCTTGTGTTCAAATCATCTCCATTTTGCCATGCAAATCAAGTTCCCGTTTCTTGTTGGTATTATGCCGTCTTTCCACGTTTCTTTGCCAAACTTATATGCTCTAAAGAACACTTTATTGACGGCCATTATACATTTGGTGTCGTTTTTGTTATCAGTTCGTGTTTTTCAACGAGGTAATAATTTGTCGAACACCGATTTTACTTTTCGAGCAACCATTAATTCCGCGGGCGACATAAATGAAAGTGCATTGCGGTTGTGTGTTACACGGTAAATTCTCAGACAATCTTGAAGTGCTTCCTTGTTTTCTTTCTCACGTCTTGCTTTCTTCAACGATCTTTTGAACGTTCCCACAGAACGTTTCGCTTTTCCGTTCGACCTTCGGCAATATCCTCAATGGAGAATATCTTACAAAAGTCTTCGAATTCTTTACCTGTGAATTACCTTTCGTTATCAGAGACTATGGTATCTGGCATGCCATATCTCGCAAACAGTTCATGCAAGAATTTCTCTGTCACTAAATATGTTGGTTTTTCCAGCCATTTAGTGAAGCTATCAACTACCACAAAATATTAGGTTGGTGCAAAAATAATGACGTAATGATGTCGTTTTTTTTTGACGTTAAAAATACGTCAAAAAATGACATTATTTCGTTATTTTTGCACCAACCTAATAACGTGATCCATTTATAGTACCTGCAAAATCTATATGCAGTCTTGACCACGGGGTGTCCGTCTTTGGCCAAGGTTCTCTTTTTTTTTATAGGTAGTTTTCCTGTCAATGCACAATAACTGCAAACTTTCACTATTTTTTCTCGTAACCTGGGTCATTCTGGTCCAATATACGAAACTTCATATCAGAGATTTCATTTTTTGAAATACCTGGATATCCGCTATGAAATGCCTTCAATATTTGCTTCTGGAACACACTTGGTATTACAACCCTTTGGCCGAACATTTCTGTATAGCCAGTAAGCGATTAAACTTATATTACTTTCGTTTTTTTATTTATTTTCACAATAAAGACGCCATTTTCCGCTTATCCTTTTATTTCTTCCGGTGTAACTGGTAACACTCGGTACGACGTTGCATAAAATGTCTTTCTTTTATTTCCATTTCACTTTTTCGTGCTGCAATGACCGTGTCCTCAAATGGCTCCACATTTTTAGGTATTAGTCTTGATAATCCATCCGCATGTCGCAATTTTTTAGACAGTTGGTACTTCATCGTAAAATCATAGTCTAACACGATGGTACCTCAGTAGTTTATTAGCTTTATTCATAGGTATTCCTCTCTTTGAACAATATATTGTTAATAGAGATCCGTAGTCTGTTTGTAATCTAAAATTACTTCCATGAATGAAATGTTTCACGTCAAATATAATTGCTAGAGCCTCTTTTTCTATCTGGCTATATATTTTTTTCAGCTGGTAGAAGCGAGTGTAAAGTATGAGCGAAGGCTTTCATTTTACCCCATCGTATTTGTGCAAAATCCCCACACCAATACCGAGTTAATCAGCATCTGAGGACAATACAATTTCTGCTTTTGGATCGTAGTGTGTTAATGATAAATCTTACGGAATCCTTTTTTTATTCCATCAAAAGCATTTTGACTATTATCATTCCATTTCTACTTTACTGCTTTTTAGAGCAGATTTTTCAGTGGAGTTCTCAAATATTGCATAGTATATAAATAGATTTGATGGTAATTAGCCAGTCCTAGAAAAGATTTTAACGTAGTCAGGTTTGTTGGTGGAGGCATATCTTTAATTACACGTGCCATTAACGAAACTGTTTGACGACAATTTTTATCAATAAGGTATTTATTTTTCGGCACAAACAATTTACCTTTTTTCTTCACTGAGCTTGAATTTGTACTCTCTTACTTCTTTCAAAATTGTTTTCGCATGACCAACATGTTCTAATTTAGATACACATTTGATTAAAATGTCGCCCAGATACGCTACTGCAAATTCGAAATGTGCAAGACCGGCATCCATAGCTCGTTGGAAAATAGCTGGTGTCAAATTTATACCAAAAGGAAGTCAGTTAAAACTATATAATCTTCTGTGTGTACTTATGGTCGTTAATTCTGAACATTCATTTTCAATCCGAATTTTCAATCCGAATTTTCAATCCGAATGCTTTAGAGAAATACAGCTTTGAAAATATTCGCCCGCCGTTTATCTTAGAAAGTATTTCCTCTGGACTTGGAAATCGGTAGTTATGTGTTTCTAAACAATTGTTTAATCCTGTCGAGGAATCCGCCGAAACACGAATTCTAATATCTTTAATGTGCATGCTTGTGTCGCCCATTTTGAATGGATACTATTTTAATTACACCAATGATTTAGCGTCTCTTCACCTCTTCATTGACTTGTTCCAATGCTGTGAATATTACGTTCCGTTTAGGGTTAAATACAATTTTTTTACTTAAAATACCGCCTTGAATTTTGAACACAGACCCAGTTCATTTGAGAGCACATCTGGGAACATATTTGTATTACTTTCTTACGATTTTGGCTCTGACTTTTTAATCTGTTCGTTTGTCCTCCTACGTTTTTATACTAATGATTAATCAGCAAATTCCAAAGTTCAAATAGTTCCATCCAGTTACTGCCGAATAAATTCGTAGCATTTTTAATACATAAGCTTTAGTTTTTATATGGTTATTATAGAATGAGACATTAAAAGTCATTCTCAAAAAAAAAAAAAAGGAAATACTTTTTAATAAACGCTTCCCAGTTTCTTTCTATATGTCTTCACTGATTATTAAAATATCACCACCAGCGTCATGTAGTAATTTCACACCCACATTATTTTCACTTTATCAAATTTTCTTTTGTTTTCTGTGACCATTTTTTCTGTCGCAATGCTGTGTCTGAATTTCTTTCTGTGAGAATATTTTCTTAGTTTGCTTCCTCAGCAAAAATTTTGTCTTTCTCTCATCTTTCCAGCCGCTGCATTCCTGATTGAATATTTGTTTCTATCTACAAAAATACGCAAAAAAAGTCAGTCCCATATTAGAATTGTATACGGATTCTCAAATGATGTTTTAGAGAGCGCCTAGTGTAAGAGACGTTGAAGAATATTTTGTTTTCTTCCGAATTATATCCCACAACTCCTGTTGTTGTTTTTGTAGTTGTAGCAACTGTTGATTTTATTCTTACTTATATTATTTAAATTATTCAGACTGTTAGCCTCATCCTCATTTACATATTCACAAACGTTCAAATTGAACAATTTGTTTCGTTTACAAGAGGTAGATTGTACTAGATACGCATGGCTTTTCCAGATATCTCAGTTATTTTCATTTAACTCAACCTTCCAAGTTTTGTTTCACCACTGCTGTAACCTGGTATTGAACTCAGAACTATTTGTGTCTAGTCACTGTATCAACAACGCCTTTATGGACTGTGCTACGTGTCCTTGAACGTACAGCAGCCAAAACGTTGTAAATATTGCAATGAAAATGAGGCTAACAATTGATATAGACAGATAATAATTTTGTTATTTTTGCTGTTTCTGTTGATTGATTAATTGATGTATTTCAACCATCGAAGCCAAAATTTGCTCCATATTCGCAAGAATATGTTTTTTGCCTAGAACCAAGAAAAATTTGTTTGTCTTCTTAACAATGAGAAAAGATAATTAAACCAACGGGATTTTAATAAGTGTCATCACCTGTATCGTTGTCCCCGGGGTAACAATTATATTTTTCCGTATCTGTACACTCCGTATGAGTTACCAAAATCCTCGTAACTCCAGTGACAACTCGTATGAGTTCCTTAATCCTCATTATTGTTATAAGTCGTAAGAGTTCCGAATCCTCGTCACAACGGTTTATAAATCGCCTGAGTTTCGAATCCCTTGTCGCCACTGTTATTAAATGCGCTTCGTAGCTTATCATATAATTAATTAATGCTTCCGAAACTTACTAATGCTTCATCAACTTAATTAGCCTGAAGACTGGTTCCAAATTGTTTCTTCTTCTTACCTCTGACCTGGAGCACTTTATTATAGTTACGGACTAGATCATATAGTCAACGGAGTGTACTATTTACTCCACAATATAGAACCCATAAAAGGATATAGCGAGCCCACTGAGGAAGTTCTTACATTAACCAAGAAAAAAGAAATGGTCTTCCCAGGTAAGTTGAGAAACCGCTATAACTCCTTTCGAGAAATATTACATGTCAGGTAGGTACCCCTTTTTAATAAACAGTTTATTGTTGCATATATGTTATAGTTTCTCTGCATGAGACACGTGTCTATATGTATATATAATTTTTTTGTATGACGTAGCATTATAAATCTCTCTGTGAGAACAAAGCATGTTTGTCATTCGTTTTTCCATTCAGCTGTTCCGTTCCGTTCCGTTTCTTCCATGAATTACGATGTTATTATATCATAGATATAATTATGCGCATTATTGTCGGGAGAACATAACTGGGTGAATAAGCCATTCATCCATACTTTTCTCCCCCTCTCTTTCTCTTCCATTATATTACAAACAAAGACACCTAAAATCAGTAAGACTAAGAAAATAAGAAAGAATTACCAGCTTACAACAACGACACCAAACAATATAACCTTTGACTAGAGGGGAAAATAACGAATATTAGATTTCCAGAACAAGATAAACACCGACGCAAAACATCAGAGCCCATTTCCAAATGAAGGAAAAAAAACGTAAACAAATTCTTGCTACGCTAACGAGAAACAAATCCTGACCACAGAGTATGAAAGAAAACTCTGTAATCAAAATATTAGAAAATTTAATCCAAATTCCGTAGATTATAATTAAAGAAAAATTTAAGTAAATGCTCTGTTTATAATAAACAGTATTAAATAACATTTACCGGCCTGAATGTCCGAGAAATTTTCATAGAAAATATTCGTCCTTGGACAGAATTCGAACCTGCATCCTATACGGAACCGTCATTTACCCTGACGTGCCTAACCGATTCGGCCACCAAGGATCGTTCGGTAGGTTCCGTATAGGATGCAGGTTCAAATCCTGTCCAAGGACGAATATTTTCTATGAAAATGTCTCGGACATTCAGGCCGGTAAATGTTATTTAATACTGTTTATTATAAACAGAGCATTTACTTAAATAATTGTATCTATAAAAAAGAACGTTAAACATAAGAAAATGTCTTTAATAAATAAATTGTCGGACTTTGTCCATTTCGTAATATATATATATATATATATATATATATATATATATATATATATATATATATATATATATATATAAATTATTAAAAAAAATGTTATAACATCATAACAAATATAGCCAATTTGTTTCAACACTTCTGGTCTCTTTTGAAACAAAATGGCAATTTTTGCTGTGATCTTATAACATGTTTATGTTATAATTCTTGAATAAACAATATTTTCTCTACTCTGTATTGAGCACTCTTTTAAGAATAGCGTTTTTGGTTAATGTTATTTATTTCGTCTAAAACCAATCCTATATATATATATATATATATATATATATATATATATATATATATATATAAGCATATATATATAAGCATATATATATATATATATATAATCATCCACACCCAGACTGTTTCGCTGTATTAGAAGTCATCATTGTGGCTCCGATTGCCTCAAGCCAGGATTTAGTTAGCATCATTCGGAGATTTTCTTCCTTAAGCTAGGATTACTGCGAGTAAAATTGTCACCTAGCTGATTGATGTTACCTTCCGCCTCCCGACACCAGAATTTCGTAGATGGCCACACTTCAGGGGTTATAAGCAATGTACTGCTCATTTTTTTCTATTTTTTTTCTTTTTTAAGCACATTTATCACTAGTGTAAGTTTTTTTCTGTATATTCTTTCTGTATGCACTCGTCCGCTTGTGGCTATGCAGCCAAGTTTCTACATTGGCTAGTCGACACGGATGTGCATCGTCACCATTTTAGATTTTTCTTCGTTTCTGTACTCTCTAAACTTGATCATTTAGCCTTTTTCCTCTTTTTATTATCTGTTGCTAACTTAGTCTGGGTTTTTCCTGCTCTAGACACGAACACACACACACACACACATATATATATATGTATATATATATATATATATATATATATATATATATATATATATATATATATATATATGAATTGATATAGCATTTGTTTATACGCCATTTTTATATATAAACTTATTTGAGTAAATGGTCTGTTTTAATTAAGCAATATTAAATATTTACTAGTCTGAATGTTCGAGAAATTCCGTAGAAAATATGCCTTCTCCGAGAGGAATCGAATCTGTATCCTATAAGGAAACAATCATATAGTTTGATGTGCTTTTTAACCATTCAGCTACGGAGAACATTCCGGTTAGCAATGTCCAAATTACTGCTTATAAACACACATCATCGACGATCTTCCCCAATTATTCCTTTTTGCTCCGAAAATAATTTAACGTAAAAAATGACAACACATTAGATGAAATGGATTAAATCTAACAAATATCTTAATATATTTCCTGTATCTACGTTATTCTTTAAGTATACAAATTATTTGAGTAATCGTTCTATTATAAGTAAACAGGATTAATTACAATTACCGTCCTGAATATTCGAGAAATTTTGGAGAAATTATGCGTCCCCTGAGAGAAATGGAACTAGTATCAAATAAAGAAAACCTTCACATAGCATTTTAAAAATGAATATGAAACTAAGCGACTATTAATAATCTTAAGGATTAGCATAAAAAAAAATGGGCGGTTTACTAAATATGATGTGTAAGATCACTGAGGTTAAGAAACGTCTACAATGGTGAGTTTCATAGATGGGTGATCGTAGAAAACGAATCAATCAATCAAAGGAACTGGGAAATATTGGTTTCCTCCTTCCCCTAATTCACCAATGTCAGATGTACATGTTGGGTCCCTTAAATGAAGAGAGACACTTGATCTGAAGATCGCGCTGAGGTGATAAATTGACGGTCATCATGAAGTATTGATTCCTATATCTACAGCCCCGTCTCTCTTTTTCTAGATCTAACTGCCTACGCGCGCACAACCACAAACACACACACACACACAGACACGCACACACGCACACACACACACATATCATGTGAGAGGAGTTGGAGGTAAGTTATAAGATCATTGAACATTCATTGATTTAACATATATATATATATATATATATATATATATATATATAAAGCACAAACATTAATATTAGTGCTTGAGCCTTCTTTATTATATTCTTGCTCTGTACCGGACATTGAACTCTATCTTCATTATATCTTCTTGGGAATATATATATATATATATATATATATATATATATATATATATATAGAGAGAGAGAGAGAGAGAGAAAGCGAGAGAGATGGATAGATAGATAGATATTTAATGCATAAATACAATATAAATGCATAAATTGATTATCTATCTATCTATCTATATATATATATATATATATATATATATATATATATATATATATATATATATATATATATATATATATACTATAATATAAAGCACAAACATTAATATTAGTGTTTGGGCCTTCTTTATTATATTCTTGCTCTGTACCGGACATTGAACTCTACCTTCATTATATCTTCTTGGCAATATATATATATATATATATATATATATATATATATATATATATATATATATATATATATATATATATATAGAGAGAGAGAGAGAGAGAGATAGATATAGATATATATAGATATAGATAGACATATATTAAATCAATAAATAGATTATATATATATATATATATATATATATATATATATATATATTTAATAAATATTCAATGTACATATAACTTATCCCAATCTTTGCATACATATTCTGATCTTATAACTTGCATCAATCTCTCTATATATACATATTCTGATCATTATATTATATATGATAGCGAAAGATGAATATTTGTACATATTGTGATATTCAAGAAAAGCGTTTCCACTATTTAAACAGAGAAACTCAGCAACCGCATCCAGTAAGGTCATATATCTCTTAATGGATTTCCGTGTACACATTTGTAGAACATCCGGCAGATTGGAGAAAAAATTTCCGCGTGACGGTCCCCGTTGCAAAGCGACACTTTTGCTTCTCCTTGCACCGATACAACAACGCACGTGTCGGTAATACAACAAACAGTTCTGCTGATTCTTGTCAACCTCATTTTTTTTAAACTATTTCTTGTATATCTCATTCTTCCAGCTTGTAATGTTTTTTTCTTGATTTTGTTAAAGAATAGTGATTCGAATTGAGGTTATGTAATCTGTAACTTTGAGACATTGAAAGTGTGTAAATCTACAACTAAAACATAATTTCATGGATCTCTCGCTGTGTGCCGTACTTTTGAAAACGTTCTCCGTATTATCGTCTCCCCCACTTATTCTCAGCAATAGTATCTCCTTCATTTAGAAGCTTCTTGTTTGAGATAATATTTTCCTATCTATCTATATATCTGTTATGGAACATTACTCATAATAACATAATGGACTATTCCATACGTAATAAATACTGCGCCTCAAAAGGAAGCAGTGAGTTCAGTCCGAAGTCGGGCGACCGGCTGAGCGGCTGATCGGTTTAACTCTCTGCATACGGGCGGGGAGGAACTCGAAAGAGACTACGCCGAAGGGCGGAGTCTCTTTCGGCGTGGTAGACCGACCCTGAACCGGTTTATATGCGTTCAAACGGCATATTTTTGAGCGAGCCGATGGGCTCGTATATGCACGTTAAACTGGCCTTGTGCCAGATGATGCCCTCGTGTGAGGGTGACTAAATACTGTTTAGTCTGAAGTCTGGAATGAAGTCCGTCGGGTGTCAGTCAGTCAGTCAGAGCGAGTCAGTCAGTCGAGTCAGAGGCAGTCCGAAACAGAGTTGCGTTGAGACAATTACTACAAGACATTGGGATAGTGATACTGGTCGAGACTACATTGTTCTCCCTACTAAACCTGATTGTTCATACTAACACTTTCTACTTCTCTGTATATATTCCTGTTTGTAATATATCTGTGTTATTCCATATTCGCTTTCGAGTTCTTCTTTATTGGTTCTACCTTGGACTATCACTGTGGTACAAGGAACCGGACCATAACAATATCCATTCGGGAATAAGTCGTATGCGCTTTTCAAAATGTTTTATTGTCATGGTGATACAATGCTAAATTACATACAAATAGTCAAAAATGTAATCCCTGTTGCTGTTGATGACATTTTAAAGTCGGACACAAAGTTTTTCTATTCGTTGGCGATGAGAATCTCCTTGTTTTGAGGTGAAAAATCCGTCCAACCAAACACTTAACATCAGTATTGAATGTTGCACCACGTAAGGCAGTGAAAAAGAATTTGAAAAAGATGAAAATGTGATGGTGCTAAGTCCGGAGAATAAAGCAACACTTCTCATCCAAATTCTTGAATAATGGTTTTAGTCATATTAGCGATGTGATGACGGTCTGCTTTTTGCTGAATTGCTTCATGGAGATGGTGCAGTTGGCGAGCGTAGAGCCCGGCATTTACCGTTTGGTTTTGCTCAAACAATTCTTCATGAATTATGCCTTCACGGTCTCACCATACACACAACATGGTCTTTCTAGGCTGAAGGTCTTGTTTTGTTCGAGGTGTCGCTTTCTTATTGGGACTTACGCTGTTTCATGATTGACGTAAAGACACCATTTTTTATCGCCAGTGAAAATGCTATAAACGAAACTCTATTTATGGCCGTATGTTGAGCGATACCAAGCCAGCAAAATGGCTCTAATTATTGCGCCCTGATCAAGTTGTATTCATTCAACCCTTGTGGCACCCATGAACAAAGTTTCTGTAACTTCCCCATTGAGTGAAGGTGATTTACAACAATGTTCTGATCGTAATTCAACGGTTCCGCCAATTCTTTGGTCGTCTGACGGAGATTTTCGTGAAGAAACTAGTTTTTTCGCTCCCGATCCTCCAGCTCAAAATTTCCTTTTTAGAAACGCAAAAACCAACGTCGAGCGGTACTTTGAAGCATTGCGCCATGTCCATAAACGTCGCAAACCCAAAGAGGTGCTTTGGCGGCGTTAACGCCTCGATTATATGCAAAAAGCAAAACGTGTTGAAAATGAGCAGTTTTGTTTATTTGACCTTCTATTTTAGGGGTTTGAAATAGAACCAAAAAGTAATGAAATTAACAAAAATCTTATATATATATATATATATATATATATATATATATATATATATATATAGAGATATATATATATATATATATATATATATATATATATATATATATATATATATATGAATTGCATAAAACGAACCCGAATTGTACCCCATATTTATAGCCATTTCTATCCATATGATATTTTCCCTTGAGCTTGTCAATAGTAAAACCTCTTTATCAAACGTTCCATACGATTTCAAGTTCAATTTGGGATTAATCAACGTCATTTTGGGACTAAGCAAGTTTGTAATGAAATATCCAAGTTCAAAATGGAATAGTCAAATTCAAAATGGGACATAGCAAGTTCAAAATGGGACATAGCAAATTCAAAATGGAATAGTCCAATTCAAAATGTGACATAGAAAATTCAAAATGGGACATAGCAAATTCAAAATGGAATTGTCAAATGCAAAATGGGACATAGAAAATTCAAAATTCGTCATAGCAAATTCAAAATTCGTCATAGGAAATTCAAAATGGGACATAGCAAATTCAAAATGGAATAGTCAAACTATGTCTTGATATATTCGTTCAGTTTTTCCTAGTTACTTTTTCTTAGGACTTTCAAGATTTACCCTGTTGTCCCCCAAATCATTTCATTTTGAATAATTCTATTATACTCTCTTTTTAAACACTATATACAGTCTATCCATCTCTTTCTTTCTTTCTTCTTTTTTTCTCCCTGATTGTCTTACTAATTAAAGTGCCAGAAACTCTTTGACACAAATTTATCCGTTCATGAATAAACCCCTTGTAAGGAATCGATATTAAAATCTACTCAACGTTTTGTTCTGAATTTTTTTTTAATTTACTGATTTTTAATATTTTATATTAATAAGATTCACTTGGATTACTTACCCGCGGATGTTTAACTGTATATATATATATATATATATATATATATATATATATATATATATATATATATATATATATATATATATATATATATGTGTGTGTGTGTGTGTGTGTGTGTGTGTGTAGAGACAGAGAGACAGAGAGATAGGTAGATAAAGATATAATTATATTGTTTAAAATATGTCCAGTTTACCATCAGTCTATATTTCTGAGATGAGGTGTTATGTACATTATTCAGACTATTGCCCTCATATTTGTTGCTATATTTATCACAAGAACCGGCCATCTTCAGGTGGTTGTAATGTCGAACTGAACCCTTTATTTCACTGGCTCGGGTAGACTGTTCTAGTTCCACGTGCCATGTCTAATGGATGGCAATTATCAGTTATCTCCTGTTAATTCACTTCTCCAAGTTCTCTACGGCCTTAACCACTTAATGAACTCGCACTTTTTGGGTCGTGTTACTCGATCTAACTAACGCATTTATCCATTCTGCCATGTGTCCTTAGGGACAAAGAGTTTGAGTGTGAAAAAAGTGCAAGTAAGTTATAGGAAAATATATTCAATGAGGAAAATTTCTTACTGCATGTAACAACGACTATTGGCAAAAATATGGGTAGGTGTGTGAGAGAGAGAGAAATGCAGAGCAAGTGAGAAACTTAAAGTACTGAAATCATCAAAAACAGGGTTTTAAATTAGTATGAAATCTTCTGTCACATGAGGCGGTCATTTTTTTTTTAAATGAAATTTCTTGAAAAAAAATGGCAAAGGCATCTTGTTTAGAACTGTGTCCTTTTCATTTGGAGAGAAATTTCGTAAATATAGACCCATAAAATTGTCTGTTTACAAGCCCGCAGCATTACTTTTCACTTTAATTTGTTATTCTTTAAAAATAGATTCTTTCTTAGGCAGTGGTTGAAAATAAATTTAATTGAAAAGACCATTATATCTAAATCAGGCATGAAAAGAACATTCACGACAAATTCACGCATGGATGGCAATCAACACCAATGGGTACACGCGAGCACAATCGCACACCAGAAAAACACACATTCATACAATCACACAGAGACATACATACACACACACACAGACACACACACATACACACACACATATATATATATATATATATATATATATATATATAAGCGTGTAGGAGTAGTACTTTTGTGCGTTTCCCATTATACTTAATGATTTTACAGATAGCATTCTTATTTTAAAATTCACGCGTATATATTCACATATGCATATATACATATGCGTATACACACACACACACACACATATATATATATATATATATATATATATATATATTCATACGTATACATCTATGTCTAGTTATAACACAGGCACAAGCACAATATATATATATATATATATATATATATATATATATATATATATATATATATATATATGAGTTTGTGCGTATGTCGTTATATCTAGTAGTATTATATATATATATATATATATATATATATATATATATATATATATATATATATATATATATGTGTGTGTGTGTGTGTGTACAAGGTCTATGTGTGTGCATCATAACTAGGTGGTATAATTATTTTCTTTTCGTTGTTCATTGATCAATTATCAGTAATGGGTCTCAAATTTTAAAATCAACTTCATATATATATATATATATATATATATGCGTATATATATTCACATATATATGCTTATATATTATATATATTTAATATATATATACATATGTGTGAAAAAAAAATATATATATATATACTTGCATGCATATATATATATATATATATATATATATATATATATATATATATATATATATATATATATATATCTTCAGGTTCTCGTTTTTCCACGCGTAAACTTATTCCAATACATATTCAGCCACTTTATCTACTTGTTATTTGTTGCAAATTACTCCATTTTTGCTTGGCAAATTTAACTCACACTCTTCCCTAATAATATGTGTGTTTGGTAATTCAAACTCAATCGACCATAAACTATTTTTCCTAGTTCTTCTTTTAATGAATATCACCACTTCGAAGACAACTTTTTGTATCATTAGTGATTTTTCGTTCTTTTTTGCTCTTTGTACATATATAGATTGAAGTGTCCAATATTTTCTTAAATGGACCATACGATTATTCACGGTTGGGTAATCTTTTGTCAGTGAAACTCTGTGGCATTTCAGAATAATAAAAAGAAACATCAACATAACTGTCTATCGATCTAAATACCTATCTATTTAAAACAAAATCAAGTACCTGGGAACATTCCATCGAACAGTGAATGGTAATCAGGAGGTCAGAGCTCGATTATGGCAAGAATTATGTCCCTTAATAGAATTACGTGCTTTAATAGAATTATGTCGCTAAACAACGCGTGGAAAAGACCGAGCTTATCTATATATCTACTTATCTCCATTTTTCATACATATATATTTTTTTTATCAGATATATATATATATATATATATATATATATATATATACATATATAACAGTGAACATAGAAGTCAACAGTTAAAAGCGAGAGTCTGTTTCATGCTACATACTAGATTGCATCTTGCAGGAAACTGACTGTCTCCTCTGAGTGTTGATTTCTATGTTCACTTTTATATTTACACACGCTCTATCTCTGATACTGAGCACTTCATCCCATAAATATACCACATCTTAAGACTATATTTCTTCATACTTATATATATAGTTTTAACGTGTGCTATATTTATGGGATAAAGTGCTAAATATACCAGATAGAGGGTCTGTACATATAAAAGTGAACAATGAAGTCCACACTTAGTGGCGACAATCGGTTTCATGCTAGACAAAATCGTCAGTGCCTATGTTTTTTGTTTTTTTTTCGTGTATCGGGCATAGCGAAACCCATACTGCTCATCGATGAAGAGTTTATACTTTTTTTTAAGTGTTCGACGAATATTTTTTTTTTATTATTATGACTCGAAATGCACTGGTGGGTCTGTACGTTTTCGAGAACCGGGGATACGCGCGACACTTTCCACAGGTTTGGGAAGGATTTCTCTTCAAGCAGTGATTGGATAACTTTGATAATAATGTAGATAATTACGGGTTGATGTTCTTAATTACATCCACTGGAATTTTTTCTGGACTTAGGGTCGAAGCCTTTTATGTGTCTGGAGACCTCACAATCTTTGACGGTAATATGCTGAGATTTTGCTCAGTGGGACGTAGGTACTTGTGGAGGGGATGTTCTTTCTCATCTAACATTGAGTTGGGCACCAAGATGCAGGCGAAGAAATTCACCTTATCAGTCGAGGAAGATATCACCTCGGGGCCAAATATAACTGTGGGCACTACCGCTTTATCTCTGTCATTGATTTGGTTGATCTTCCAGCATTCCTGGGATCCAATTTGATTGTTTTCAACCTTTTCTGGACCACTCGTGCCTAACTACACTTCACGCTTACTAGAATATATATATATATATATATATATATATATATATATATATATATATATATATATATATAAAATTTTATGCGATATCTATATATATATATATATATATATATATATATATATATATATATATATATCACATAAAATTAAAAAACACTGACCATCCTACAACCACCTGGGTAGAAACGGTTTTTCCAGGAATGTCAGTGTTTCCGATATTCTATAACCTAACTCGCCCTACATTTTCGCACTCTTAATTTAGCAGGTTCTTTGACTAATTTTTTACGAAGAAAAAAAAATATATATATATACACACACACATATATATATATATATATATGTGTATACATATAAAGGTTGTATCAAATTACTTTTACCAATATTGGAAGCAGGTTTCTCATACTAAAACGAGGACAAAAGTCCATACAATCATATGTACGCAAATCCTACATTTTTTTTTATAGTTATTAAGTTTAAATATGTTTACCGTAGTTAATAATTTGATGCCATTTAGGCTAGGTTACATGTATTATTCGCATATATTCGGGGATAATTTTTTTCAACGTTTAATATGAACAGTAGTGAGATTTGTTCCGTTTAACAATGGCAATATATGCATATCGTGAGTAGGCAGATATGATTCTTACATGTAAATGGTAGAATGTTAATGGAATCAAGACTGCACTGGCTGTATCAGTTAGGATTACCAGCCTAAAGTAGCCGAGACATCCAAACTGTGCTGCTATTCATCGTTCCTTTGCTGAAACAGGATCCGTGGCACCACAAACTATGGATCGCGTTCGATCGAGATCCGTTCATAGGCCTGACCACTAAGAACACACTCTATAAGTTGTCGGAGATGAACCTGATGTCAGTACACAATGGTCCTAGCATGTCGTACATCATAGAGTACCGCATGGAGTGGACTACCTCTATCCATACCATTTGCAACGTGTGCAGGGCATTTCACCATCTGATCACTCACCACGGGAGAACTTTTGCCGATGGTTTAATGCATATATTGCCCATCCGTTGTTTGACTTTTCGATCTTGTTTACGGATGACGCAACATTTGGAAAAGATGCAATAACACAACCGACATTTGTCGGCGTATCGCAATCGCCATGGAAAATACAGGCTAGCTGTTAGAAACAGTTTATGAGTAATATGTGGGCTGGAATTGTATGTGACCGTCTGGTAGGCCCATATGTTCTTCCAGCACGTCTTACAGGAACTGTCCACAGGAATTTTATTTTAAACACACTTCCAGACCTGCTAGATGTGCCACTCCTAGTAAGAAGAGTTATATGGTTCAAGCATTATGGGGCTGAAGTATATATTTTACTCATATTTTCGCGATACACATGCTGACATCTTCCATGAAGATACATATATATATATATATATATATATATATATATATATATATATATATATATATATATATATTCTGGGGATACCATGGACCGTATATGTGATCACCGACGAAGTTTTAGCAGAAAATGGAAACAAAAAAGGAATGTACAGTTAAACTTTTTAGGGCACATAATGAAGAAAGAAGGCCAGGAAAGTGTGATACACACAGGACAGATTGAAAGCAAGTGGGACAGAGAAAAACAACAAATAACTTAGTGAGATTGAATAAATGGATGACGGAACATTTTTAAAGAGAAATAAAATAAAGAATGACAAGAAAATGTGGAGAGCCATGATCGCTGCCATTCCGAGGAACCACAGTACAAAAAGAAAAAAATACTAAGAAGATTTTTTCACACAAAAAAAATGCAGGTGTCGCACTATACAAGTAGTAATTTTATACACGAATATATACAGTGAGATTATTTATAAAATGCTTTCAGGAATGTCCACTCTGTTGCAAATTAATTAAAACAAGCGATTTAGTTTCCTTTCTTTTACTATACGGTCAGTTTTAAACCCACTGGATTGATAGGGTGGAATAGAGTTCTCTTTTTTCCTTAGATTAGGTCATTTGCAGTGGCATGCAGCAATATGAATCTATTTTCGGGGTGTATGATGAAATTTGTTTGGCCTTGAAAAGTACTGCGTCTTCTATAATTGCATCGGATTTTTATCACGCCCAAACACTATTGTCCCGACTGTCGAGTGGTTGTCCTACAGCTATTGTCTGCGATGGACATTACTCTAAAGAAGCGTACGAAAATCATCACGATTCTCAAACACACTGGCAAGCCGTACCAGTGAGTAAATCAAAGTACTATAGACTGGTCCGGAAACTATCATGATTAAAATGCAATCTGAAATCTGTGGTCAATTTGCAAGGAACAACTTCGTGGAATGGACATGGGTCATCTTGTGTTGGAAAAACACAAAAAGATAAATTATTATGGAATTATTTGTTTTGTTTCAATTAATTTGCACAAGGTTGTATTTTGATAGATGTGTAATGCCCTGGACATTATTAAATTGCTGGTAAAATTTGAAAAAATAGTGAACTGCCCCAAGTTTTAGTGTAGATTTTTTAAAAATATGGATTGAACAACTGAATGTACATTGTCAATGAATCCCTTCAATTGTTTTACAGAATTGCGTTCTCTGTCGTCCTTGGGTCCCCACGCAATACATAAAATGATAATACCGTAAAGGATCATTTGTTTTTCTCTTTCGTTTTATTAGAAAAGTGTGTTGGTTGCATGAAATCTAAGAGGCAGTGGAATGAATGACGTCACAGTAACGCATGTCGCACGTTGACACAACGTCCTTCTGCGGGTGGTCATCGCCGGTCTCTCAACCTTGGTGTGGGAGGCCTATCCACGCTTTAGAATACTTGCGGCCTTCTATTGAATTCACGCCGTTTTGCACACATATTCAAAACCCAGACAAAGTAAATCCATCACTGTCAGCACACTGCGCCCACGAGGCACTCCGGCCAATCACTTACCATTCTGAATCTGGCTTTTGCATATTGTAACATTTGCTATCACGGGAATCACAAATAACTTTGCAAAAGAAAATATCTTAGGAGCAGCAAAATATTCTGCCGTAAGCGTTTATTGTCCGAGGTCTTGAAACTTGAAAAAAATATCACGTAAAATTATATACAGTATTTGAAACCATCAGTGGGCAAACTTCAATATTATTCTTATTATAGGAACATTATCTTTGACCGTATTTGTTTTATAATCACTTGCCGGGTCAGAAGCAATGTCTTAGGGTAAGCGAATGATATGATTGTTGCTTTCACTTAAATAAAGAAAAGACAGAGAAAAGTAAACTTAAATGGACGAAACTTTTCACGGGATATAGACTTAATAGATCAGTCATAACAAAGATAATATAATTAGATTAAAAACGATTCTTTACGAAATATCCAAAATATTTTCTATGATCTGGAATTGAAATTACAGCAGTGATGTCCTATACTCTGAATCCATCAAATATAATTCTGAATTTAGAAATAAAAGTAAACACATCTCCTACCTGGGTATATGGATCAGTTATAACAAATTTATTATAACATATATGGGCTCGTGGTGCAAAAAACGAACCCAAGTGACGCCCTAAAATAGCCTTGTCAGATTTAGACACTCCTATATGCAGTTAAACATATTCAGAAAAGTCTAAACTATATACAGCGTCTTTTCTCTGATTAATGATTCAAAATGGCTTCAAGCGAATGATTTCACGGTATCTTAAAGAATACAAAACGTCATCATATCTTATAAGCTGGCGTTACAGTATCAGTAACAAAGCTTTAGCAAAGAACAAAGTTCAAATCACGGGAAAAATTCCAAAAGAAGCAAGGAATAAAATGTATAGCATTCGTAAATAAAAGAAAATAATGATGTAATGAAAACGTTAATTTTAAAGAGTACCTCAAAAGAAATAGTTCAGAAAACTAAAAAGAGAATCAGAGAAAAAAAAACAGCATTGTAACAAAACAGTTTTAAGGAGTTTCAACCAACAGTAATGGACAATACGGCCATATCCAGTTTGAAAACCGCTTCCCGTAAGCACACCGAATTTAAGCAATGTCGAGGCTGTTCAGTACCTAGAGGAGTGACCTCTTGCGAAAGTAAGCTTGGATGTGCGGGTAGCATATTAAAAGAAATTTGTTTTTTATGAATTTCATACAACATTAACGGGGTTATGGACATATCACCTTAGAAAACCGTATCTCGTTCGCTCTCCGAAGTTAAGCAACGTCGAGCTTGGTCAGTACATAGATGAATGACCGCTTGCGAATGCTAGGTGTTGTAAGCTTAAAGGTGCGGGTGGTGTAACGGATAATGGCTCGTTATTGCAAATTGGAGTACCGAGTTCCGATCTCAGTTGTGTTTGTTTTATTCATTTGAGCGTAGACTTTGAGCAAAGTTATGAATTCACCTTTACTCCCCACATCTATGGGTTATTTAGTAAGACTAAAATCACTGAATGATTAATATCTTGAAATATATTGTTTTACAAAAAAATGATTATAAGTGTAAATTACCTGCAGAGGATTGATAAGCCATAAAACAAACCGACCAGCCAGTCAACCAACAGTAACGCGAAATGTT
>OZ010606.1:43435946-43485946 GCA_963932145.1 Acanthosepion lycidas
ATAAAGTAAGATGATTTGTTTCTATCATTTTCTCTTTCTTTGGATTTTATTTCTGGTTCATTTGCTGGCACGGTCTCGGAAAAAGAAATCTCCACGCGCGCCTCGGGCTTTTCAGTGTGAGAATTCATTTAAAAGTGTTGCCAATTAGGAATTTTAACATGAATAACACTCGTAAATCTTAAACATTCCTTTCCAACACATTGTAAATAACTTTTACGGCAGTGCGTTAAATAATCAGGAATCTAATAGCCGGCCTTCTTTACAATGTCGCTAAAATATTACTACTTACATAATATTGCATCAGACTGGAATGTCTTTCTAGTCTTTTTTTCATTAAAAGCTAAATATGTGTTCCATTGAATTTCAGAATTGAAACATTCCTGCATTTTCTCCCTATGAGAACTTTCCACATTCCTAATATTACTCCGGCAAGTAATTTTACCATTTTTATTACAGATAATTTTAGACCAATATATTCTTCTGACTTCCAAAGTTTCTGTCTATATAGAGAGAACAGGGAGATCACCGCCCTCTGTGGGATCAGGTTGTACTTAAAGACAAAGAACGTCATTGGAAAATTCGCAAACTTAAGAAGTATGCTCGACCACAAAAAAATCCTGAGCCGACCAAGCATAGAAATGAATATAATATAGAAACCAGTAATAATGAGTGCCAGAGAAAAGCATTAATAACAACGAAAATTGCAGGGCTAGGGTTTTCTGGTAAAAAAAAATGCAATGATTACAGCAAAAATTGCAATATGAGTACTAGTAAAAACGGTATGAAGTCATTATGTTTAAAAGGCATAGAAATCCATCCTTAAGGACACATGGCACAGTGGATAAAGACGTTGGTTAGATCCAGTGACAGAACCGAAAGAGTTGTGAGTTCAATACCTGGTTAAAGCAATGGAGAACTTGTAGAGGGGAATTAACAGGAGATAACTGATACGTGGAAATAAACAGTCTACTTCAGCTAGCGAAATAAAGGGTTCAGTTCGACATTCCAACAATACGACAAAGGAGCGTATAACGGCCGAAACTTTGTGATAAATATGGCAACAAAGAAGCTATATATATATATATATATATATATATATATATATATATATATATATAATTCAACAATAGAGTTGCGAAAGCCCGTTCCGCAAGTTGGTATATGTTAACAATAACTCATTTAAAATAAAATATTTCGATTCGTATTATATTTTTTCGTCTCGGATGCAACCTGAATTTTACCAAAAATAAAATAATTTCCATGCCTGAGGATGACTGAATGTACAGTCGAAAGTAATTGCGTATTTAAGAAAAAAAACTTATAGAGCTTATAATTTTAAAAAAACAAGGATCATAACATTCATCGATTAATTGGTAGGTTAATACATCTTTAAAATTTTGCTAGCGAAGGGTTTTCGCCATTTTATATCATTAACTTTACTAATTTACATTTGTATGGATGAGTCATTGTAATATATATATATATATATATATATATATATATATATATATATATATATAGATAGATAGATAGATAGATAGATAGATAGCACGAATTTGTAAGCAGTAAATACTACAGCTGATAATTAAAAAGCTCTTTTATGAATCAAGCACTCTGAGTCACATATGTGTTTATTTAAAAATAAATACTTAAAAATTCCACTCCTCCTCTAACGGGAGCTGATAGCTTAGGGGAACTCTGACTGATCAGCTGTGATACAGCGAAGCAGTCTGTCTGTGGAGGGTTATATATATATATATAATAGAAATTATTAGAAGGATTTGATAATTAAGTAATTCATCGAGTCTGAAAGAAACCTCAACAGAATGCAGAAAATACTGGTTAGCCGTTTCGTCCTATATTTGGGAATCATCAGCAGTGAGCATCCACTAGCCAGAATTGAAACCCGAACAGTTAGATTTTTAAGCAAATGTCATGCCAACTGTTCCAACGGGCGTCGGTGACGCAGAGGTGGCATTTCAGACTCAATATACCACCGCTCGCTCACATATTCCGTGGTGGAAATCAACTGAGATTCTCTCTAACCATAGGACTGTGCCCCCAGGAGCCACGACTACTATCACCAAGCCACTGAAACTTTAGCATTAGAAGCCGGTTCAAGCAATGATATACAAATGATAGAAATTATTAGGAGGATTTGATAATTATATTTGATAGGACATAGCACAGTCCTATTGTTAGAGAGAATCTCAGTTGAGTTCCACCACGGAATATGTGAGCGCTATATTGAGTCTGATTTGCTACAGCTTCGTCACAGAGGCCCGTTGGAACAGTTGGTATGACGTTTGCATGATATCCTAACTGTCCGGGTTTCAATTCTCGATAGTGGATGCGCATAAGTTCCAAATATATGACGAAACGGCCGTCCAGTGCTTCTCTGAATTCTGTTGTGGTTTCTTTTACAACCGGTGAATTACTTATTATAAATGTATATATATATATATATATATGATGGAATCTACCATTGATTTCAACGTATGAGTATCTGACAACCTTATTCTGTTTAGTGTCGTATACAAGTTCATATATTGTGAGATCTCGGAATATACCAACAGGAAATTTTTTTAACGCTTGTCGCCGTTGACATTTGTCTCTTAGCCGATCAATACAACTGATTTTGAAATAAAAGTTATATATATATATATATATATATGTATGTGTGTGTGTGTGTGTCTGCGTGTGTTTTTTTACGACGTTTCGTTCTTTGTACGCTCCGGCCTTCTTCAGGTGATTGCGTTTTCGAACTGACCCCATTATATCGACCACCACGGTAGATCTTTCTAGGTTCACGTGCCATGCCTGTTCCAGATATCTCGGCCATCGCCTATTAATTCAGTTCTTCAAGTCCTTCGTTCACCACTGCCGTAGTCAGGTATTGAACTCACAACTCTTTGGGTCAGGTCACTGGATTCAACCACAACTCGTATTCACTGGGCCATGTTTTTAATCATCTGAAGGCCGAAACGTCGTGAAAATTACAATAATGTTGAGGACAACGGTCTGAACAATGTAAATATGTAAATAATTACGATGCCTCATTTCAGTATATATATATATATATATATATATATATATATATATATATATATATATATATATATATATATGTAAATAATTATTATTTTAATATGAGAGATTATAATAAAGTCACGTTGAAATCTCTATGTCATCCATGTCAATTGCGGAAAACAAGTGAACATCAAATGTATCGGGATTTTAAACAAATGTGACATGTTCAGTTTTCTTAAGCTGTGAAGTAGAGGTAGGAGGTAAATTTGATTTGAATAGAATATTTTTTTTAAATATCAGATTTAGAAAACTTCTTAAATGGACATGTAGTACAATTAAAAAATGTGGAACATCCATATAAGATATATCAAAGGCCTTGGACAAGCTGTCTTACAAATGTTTACAACACAAGCTATCCAACTATAAAATCACTGTTTTTCTATAATAAAATCCTTTCTGACAGGTAGGTCCCTGAAGGTAGTCCTCTGGAGCCCTAACGATCAATGCAGGTGTCCCCCAGGAGTCACTCTTTTGACCAACCTTCGTTTTGATCTACATAAATTATCTCTCTACGACTATACTCAGATGATTTGTAAACATCTATGCCTATCATAATATTCTATACGGGCGCATCTCTAAATATCCCAAAGGTCAGATACTGGCGACTGAACTCTGGCTGGTTAAATTCAAGACCACGAAGTCAAACAATATAAATTCTATCATCGCTAAGCTGACCCCGAACTACCGCCAAACTGGATGAAGATAGCTCCTCTCGAGGAAGCACAGTGAACTGAAAGACTGTTGGGCCTCACACTTACTCCCGACCAGAAATGGAACTCGTACATACGATGCATTACTAAGGGTACAGGCAAAATGGCCGGTCTCCGTACGGCTTCACTAAGTACCTGACCACTCCTGCTCTTCTTTATCTTTACAAGTTCCAGGTCATATATGGGCAGGATTTGCTCAGACCTCATTCCACGGTTAATAGAATCCAAAAGCCTCTCTGAGCCCTTGTGGGTGATGAAATATTCGCCGCATGCAACCTCTCTTCCATAGGTGAGATGTGGTAAACCTCTCATTTCTTTACCGCTACTTCCATAGAAAGTGCTCTGATGAAACCCATTCCCTGATCCAGCCAATTCGAACCTCCACTGCCAGTAAACGCCAATCCCACATACATCGTAGCATCCCACCCGTACCCCATCGGTGAGATATAAGTTCCAGTCGTGCACCTTCTTCCCGTAAACCGCTGCTATGTGGAACCGACTCCCAAGTCAATGTTGTCCCGACCACTACAATTGTAACCTGTTCAAGACTAAGGTTAACGGTTAGCTTCTATTCCTATACACACCAATGGCCTCCTAACGTAAGCCTCAACTGCAAGTGTTTTCCAGGTATTGTAAAGGATGAACCATACTATAAATATATAAATTGAGTTCTCCAAGCTGCTGGCATATTTCGTATAGAGAACAGCATTAAAATCATTCCTTGCGACAATGGTCTAGAGGTAACATATCTGACTGATGGCAAATTAGTCGAGTTTCGATACCGACTCCAAGCAATCGGACGTCTAGCCACACTAAGTAACTGTGATACAGTGAAACGATCTGTCTGTGTATGACTCTATATATTTCTCCTGGAAATCCGGTTGAGCTCCCTAGGGGTTTAAAAAACAGTGGCTCCTACTGCTATTAAGCATTACTCTTCCAGTATGAAGTGAGTTCTCCGAGCCGCTGGTATATTAATAAAATGTGGAAATAATGGATTTTTTTTTAATTTAATTAATAAAATTCTATCTTTTTAAATGTTATTTCTTTTTATATTTGATTAGAGGCAACTTTTAATAATGTGGCTGCAGAATTCAGCATCGTTTTCCTTAATAATATCTTCCGAATATTCATTCCAGCAGAAAAAAGGGATATGTTTAATATGGGCAAATATGGAATTCCACTAAAATAACGTCTAAAGTGTTAATATATACAGTGGAGTTGAATAAGTGATTGTACAGCAAACAAATGCTTGTTATCCTCACTTATAGCGAATGAAAGCCTCGAATAACAATGTTATATATGTATTTTGTGGTATAGAATCAGAATCCGCAATTTAAGATTAGAAAGTCATCGATAAGTGATAGTTATGCAATTTTTTATATTTCGCATAGTGGAAAAGTGTTCGTACAGTATTAATCTTTGTATTATAATACGGTAGATTTTGGTTGTGCTTCAAAGTAGAAGATTCTAAACGGTTCTAGAATATTCTCAGTAACTCTATTGCAACATTCAGTTCAAAATTGGATCATTCTGCAGTCATTGTTCACTGAGCTAATTATTAAGCTATGAAACAATAGAAAAGTTTACAGAAACATCTCCAGTGTAACGAACATACCTTTTCCAACAATAGATTAATTTATTGCAAGATTGAAAAGATGTAATACTGCTGAGAACAAATGCAGACCCGGTGATCCCAGGAAGATCTCTCCCAGATTACGAAGAAAGTTGATGCGACAGGTTCAAAGTAACCTAATAGCCAGCAGACAAGACTTTCAGAATGATCTGAGTGTGTCAGGAGTTAACGTAACTCAGCAAACGATTAGTAAGGAACTACGCAGAGACGGTATAAAGTCGGGTTCCTCAAGAAACACACCACTCATTCTGAAACGGCATAGAGATGCCAGGTTGAAATTTGCGACAGATCATAAGATAGGGAAAATTCTTATTGGGAAAAGTTCTTTGGGCAGATGTGAGAAAAATTGAGTTGTTCGGTCGCAATTCCTTGAAACATATATGGAGGAAAGACGGCGAAGCATACGAACCCAAGAGTACCATACCAACTTTATATTTGGTGGGGGCAGTATCATGGTTTGGGGCTGCATTTCGATGCGAGGTGTTCGCAAACTTGCAATTATAGACGGTAGAATGAAGGCAGAAAAATATCAACAAATCCTAAGCGAAAATTTATCGCTTTCTGTAGAGAATCTTGGGCTTCCTCCTTATTGGATCATCCAGCAGGACAATGATCACAATCATACTGCTAAGAGTACGAAGAATTGGCTTGTTAAAAACAACGTTAACATCTTACAATGGCCCAGTCAGTCGCTGGATTTGAATCCAATAGAGAATTTATGGCGATTTTTGATAAATCCGTGATACAGGTCCAACAAACATCAAAAAACTGAAAATTACTTAGGAAGAATGGACAAAATACCTACTAAAGTATGCGAATCTTTAATTAAAGACTACAGGAATAAATTGGTTGCTCTTGAACTTAATAAAGGCTTTGCTACAAAATATTAATTGGAGAAAACATGTTCTGCTGTACGATGATTTTTAAAACACCTAAAAATCTAAATATTGCTATATTTTCTTAACCATGGAATATTATTTAGCTTTATATGCATACATTTTTAGTATGCAATCTGATACAGTAGATATATTCCCGTTTTGTTAATGTAATATGTTACAAATAAAAATATGAAATATTTTCATGTGTACGTTCGCTTATTCAAACCCACTGTACATGTAATTTTTTTAGCATTAAGACAAAATGTTTCCAGAAAAGGATTTCGAAGATAAAATCTTTAAATAATATATTTTTTAAAACGTTTGGGTGAAGCAGTTCAGGAATATGCAGCAAGCAGCCCCTAAAGTAAAGTAATAACAAGAATGAGGTATTTTCTTTGGAAAGTCTTCATTGATGGCCCGTAGATTTTTCAGCATTTTTTCTATATGTCTGTGCCTGAGGGGACGCTCGTGTGTGTGAACATGAGTGTGAGGACGCGCTGTTGGGACTACCTGCACACTTATGTTCGATTTACGTTCCTGCTAGAAGCTGTTTCGTTTGACCACATACCTGCTTCACTGGTTGGGCTCCAGTCGGAAAGTACGGAAGCAGAATATTTCGAAGAACCAGCTTTTTTTTTACTCTTCTTAAAATTTATTTAGCATAGAAAATTGAGAGTGCTTTAAATGTAAATACTATGACAAATTCGGTGAATGCAACAAAAGCTGGGAAAATTGTCTTCAAATCGCATTATAAAATCTGTCGATAATATGCAGACGAAAAATAGGCTTCTGTTTGCAGACATCACATTGAACATGTCCAAAAATAAATAGAAGAACAGCGTAGAATAGACATACATACTGTATGTGTGTGTGTATATATATAGATATAGATAAATGTAATGGATGCCTATACTTGTGTATATATATATTATACTTTTCATTTAGATTTTATACGTTTATAAATATATATATATATATATATATATGCACATAACTGAGGAAATTTATTTTAGTATTTATTTTGATTTTTCAACTTCATATAATTATATATATATATTGTTTATATTTATCGATGTCTATATATTTATGCATGTATATGCATAGATTCTCTCTCTCTCTCTCTCTCTCTCTCTCTCTCTCTCTATATATATATATATATATATATATATATATATATATGCGTGAGTGTCGGTGGATATGTGGGTATGTGCGTGCAAACATACCTCCGTAATTACATGCACATATATGTTCATATATATATATATATATATATATATATATATATATATATATATATATATATAGATAGATAGATAGATATAGATATATATATATGTGATGGTGAGTGCGTGTTGGATATATGCTGGTATATATTTATTGAAATAATTTATATATATATATATATATATATATATATATATACCCCACACACATATATGTATATTAAGTATGTGTTGCAGATATATTTCATTTGCATAGTATACACTCACACACCCATATATATATATATATATATATATATATATATATATATATATATATATATATATATATATATATATATATATATATATATTCTTACACTGCACGCATACGTAAATATGAATGTCTATTTTAATATACTACGATTAATTTTATATATATATATATATATATATATATATATATATATATATATATGCATGCATATCCTTGCCGTTTTATTAGTATTTACAGAAGACCGTGCCGATCAATATCTACTTATATAACAAGCAAGTCCGGATTTGAAAAATTTGTCTTTTTCTGAAAATAAATAGAAAATGCGTTGAATACTTTACTAAAATAGTCGCGAGGAAATTTATATTTATGAACGCTAACTTTATTGCAGTGGGCAGCTGCCATATATTGTCACGAAGAGAAGCGAAATCTAATCTGAAAAACTCTTAATCTCATTAATAAGCTTATAATAACCATAAGCTTTTTTTCTGTATTGAATACGCTTTTTTCTTGGATGTAACCCAACTTGAGTAAAATGTAATTACGTGTTTTTGAAGATAAAAACAGCGAATAAATTACCTTATATTCCTGCATATAAAGGTACCTTTAGATAATATAGCTAATTTTCAGGAATTCATCCTTTACTTGTAGTATAAAACGACTGCTTATTGATTTAATATAGATGAGGTTATTGGAAATGTTGTTAATATATACTTAGAAATTCAAAATAAATGAAATTTAAACCGATTCTATATCATGTTTTCCTGCACACGTCCCCTAAAAAGGAAGCCATTTTGTTTACGTTTTATCGCATGATCTCTTGGGAATTCTTCTTTTGGTTTTTCCTGCTCCTCCTCCTCTTTTTCTCCTATATCTAAACAGTTATAATCCCCCTGGTATACTTATACCATTAATATCAGAACAGATAATCATACATTTCATTGCTGTTAACACAATCATAACACGATGTTTACATTTCCTCAGCTGAGTTGGTTTAATTGATGTGAAATCATTCTTCAGATTTATTATGAAGTTATGCTAGTAATATATAAACCACGAATGCTTTTAATTTATAATCAGTTTATTTGATAATATAAATCTTTTCACGTACGGCACCGATTACTTTCCAACAACCATCACTCAGAATTTAAGGTTTCTATTTTAGAATTGTAGTATAAGACGTTTCAATGATGATTTTTAAGATGTAAAGGTCGTCTTATACGGTATGTAATACGATCCCGTAATACAGACAACGGTATACAATCTTTTGTACCATATTATCCATTAAACGCTCATGTCCCACATGTATTTTACTAAGATATATACTTTTTCATGATATTAAAATTAATGACAGAGTTTAACTATTCCCTTTATATATGCTTTTAAACAATTTCCCTGAAATTCCTCTGTTTAAGACAAAAGAAGTTCAATTGAACTGCACCCCAACGAACAAAAAAAATGACGACATATCGAATAGATTTTGTTAATAATTATTACGCACACCTGTTTTGTGTTTTACTGTTGGGCTGTTTACGGCCAATCTTGCACATTCAAATGAGATTTTTTTTCAAGCTAAGTAAAAATTTCTGAAAACGGGTACTTTTTATAAAACGACGGCCGCCACTTTTGCCCTCAGTTTACGTTCAACATGTCTCGTATTATATACAATGAAATACGTTTATACTTTTAATATGAAAGCGATGTATAAAAGAAAATTGTGTCTTCATTTCAAGAATGCCTCCTTTCCCTTTATTTGCATACATTCTTTAATTTACGATATTTTCTGACTGTTTTATTGTTGTCGATTATCCCATCTTGTCTTCAAGGGTCTACACTTAACCCACGCTAGAAAGCGCTGTATAAAGACATATAAAATGAAAAGTCAAAAACTCTATCTTTCTTCATTCATTCTTCAACTACACACTGCTGCAGTGACAAGATTTGTCTTCTTTTCTCTTTGAGGATATATTATTGTCCCCGGGCGAACTGAGATTTTATTCCGAATCAAACAGCACATGACTATATAAAGAACATCTCATCACATAAATTATATTTCTCCATTCAGCACAAAAAAATATTACAGTTGAACAATGGAGACAACGCTGCAACAAAATGATGAGCCCATATACAGTAATAACAAAAAGCGTACGTATTGTCATTCGCTTTCGCACCCACAGTTGATGGTTAATATTTTCGTTCTAAGGCAGTTACGTACTGAATATTTCCGTCTAGAAGAGTCAAAACTACAGATTTAGCAGTCCTAAAAATCGTTTCAACTGCAAACATACTCTATGCACTGGTAAAGCCATAATGCTAATGGATGCTATCTGAAACTGAAATAGTAAGAAATTAGCTCGATGAAGATACCATTGCTAATTGCCTAAGTTCAGTTGCTCCACAGAAGACAGAGTTTAAAATGTGGGAGGTATTTCTGTCACCGCCTCTCTACTGAATTAGTTGATACGTAAGGTGGGCGTACTTGATATTTGCGTCCCGGATAATTGCATATCTCTGATACTTTTTTGAAATTACCATTTTTTTAAAAAATTATCAGAGTTGCGCAACTATCCAGGGGCGCATTTGACAAGAGACGCAAATTTTCACGGACGCAATAGTCTGGTACGCAATTTCCCAGGATGCGACTGTCCGTCCACCTAATATTTTGTAAGAAGGTTACTTATGTGCCGTACGTGATACACGCTTAGGCGATCATGTATCTTTCGATACATGACGGATGACGCTTTTTTTTTCTTTCTGCGGTAGACCAGATCTGTGCTGCTATTTATCCATAGCTATAGGGTGAAGAAGAGGATTCGTACCTTTCCCAAGAGTAATAGCACGTAAGTTAATGTAATGGATTCGAGTGGGATTCGAACTCGTACTGATTCCGAGCCGTTATCCATTACTCCACCGTGTCTCCCATTACATTACATGATCATTTTCGCTAGTCTTTTCGTTTTGCCGAGCCTGCTTGGTTTGTCGTGGCTTCAGGATGGCATCCTTCCTGGACAGCCGTAGTTTTAAAGAATGTATAGGTAAGACAACAATGGCGCACCCTAACATACTAAAGAGAATATTAATGATCCGAACGGAGTGAGTTTGATTTGAACCTCTTGAGTGTAGAATCCTGGCTGCAATGGATTGCCTTTGTTTAAATCATCATCATCTTTTACGTGCCATGTCCTCATAGATGGATTATATCCACATTTTCCTGTCCCTTGTAGCTCTTAATAAGTGTTATCGTTTTGTTATTTCTCCTAAACCCCGAACTATAATCAGTTTACTCAAGCTCACCAAGTATGTTATGCGCTGTTTTCTTGTGTCCGTCTTTCCATCAATCTGTTCTGTGAGTATCAGATTTTCCAAGCCCTCCTTCCTCATTACGTGCCCCAGAAATCCCAACTGCTTCTTACTGATGTTAACTACAATTTTCCTTTTAGTTCCTATTCTCTCGCAAACCTCGTCGTTGCTCACATGTTCGGTCGATGTTATCCTCAGCCTCTTTCTGTAAAAGCAGCGATAATGCACCGAGCGTATATGTGAGGTAGATATACCCCTGTTTTCTATCAGCCAACGAAGGCTACTGGAATATCTGTCTTGAATTACAGCGAATGAACAAGAAACCCGCGGAAATATTGTATGTCGTTGATTTAGTTTCTGGAGCAGCGTTGTGGTCTGCCTGGGGAATTGCCGAGAGAGAATTAGAATTCTAAAGACGACATGTAAAAGTTGATAGTCATAAATTTCAAAACTCTTTCGATGTCAGATCCGATTATGTTTGCCAATACTATAACCGTAGCAGTAATTCGATTTGGGAACTCCTTGATACTTCGGCATTTCCAGCTTTGCGTGTGATTCATTATTGGTCGTAAAATTAAATTGAGATTGACACACCCATCGAAACAGCACAACCACTAGGGTGCATCCCAAGCCATTTTTTTTTATTCTCATCTAATTTAATTCATAAACAGTGATTTACCCGGGGTGGTTCGTCACGCCCAGAGTAATATTACTTCTATTATATTTCTGTGAGCAGTTGGGATACGAAAGCTACTCCACAATATCTAGCCGAGTGTCATCAATGGACAATGGAGTAATCTACAGACATAAAAATAGACAATAATTTATGTAAATTATGCATTTATGTTAGAACCATCTTAACTATATATATATATATATATATATATATATATATATATATATATATAGTCGACTCTCCCGTCGAATTCGACGTATGAGGTTCAAGGAAACCGACAGCCGACGATATTATATTATAGTGGTAAAGATTACGTTCAGGATCATCCACACTTTTTGAAGGGCCAAATACAGAGACATGGTGCACTACACAGGTTTTGAATTCAGAGTTGTCCTAGCAATGCAATGCTATAGAACCCAGATTGTCCGGCTATTTACCCATTGCTCGAGGGAGAAGAAGAGGATTCGCACCTTTCCCAAGGGTATTAGCAATGTAAGTGAATGTAATGGATTCGACTGGAATTCGAACTCTGCACTCTGTCCGATTCCTCAATCCAACCCGCTATCCATTACTCCACCGTGTGTGTGTGTGTGTGTGTGTGTGTGTGTGTGTGTGTGTGTGTGTGTGTGTGTGTGTGTGTGTGTGTGTGTGTGTATCTATCTATCTATCTATCTATATATATATATATATATAAACCAAACGTCAAGTGCTTAAACTCCAAGTTCAAAGAAAAACAACCCAAACGAGTAGTAAGACAAAAAGTGTAGAAAGACTAGAGTGTTCAATACGCTAAATAGAGCGATAAACTAGAATAATCCTAAAAAGCCAGCCAGAATTACTTAGGTTTCATCTAGACGGATCTTCAGGGTAAAACTGGCCATTTTCCCTGCCGTTTTACTCGGAAGATCCGTTTAGATGAAACCTACGTAAGTTTGCCTGACTCCTTACGATTAATCTTGCATACACACACACACACACATACATACATACATATATATATATATATATATATATATATATATATATATATATATATATATATACATATATATATATATGTGAAGGCGAGTGCATATATATATATATATATATATATATGTGTGAAGCCGAGTGCATATATATATATATATATATATATATATATATATATATATGTATATATATATATATAAATAAATGCAGATAGAATCTTTAACCACAAATAAGGATACGGCGGTTATAAATACCTTCCGCTTGCATGACTTGCGAACTTGTAGATTAAAGAAGTTATTGCTCCTATATAAAATGCACGTGGAAGCGTCCAGAAAAGTGGAACTCGTGCATACGATACATCAGTAAAGATGCAGGGAAAATGGTCTGTTCCCTGTACCTGACCCCTTCCTGAGACATTCGAACCTAAAGTGGAGTATTGTTGTCATATTTGGGCGGTTGTTGCCCAGTCCTCATTTGCCAGTCTTGACAGTGTCCAAAAACGTCTTTGCTTCGTTGTGGGTGACAAAATATTTTTACCCTCTAGCCGCTCTCTCTTTTACGAGTATATTCCATATCTAACGTAGGAAGATCATCAGACCAATCGTTAGCTGAGAAAGTATTAAATGTTGAAGTACGCAAGAGCAAATAACAATTGGAATCTTTCTTAAGATATGTAAATTTATACAGACGATATGTAGAGCGATACGCCGAATTGAGAGAAACTTTTGCTGCTTTAAGAAATAAAAGGATCTGGAATTTATTCGGACAAAAGAACAAGAAGTAGCATTTGGAAAGTTAAAAGCTGTTCTTCGCAAGAAGCCAGCAGTAAAACTTTGACCCCAGAAAGGATTTAGGAATAACACCTGACGCAAGTGAACACTAAAATTCGGGAATATTTGCTCAAGATGATGATCTTATTAGATTTCTTTCTAGAAAATTTTCAAAAGCCAAAGCAAAAAACTCAGATATTAAGATGTGTTGGTCATAATATGGACAACTCGTCAATTTTTGACTGAAAAGATATTCCTGCTAAGTTACGACCATAGACCTTTAGAATTCATATTTAATCATAAAAAGGATACACTAACGTTTTCTTAGAATTCTAAGTTGGGCCTCAATGTTAATGGTATTTGATTTGATATTGAGTACGTGAGAGGCCATACCATTTTGAATGCAGCCGCTTTGTCGAGATTGAGGTTTATTAGTTCTGAAATTGAGAAAGAGGAAGAGAAATTTCCTAACATTGGGTCGAAATTGATATTTTGTTGAGAGACAAATTATCCGATGATAAGAAGCACTATTCCATATTGAACAGTATATTGTTCAGGATAGAAATAATAAATGGAATAATTGCTTATGGGCAGAAAGACGTTTTAACGTGGTTAAGCACAATATAACCGTAGAAAAGTGGATGTAATTTATCCGTGGTTCCGCCAACAACGGAAAGGAGTACAATTATTAAAATTATACATGACGCTGTTCATTGCGGAATAGCGTCTCCGCAAAGGAGATTATGGCAAAAGGCATAGTGGCCAGGCTATTCTACAGATGTACAAGAATAGGTAAAAAGGGTGTTAAAAAGTGCATTTGAAGGAAGGAATAAAATTCTGACAGGCAAAAACACATACATGGCCTAAAGAGTTGAAAATATGTGTACAACTGAAAGACAAAACAGAAACATTTCTGCCTAGATTGTTGCTAATCTAGAGGACAATACTACATGCTGGATGATCGAAAAGTCCGTCCGCTCTCATGGGTAGACAAATTAGAGCCCCATTGGTCATATCCTATGCTACCAACGAAAAAAACTTGGTATATGATCTCCCATATCTAAACACTCTCATAGGGTGGAAGATAGTGAAATGCTTTGAAATGAAGAATCGGGGAAAATAAGGTGATATAATATTAGTTTGGTGCAAAAATGATGTCGTTTTCTCACATAGTAACATATGTGAGAAAACGACATTATTTTTTGCACCAACCTAATATATTCGGTACAGAGAGATGGCGTGACTCATTTACACAGGAAGTCACAAAGACAACAAATCGCTACTGCTATTAACCATGAGGTAGTTAAGTGCATACTACTTCCACGTGAAGCGGTAAGACTACATTATAATAATAATATAATTAAACTGAAGATCTGAAAATGAAACATTCGTTGCACGATGATATATTTATGTCTTTCAAGAATATATATATATATATATAAATATATATTAATAGATTTGTATGTTTATACATTCTTTTTATAGATACAAATATTTAAGTAAATGCACTGTTTATAATAAACAGTATTAAACAACATTTACCGGCCTGAATGTCTGAGAAATTTTCGCAGAAAATATTCATCCTCCGATAGGATTCGAACCTGTATCCTATACGGAACCGTCATAAACTTGACGTGCCTTTAACGATTTGGCCACGAAGGAGCGTTCAGTTAGCAAGGTCGAATTTACTGTATTTAAACTACAATCCTCCATGATTTTCTCACGTACATTCATATCTGCTCGATGCGTATCCAAATGTAAACAAATGACGTCACACATTATGAAATGGACAAAGTCCGACAATTATTTTAAGACATTTTTATGTTTTTTATGTTTAACATTTTTCTTATCGATACAAATATCTAAGTAAATACTTAAATATTTGTATCTATAAAAAATGTTAAACATAAAAATGTCTTTAAATAATTGTCGGACTTTGCCCATTTCATTATATATATATATATATATATATATATATATATATATATATATATATATATATATATCATTGACAAAAATTTTCACTTACCTCATGATTACTTCAAAATTTCGTAGATGCAACTACTCATCAGAGCAGAGTCAAACTGCTAATATTTTTCGATTTCTTTCTACTTTTATTGTGGTGTGAGTGCGTTATTTTCCTTTTTCTTTCGACGGGCGCTGATTTATTCTTTATTTCCTTTCCTCTCCCTTTCTTTTTTTTTTCTTTTTTCCTTACCTTCTCTGGTGACATCTGTTTTATTGTCATTGTGTTATGGAGCGATTATCGTATGTGTCTATGCAGAATAAAACTAAAATTCTTTACTAGAATAAGACAACAATATTAAAACCATTCTTTGTCACAAAGACAAATTGTTAAATAAACCAACATTCAGGCTAATAAAGCCCACAATAGAAAAAATAAGCAGGCAAATTGTATGAAAATATGTACAAAGTTAAGGAGCATACTACAAATAAACCAGTGGAAAAATACAAAAGAAACAATTAATTGGTTTAACAACACCACAACAAAAATATGTTCTTTCATACAACTAGACTTAAATACTTTTATCAACGACGCACTAAACAATATACTAAACTAAACTAAACATGGCAAAACAATATATAAACATTTCAAACAAATATCTAAGCATTATTAAACAATGAAGAAGCAAAATACTGCGGCAACAAAACATCGACAAAAAACGTGACATCAATAAAAGCAGCATTAGCAATATCGACCGTAATTCATGTAGCAATGGGCAGCTATGACGACGCAGAAATATGCGAACTCATTGGCATATACATCATCAATAAATTAATGCACATCATTAATAATAAAAAAAAAGAACTATACAGGGACTACGGACTAATAATCGTAAGAAACTGGAACGGCAGAACCAAAAAAAAAAAAGAAAAGAAAAGAAAAGAAAACAGATTATAGAAAGCTTCAAAACATTAGGATTTTAAATAGGCATAAAATGTATTAGATATAACATTTAAGCTAAACAATCATACATATAAACTGTACGGAAAAGCTAGCAACAACCCTATATACATCAACAAAAACTCCAACCACCCTCCTAACGTATACAGTCATACACATTTCTATAACATCATTTACTCACTTACCTTTATTGCACATTAAATGACGTCACTTATGATACTCCATAATTTACCTAGACTTTTCAGTTAGGCTAATGTATATTTCTTAAATTTAAATATTTCATAATCAAAGAACCCCTTTACATTTTCCAAAATAAAATCTTTACATTTACCATGATTAAATCGAGACTACTTATGACTTCGTTGAAACTTGAGGTATTATGGGAAACCACATTAAAAATGGTTATTAAGAATGTATTGTTTTGGCGCAAGGAATATTGTATAGTTTGTATGGGTCAGTGATGGTGGCTAGTTCAATATAGGTTCAAGATAAGACAGTTTGATGACCTGCCTTCCCCATCCCCCTTTGGTCTTGTTCGACATTTTTGTTTTAACAGAGATAAATATTTTTTTTGCCTTGATTAATCAGAGAACGAAACGCGTTGGCTACGATAAGAATTCCTTTGATCTCCATTCATATTGTAATTATATTCTTTTTTGCATATATATATATATATATATATATATATATATATATATATGTGTGTGTGTGTGTGTGTGTGTGTGTGTGTGCTTGAAGGCTGACGTTTTCACTTATGAATCTCGTGAGTTGAAACTTTGAATGTAATACAAATTTTAACTATGTTCACATGTACAACAAACGTCTTTGCGAAAATGTATACCCCTTTTATAATAAAATGTTAAATATATGTAATAGGCATAAATATGTCTATACTTTTTAAGAAGACATGTTCATAAGAAGTAATGCTACCAGTATATATATATATATATATATATATTAGATTGGTGCAAAAATAATGTTTTCTATGTTACTATTTGAGAAAACGACATTATTTTTGCACCACCCTAATATATATATATATATATATATATATATATATATATATATATATATGTGTGTGTGTGTGTGTGTGTGTGTGTGTGTGTGTTCATAAAGTGAGTGAAACAGATGTCATCGATCATGAAAACTACTACCAGCTATTTCGAAGCAATAATCGTGTTTTGTGATTTTTCAAACGAACTTATTACTGTGAAGAATTAGCGCAAAGTTTTTTTTTCGGAGGTCTTTATTCGTCTGTGATAGGTTTACTTAATATCGATTTGTAGAAAAATCTTTAAAAGGACTCTTTTGAAAGAAACTCTTGAAAAAAATACACAAATCCCTTGGCACCGCTATCAGTCTTTTGACAGAAAGTAGAATTGTTATTTTTTATTTTTTGGGCTTTTGGTGTCTGACCCATTTCTTCTTGGGAAGAATTGCGTGAGTCAGAGAGAGAGAGAGAGAAAGAGATTGAGATAATGAGAGAGAGAGGGAGAGGTATCAGAATGTCATTTATTCTTAAATTCATTGCTTCCCCTCCGTCCCTCAAGCCACGTTCCAGACACCCTCCTATTCAGCTACGACATCCATGGAACAGCCAATTACACAAAAACTCGCTCGTCATGATTGTTTTTATCCTCAGTTGAACTTGGCACACGACTGAAGAAAAGGTCGTTTGGCTCGCATTTTGGCCTTCTTAAAATCGTGTTGTTTTGCCAAGCATATAAAAGACTGTGTTTATTTACTCTCTCCAGAAACGGTGTGATGTACTAGAGGAAAGAACGAAAGAAATACATACAGTGAAGTTAACAAATATAGCTAATGTTAGTCGATTGCCAGCTGGTGTCCTTGATAATATCACTAGAAGTGAACGTTGATTCAAAAGACGGGACAAAGAGGAGAGAAATATTGATGCGAATGTAACACTAGTAACTTGTATTCAGATTCTCATAGAAATTAGAGATTTCTAAATACGTATAGACTTATTCATTTCTTTTTATTACCTGCTTCGTCATCAGTTTGCTGATTCGTAGGCTATTTTACGCTTGCACAGATGTTAATGATTTTTACTATTTAAAATTCGGAATAATATTCTCTTGAATAGATAAGGTTTTAAGTTAAATAACAAGAAACTATTAACGTATTTTACACACCCTTATTCTCTCTTATATGTATCTATAGCAAGATATGCAAAAACAGACTTACCCTACGTTGCATAAAGACAGACGACTACGAATAAGACCTGTTGTTCTTTGACATGGAGTCTGGGTTCGTTTGCTACTACGTTGATTCTGCTTATTTGCAGAATACAGTGGCCACTCTTTTTTCTCTGCGGGGTAGACCGGTCCTACTAATCATTTTAGTTTGAAGGTTTTGTTGCACATTATTTTCGTTATTGGGTTCATCCTCTTTCCCTTCATTTTATATTTTGTATTTTCATATATTTATGAACATATTTTTAGGTATGAAATCTTATGGCATGTTTTTTTTAGTTGGAATCTGTGGTATTGTGATACATGTTGGATCAAATGGTGATGAATGAGTTCTTGTGGTAATTTATGAAATGTAAAAATGGATGGATCGTGAATCATATTCGCTAGTTGTTGGATAATCAGTGACGACCTGCCTTTCTCCAATTCTTCTTAACACTTATTTCCCAAGTCAATATAAGTATTAATTAAATAAACTGTTACTACTACATTGCAGACAACACAAACATGGCGTCTTTGATAGGATCCCTATCACCAATGGACGAAGATAATTCTGTAGAAGCCTGAATTATTTTTTTACGGTTCAGGTGAGAACGAAGAAGGCCATGAAACCCTTTTTTTCCTGCAGGTGTAGTGAGATTACCCTATTTTGTATAAAGTTAAACGACTACAAATACGTCAATTACAGATTAGAAAAAACCCAGATATTTCGCGCCTCCCTTGATACGCAATCTTTTAGGCAACGTCGTGATTCCACCCTCATTTGTCACATTTCTTGGCGATGAACTGTTCTAAGTGATTCTTTTATAGCTTTCTCATAGAAATTAGAGACTTATAAATACTTATAGATATATTCATTTCTTTTTAATACTTGCCTCATCATCACTGATTCGTAGCCTCTTTTACGCTTGCGCAGATGTTAATGTTTTTTCAAACTTTCGTAGATTTTACTATTTCAAATTCTGAATAATATTTGATTGCAAATATAAGGTTTCAAGAAAATACTAACGTATTTTACATACTTATTCTATCTTACATGTATGATAGTCAGTGACGACCTGCCTTTCTCTAATTTCTCTTCAGCTGTATTCCACCAATCAATGTGAGAATTAATTCAATAAACTGTTACTACTACATTGCAGACAACACAAACATGGCGTTGTCGAAAGGGTCCCTAACACCAATGGACGAAGATAATTCAGTAGAAGTCTGGATTATTTTTTTACGGTTCAGGGGAGAACCAAGAAGAAGTACATGAAACACTTTCGTTTCCTGCAGATGTAGTGAGATTTCCCTATTTTGTAGAAAGTTAAACGACTACAAATAAGAAATATAAGAATATTAGAAGAAGAGAAAAAAACAGGCGTTTCTCGCCTTGCTTGATATGCAATCTTTTAGGCAAGGTCGTGATTGCACCCTCATCCCACAGACTTTCGCATTTCTTAAGGATGAACTGGTCTAAGTGATTTTTTATAGCTATCCGGCAAAATTCTTCCTCATATGACAATTTACGAGGCTTTCCAAATACGTGGTAATCCGTATGTGCCAACTCATGTATCTATGCATATATAATAAGTCATCTCGGAACATACGCCCTAATGTCTGTCAGCTCTGTAAAAAATTGTGAGATCAGCGTTGTCTTGATGCAAAACGATATCTTTTCGATTGGACAATTGCTATCGATTTTCAGTGCTTGCTACATTTTAATCTGCCCGATTGAGAATAACTGTGAATCTAACATCCAATATTGATTTGGGACGCTCCTGTAGTACACAATACCCTTCCAGGCCCAGCAGATATACTGTATCAATTTCTTTAGGTGCAGACCAGTATTTTGTAGTGGCTCAAACGCCACCTATGGGAGGAATAAGAATTTTGTTTCTGAAGTATTACTAAAATCAAGAAAACAATGTTTGCTGGATCAAAAATTGTAATCAGAAGTGTATGGCAAGTATTAGGAAGAAATAATAACTGCTTTCTTAAAAGTCGTAATTTGAAAATATTACTGGAGCCAACGGACAGGTACAGTTCGCCTCATCAAAAAGGGTTCACTGAATATTATAGCCAAAATGAATAAACATGCCTGTGGTGATGATCTGTTCGAGTTACCTCATCTTTCTATTGTAACTCTTCTATACTTATGACTCTAAAAGACGTATACACGGCAGCCATGTTTTACCTCAAAAAAAGCCTCCTTAATAATCACGCCAACTCTTTTTTTCATTAAAATAAGTAATCAGAATTGGTGATATATATATATATATATATATATATATATATATATATATATATATATATATATATATATATATATATATATAAACGGAGTTAAAGAACTTGATTTATCCAGTATGATATTCTGTATGTTATGATTAATTTAAGAACGTTTTGTTTTATTTCTTTACTTGTCAGGCATATCAACAAGCGTTGACTTATCTAATCCCGGAACCAATTTTTTTTGCGTTATTTGACACTATCACTGTGGATAGTTATGGGTTAAACTTCCTGGTATACTAGTCTTTTAAACGTTGATTAGTAAGCAGTCTAGATGTAAGTCAATTCGGAATTCAAAGCCGTGAAGAAGGCAACGATAAACTAATTTCTTTAAAAAAATCATTATATTTCTCATATATTAAAAAAAAAGAAGAAATCTATGGTGAGCTATACACATCAACGTTCCGTGGGGATATTGTAATTAACGATAATGACGATTAATTTAGATCTGTTTTATTAAGAGAGGAAGTTTGAATAGTAAGGTGAAACCATATGGTGATGCTTCTAAACGTAAGAACGAAAGTATGAGGTACCCAATCAGGATGCAACTCACTATTCTGTATTGATGTCATGAGACAAGCTTGTTAACCATTACTCCACATCGAAGCGCTAATGTGGCAGTCATATGTCCTGGTGAAAAATCGAGGTGTCGAATGCCGGAAAGTTTATCGTTCGAATTCCCTGTAGAATAATCTAGTAGACTAATTCTTATACAATAACATTGTGACAAATTATATGAAAAGGTAGAAAGTAAATCACTGGCACGAAAAAGAAAAATATATAATACTAGACAAATCCCCGTCTTACGGACATTTCTATTAATAATAATTAAAAAGTAATTCGTCAGACGATGTTATTTTATTTGTGGTAACAGGATTTTCGACGATTGCGTTAGTCGGTTTCCGTCGTTCCGTAGTGTACGCCTAAAAAATATTGCGTTTTTTCGCGGTTGCTATGGTTTCTCGGTGCAGATAGTTTGACAGCAATGAACGGTTTGTTCATTGCTGTCAAACTCTATGCTTCGGCAGAGAGGAACCCGGACGAGGCTTTGCCGAAGAGTAAGTTTTCTTCCGGGGAAGTAGACAGGGCCTGAACCCGTTTATACGGATTCAAAGGGAATATTTTGGCCGAGCCTACAGGTTCGGAGAATCCACAATAAACCGGCCTTGTGCCACATATGACCCACGTGTCAGGGTGTTAAATATAATGGTTTCTCGGTCATTTAGCTGCGATCAAAGTGTAGTATCTGTCCGCTGGCGGATAATCTATATTTAATCTTTCAGTTGGGATTTTGCTTGAGGACAGCGCGTAACTGAAAATATTATTAAGGGGTTCCGGGCTACCGGAAACAACTGCTCGCGGCAGTACCCACTGACTGCAGTAAAACCCAGCTCAAGACTGTTGCGTGGATCTGGGCTGGGCTGGGCTATTTTTTCATCTGGGCAGTGTGTGCACGGGCTTTCTCTCCACACATTAAACTGACCTTGTGTCACCTCATTCCAGCGTGGGACGACAATTAAATACAATCATTTCTTGGTCTTTTGGCTAAGTTTAGTAGCTGTTCCAATCAGCTACATCTGATTCACGCTCTCTCTCTCTACTTCTTTCTTTCCTTCATTCATTTTCTCACAGAATAATAGTGCCTTTTCCCGCTCTTTCCATGCAATCATACTGGCATAGATATGCGTAACGTTCGTGCTCACAAATACAACGGAGGAAGCACAATTACAATAAGATTATTATATGCTTTTGTTTTCGAACCTGAATTCTCATCTTATATTCACTACGTATTGTGTGTTGTACGTTCAAGATCTCTTCGTTCTTGGTAGCGTTCATGAAATTTCGTACTTGCCTCATTATTCAATCCAGCGTGCTGGATGGTTCTAATCCTGCTTTCTATGCTTAGGATGCCAATTAGGAAAGCAACCCCTGAAGAAGGTCGGATTTTACAACAATTAAAAAGATGTGAGTAGCATAAAAATGCATGCTCGTTTGAATTGTAAAGCTTATAATAATGCGGATTTTTCATCACAAATTTGCAATAAATTAACGGAAAAACTTTTTAAATAATCCAGACCAATCATAGGCAAACTCTGGCCGGCAGTCTACATGAACCTCGATTGGCTTTCGGAATGACATGCCTAATTTCTAAACGAAAATATCATTTATTAAAATGGCATTTGCTTCCTTTGTTTCTCAATTGTTCACCCACACACTCTAGTAAATAACAACATATATATAATCAATGATGAAGTAAAATATTTATTGAATTTTGTAACTTTTCATTGAAGGTAACATTGTCAGCATTTTAAATCATTGATAATTTTCACTAAGGAAGATCATACGTGTAAACATATTTTGCTTCAGAAACAAGAAACATCAATGTTAATTATTTTTCTCTAGAGAATGAATATACTCCTTTCACAAATAGTTTTGATATTATTATAACACGATTTTATTTTTTTAAAAGTAATCGTTTTTCCAAAGAAAAAATATATATATATTCTTATGCGCATGCGCTTTAGTTGAGAAAATGGCGCCCGTATCTTTAATGAAAAAATTGTTTAATTTTTTTTATTTTTTTTTTTAGTATTGTGGCCCGTCTTATGATGTACGGTTCCACATGCGGCATAATTTCGAAATTTTTTGCCCATGCCGGAAGTAGGAGAAAACAATAATACTATGAAAACTATGTGGTTGATCACATATGGAGAGAGAAGGGAGATCACCGCCCTCTGTGGGATCAGGTTGAGATCATAGATAAGGAACACCATTGGAAAATTAGTAAACTTACGGAAACAGCACATATGCCAGGGCACAAAAATTTCCTGAGCCGACTAAGCATAGAAATGAATACAATATGGGAATCAGTAATAAGGATAAGCGATAACAACAACAAAAATTTGCAACATGAGATCTGGTAAAAACAGGAAATAATAACAGCAAAAATTTCAATATGAGCAATGATAAAAATGGCTGCTGAGTCACTAGGTTTATAAAAAAAAAACAGAAATCCATAGACATATGTCCTCAAAGACACATGATACAGTGGATAAAAGCGTTGGTTAGATCCAGTGACAGGACCCAAAGAGTGTGAGTTCAATACCCGGTTATGGGAGTGAGGGAAATTAACAGGAGATAACTGATAATTGACTATCCATTAGACATGGCACGTGGAAATATAACAGTCTACCCCAGTGAGCGAAATAAAGAGTTAAGTTCGACAGTCCAACCACCTGAAGAGTACAACGGCCGAAACGTTGTAATAAATATGGCGACATATGAGGACAATAGTCCGAATAATGTAAATAATACCCCATCTCAGAAATATAGACAGATACTAGGAAAAGAGTTAATTATTAGTTAATATATGAAAGAAAACACGGGAAACTGAAGATTACCACAGAGGTACTTGTATCCTTGTGTATAAGTCACATTTTAAAAGGTAAATGACAAATCAAACAATGCGGGTTCTATAGATAAATAAATAAACCGTTACTTATACACACATATTCAAAACGCCATAACACGTTAGAAAAACTTAATGTACTGAAAGTAAGTACATCTAATCAGAAAAATGTACACTATAAGTTATTAGACTGTTTGAAAAACCTCACAGTATTTAGTATTGTAGAAGTTATCGCTAGCCTGTTTTATGGAGATATACAAATTCATTCGTTCAATTTCCTAAACCAATCGATGAAATTTGAATAAGCTGATATGTTTGGAAATTGCTTTGACAAAAATCCTACTTCCAGGTTTAATAATTTCATTAAATTAATTTAATTTTATAGACTTCGTGATGAAAAAATATTTTTTTAAGAAAATTACTTTTTTTTTTACTTTTTAACAGCGAAATAAATTCTTAAGATATCTTACTCTTCAGCATGCAACTGGCGTGCGTAAATATGTCTTCCTGGAGTCAAATTCAAACCTTTTCAAGCGTTTGGCCTTGTGATTTGTTTATAGTTCTCGCAAACACAGTGTGAAATGGGTGCTTGTATACTTAGTGACTTAAGGAAAAGATATCCAAAAAAAAAAAAGAAAATGCATTTTTATGTAATAAGTATTGCTTATTTTAATCATTATTTTTTTTAATAATGTAACTATTTTTTATGTTAAATAATAAAACATTTAATTTTCCCCCAAAATTTAATGAAAAGTTATTGAACTAAACTACGCACCATAGTAAACAATCTTTAACTTGTACTACCATACCTGTTTGCACTTCTCAAAAAATTTGATTTCGATCGGTTAATGTAAGAGGATTTTAGATGATGTGAAGGGCGGTCTAAGAGAAGTCACAGAATTATATATATATATATATATATATATATATATATATATATATATATATATATATATATATATAAGTGTAGTTCAATTTATAATTACATGGATCTTTCATACAAAAAACAAATATAGAGGTTAATGATTTAAATTTTAATTTATAAACAGGGATCGTATCATTCATATACAGGTTTGGGGTTAGTGTACACTATTGAAATTGTTTGCGAAGATGTAGTATTCTCGGCATTTAAATCATTAACCTCTATATTTGTTTTTGTATGAATGATTCATATAATTATATATATATATATATATATATATATATATATATATATATATATATATATATATATATATATATATATATATACAATATTAGTGGTAAATCTACACATACATATGCAATCATATATCTAAAATATATAAATATATATACATACATACACATACACATATGTATGTAGAAAAAAAAATTACAAGAGAATATTATGAGGAAGAACTCAATGTCCAGGACATAGTAAGGATATAATAAAAAGGCTTAAACACTAATATTCCATGGTCATAATTTATTCCATTGGAATCGTAAATACGATCCAATTCATCAGATCTACAAATTTAAAAAGCTGTTTTTTTTTTTTTGAATTTGTAGGTCTGACCAAATGGATCGTATTTACGATTCCAATGGAATAAATTATGACCAAGGCATATCAGTGGTTAAGCCTTTTTATTATTATTATATATATATATATATATATATATATATATATATATATATATATATATATATATATATATATATATATATATATATATATATATATATATTTAAATATATTTGAAACAGTACAGAAGCGTATTAAGACGTTAAAAACAAGAAATTTTATATTGTAGACCATGATAGATTTAAAACAAAAACATACACCAGTCGACCGGCTTCGTCCCCTCTCATCAGAACTGTTAAGGGGAACTAAAATTATGAGGAAAAAAAAAAAAGAAATAGTCTGTTATGGATGACATGAATGATTTGACAGGGAGAAATAAATTATTATACAAAATTACACGAACATAGATGCTAGAAACGCAACACAGCAAGTAACACGTATGGGTCTTCGATTGCGGATCACATTATAAAGAATCCCATTTGTGCGATGAATTTCAGTGCGAACTGGTTTTCCGTTTTGGCCAGTTCACACTCATTATTCCATCTAAAGGTGTTGGAGACGCTTTACATGAGGTCGAGGCAACCTACTCTTTGCTAACAAAGAGATTGTTTGTTTGGACTTGCTGTGCTGCGTTTCTAGCATATTTGTTGGTGTAATTGTTTATAATAATTTATTTCTCCCTGTCCAATCATTCATGTCATCCATAACAGACTTTTCCTTTTTCTTTTCCTCATAATTTTAGTTCCTCGTTAACAGTTCTGATGAGTGGGGACGAAACCGGTCGACTGGTGTGTGTTTTTGTTTTAAATCTATCATGGTCTACAATATAAAATTTCTTGTTTTTAATGCCTTAATATATATATATATATATATATATATATATATATATATATATATAATTTATACGAATATTATTGTATAAATAATCATGTTATAAAATCTCTACAAAAATAATTGATGGTGTTGAATGTAGAATAAAGAATTTTAAAACGTTCAGATATGAATCTTTTAAAACTCTTTATTCTACATTCAACACTATCACTTGATAAGACACCAGAAGTTTTAAAATAAAATGGCTATTTTCGTATTGATTTTATATCATATTTATGTTATCGTTTTCGAATAAATTTTATTTGCTCTAATCTATATTGAATAAGTATTTGTAATAAACTGAATATTTGCTCTACTCAGTATTAAATAAGTATTTGTAATTTAAATTTATTAAATTGTTTTTAAGATGGTGAAATTATTTAGTATATTAAATAATAAAACTTTTAATTTTCACCAATAAATAAATGAAAATTTATATACTAAGCTTCGCATCCTAGTAAAACTAAATGTAGTTTGTACCCCATTACCGAGTTAATTTCTAGGACTTGGATCAGTAAATCATTATTATCTCCAAAATATTCTTAAAGTCTAATATATTCTGACTTTAAATAACCTGCCAAAGTTGATAAGCCGTAAAAATAAATCAAATACCAATTTTCTTTTCTTTCTATGTGTCGTGTTCTGGAAGTAGGCGATCATGGCTCTCCACTTCCCTATCCCTTGTAGCAATTAATAAATCCGATCCTTTGTCACCCCCCCACCAAAACCATGTTCTGTCATCCACTTGCCCGCCTGGTATGTCATTACTTTCACTTGTTACTCTTTCCCTCTATTCGACCTATGAGTATCAGATTCTCTAGGCCCTCCTTTCTCAATATTTATCCCAGAAGATTCAGCTGCTTATTCCTGATGTTAAGTAGAAGTCTCCACCTTGTTTGCATCTTCTCCAAGACCTTGTCGTTACTCACACGCTTGGTCCTTGATATCCTCAGCATCCTTCTGTAGAACCATATCTCTGTCGCTTCGAGTCTCTTCTTTATGTTTGAAGAGACCGTCCAACATTCGCTGCCGTAAAGGAGAACAGATGTCACATAACAGCTCAGTATGCTTTTCTTTGTTACCAAAGAAATCCTCTTGTCTCGCAATACTCTGCTCAGAGAGAATGAAAGAATGGATGGATGAGAGAATGAAAGAATGGATGGATGAGAGAATGAAAGAATGGATGGATGAGAGAATGAAAGAATGGATAGATAAGAGAATGACAGAATGGATGGATGAGAGAATGAAAGAATAGATGGATGAGAGAATGACAGAATGGATGGATGAGAGAATGAAAGAATGGATGGATGAGAGAATGAAAGAATGGATGGATGAGAGATTGAAAGAATGGATAGATAAGAGAATGACAGAATGGATGGATGAGAGAATGAAAGAATGGATGGATGAGAGAATACAGAATGGATGGATGAGAGAATGAAAGAATGGATCTATGAGAGAATGAAAGAATGGATGGATGAGAGAATGAAAGAATGGATGATACAAAATTAAACGAACGAAGAGATCGGAAGAAAACAAACAATGGATTGCACTTGAAAGCAGAGAGTCGAAAAGTAGATGATTCGAGGATTGCTGAATATATATTTAACACGACGCGTCGGATGAACGAAAGGCAAGTAACAATGGTAGAAGGGTTGAAGCAAAAATAAAAAAAATGAAGGAAAAATGAATAAAAAGACTGTCATAGATAGATAGATAGATAGATAGATATAAACAAAGTGCCAGACAGACAGACAGACAGACAATTATGAAAACGGTATCCAGGCAGATAAGCATAGTCAGAGCAGCAGTTGAGATAAATAGACTGACGTACAAACAGAGAGAGAGATGAGTATATGCATACACGAAGAGAGAGAGAGAGAGAGAGAGAGAGTCTCTGTGTGTGTGTGTGTGTGTGTGTCTGTAAGTGTGTCAGAGGAACATACAGATATGTGTATATCGATGATGCACCCATACAAAGATACATACGAGAACAGACTAATAGACAGAGAGACATATCTAGGTATATTTAGATAAACACAAACACACACACACACACATACATACATATATATATATATATATATATATATATATTTATGTGTGTGTCTGTGTATGTATATATATAAATGTGTATATATATATGCACATATATAAGCGAATTTAGATGAGGATATATATATATATATATATATATATATACATATATATATATATACAGAGAGAGGGAGAGGGAGAGAGAGAGCAGGGAACAGATAGAACAGATAGAAATTTGGATATGTATGAGCGTAGTAACGATACACACATATACTATATGTATATAGATATATACTAGAACAGGCTAATACGTAGACAGACAAGCAGACAGACAGAAAAATAGATAGATAGATAGATAGATAGATAGATAGATAGATAGATAGATAGATAGATAGATGAACGGACTGAGATAGATAGGTAACAATGAAAAAGAAAAGAAGTTACATGACGAAAAAAATAAGAAAAAAAGAAAGATAGAATCGAATAAGAAAAAATGGAGGAAAAGAAGTATTCAAAAGAAAATGTAAAAATAAACGAAAATAAGGGAAAAAAATAACTCAACGAAAGAGAGGCCGATGAATGTAGATGCAAAGAAATTAATAATGAAATGAGGAGGAAAACGGATAGAATTAAAAAAAAAAATAGTATCTGGATCAAACGACAATGTAATAATGAAATATAGAAAGAAGCTTAAATAATTAAAGAACAACTAAATTAATTAGAGGAAGAAAATTTGTACCGGACGATGCTAGACTTAATAAATATACTAAATTTAGAACAATCTGAAATTTGATTGGTCACAACTATAATTGAGTATGTCACTCTTTTTTGAGATGTCAGAGTTCGAACGGCGCTTGTGAAAAATAAGACATGATTTGAAATAGCCATTTTCTAGTCAAGACTTTTCTACTTTCATACACTCTATCCGTTCATGACGCTTCATGAATATCTATCCACTGAAGCATTAAACAAACTTGATTCTTCTCTTACCCGCCTTCTCTGTTACTGATCTGACATCCGTTTACATAGGCTGGTTGTAATAGTCGTTATACTTCGTAAATTTCGTTTGCCCATCTTGACGTTGGTATCCCGTACGAATGTTATACTCTCTAAGCGCACTTTCTTCATTATGAGTTCAAGAAGATGTGGTGTACGTTCGCATTTTCCGTAAAACTTCCTCATTGCTCAGTTGGTTTAGACATGAAATTCTCGGTATTCTGCTATGTAATCGCGTCTCTGCTGACTAAAATCTGTGAGCAATGCTATCCAACATTCACTGACATGTATGGCGATCGTTAATATCTAACTGTTGAGCATAATCGTCTTTGTTTCAAACAAAATCTTCCTGCTTCTTTCTACTTAATTGTTGAAATTAAATTGTTTATACTATTAACAATAATCTGACTATTGTCCTCATCTTTGTCACCATATTTATTACAAATTTCCGGCCGTTGTACACCCCGGCCTTCTTCAAGTGGTTGGAATGTCGAACTGAACCCTTTAATTCGCTCATGGGATAGACGGTTCTCAAGGACATATGTCACAGTGGATAAAGGTGTTAGTTAGATCCAGTGACAGGACCCAAAGAGTGTGAGTTCAATACCCGGTTAAGGCGGTGGAGAACTTGGAGAGGGAAATTAACAGGAGATAACTAATAACTGACACGGCCCGTGAAACTAGAACAGTCTACCCCAGTGAGCGAAATAATGGGTTCAGCTCGACATTCCAACCGCCTGAAGAAAGCCGGAGCGTACGACGGCCGAAACGTTGTAATAAATATGACGACAAAGATGAGGACAATAGTCGGAATAATGTAAATTATGTATATGATACCTCATCTCAGAAATGTAGACAGATATTAGGTTGGTGCAAAAACAATGTCGTTTTCTTACATATGTTACTATGTAAGAAAACGACACTATTTAATAATACTAAATTGTTTATGGTATTTTCACATGTCTTCAGATTTCCGCCACTCTTTCCAATCTGTTATAACTCTTCCGAAATATGTGTACTGTGTTAATTTTGACATCACCAATTCTTTGCTCGTTCCTCTTACTAAGGACCATACACACCGTCTTCCTGTTGATTAATCGTTTCTTCTTGCTTTTCTTTGCTGCTACGTCTGGAAATACCTACAGTTTTATCTATTCGGAAAGTCACTAAGCACTTATATATTATCAACAGACATGTTTCAATATAGACTACAGGAAGAGAATAGGAATGAAAATAACTATGTTGAATGTGACTCCCGTTTAACATTACTAAAGGCTTGGATTCTTATTTTTGTACGGGAAGAGGTTTTTCGGGTATTATTTTTTTTTCTTCTGGCGGCCTTATGGGCAGTTGCAGAACCAATATCTTCGTAATAATTTTATTGTATTCCTGAATAATGTCCAAAATATTCAGCAATTTCTCCTCCGATAGCTTTGCTGACCTTCCACAAAGTTTGACATCATCCACTGGTCCTGTTTCCCAAATATTATCAACAAGGTTACGAACTGCATTGCGATATGGAAAGCGTGTATCTGAAAATTTATCAGCAAAACGCTGTCGCACCAAATCTGTGTATCTATCACGTTCTCAAAATACGTATTCGACAATAAATACACGTTCCACAATTGTGAAAACTATATTGGCTTGGAATTTTGAAATATAAAACATGTGATTAGTAAGGTGCGCAGTAAATTTCAGAACACCATATATTTGTCTGTCTCTCTGCCTCTCTCTGTCTGTTTCTCTCTCTACATATATATATATATATATATATATATATATATATATATATATATATATATATATATATATATATATATATATGTATTAAGACAGTTTTATGTTTATACATTATTTTTTATAGATATAAATGTTTAAGTAAATGCTCTGTTTATAATAAACAGTATTAACGACATTTACCGGACTGAATGTCCGTGCTTGACCGATTTAGCCACAAAATAGTGTTCGGTTAGCAAGGTCGATTTTACTGTTTTAAACTACAATTCTCCATGATTTTCTCTCATCCATTCATATCTGCTCGATGCGTATCCAAATGTAAACAAATGACGTCACACATTATGAAATGGAGAATGTTCGACAATTATTTTAAGATATTTTTTTTATGTTTATACGCACATCAGGCTATATGACGTTTCCTTATATGATACAGGTTCGATTCCTGTCGGAGGACGCATATTTCTATGACAATTTGTCGGACATTCAGTCTGGTAAATGTTGTTAATACTGTTTATTATAAACAGAGCATTTACTAAAATATTTATATCAATAAAAAAGAATGTATAAACATAAAAATGTCTTAAAATAATTGTCGGACTTTGTCCATTTCATCATATATATATATATATATATATATATATATATATAATAGTTATTTTTGAAAAATATGATACCGTCTTTATTAATTCATCTTTTTTTTGCATAAGTTTCACGAACTAAAAAATAAAAACAAAGATACTAAATAATTTTTTATTATTAACCTAACGGTCTTTTTCGATTTTTGTATATATTTGCACATATTCTATATATTTGCACATATTCTATATATTTGCACATATTCGATAAATTTACACATATTCTATATATTTGCACATATATTTTCACATTCTATATATTTGCACATATTCGATATATTTGCACATATATATCGACTCTCAAATTATGCTCGAGCAGTTTGAACCATTATTTTTAGAATAAGAATTTTAAAAATATGGATAAAGTATATTTCGGTATTTCTCTGAAAAACATTCCAAACACGGGAAAACGGAATTATTTCGTAAAAACTTATGCAAAAAAGAGTAAAATTAATAGCGATGGAATCATATTTTTCAAAAATGATTATAATTTATGGTCCTACTTATGCATTGAACTCCGTTTTTTTTAAAAATAAAGAGAAAAATACTAAACAACTTCGGATTATTAACCTAACGGTTCTTTCGTGTACCATATATATATATATATATATATATATATATATATATATATATATATATATATATATATATATATAATAGTTATTTTTGAAAAATATGATAGCGTCTTTATTAATTCCTCTTTTATTTGCATAAGTTTCACGAACTAAAAAATAAAAACAAAGATACTAAATAATTTTTGATTATTAACCTAACGGTCTTTTTCGATTTTTCTATATATTTGCACATATTCTATATATTTGCACATATTCTATATATTTGTACATATATTTTCACATTCTATATATTTGCACATATTCAATATATTTGCACATATATATCGACTCTCAAATTATGCTCGAGCAGTCTGAACCATTATTTTTAAAATAAGAATTTTAAAAATATGGATAAAGTATATTTCGGTATTTCTCTGAAAAACATTCCAAACACAGGAAAACGGAATTATTTCGTAAAAATTTATGCAAAAAAACAGTAAAATTAATAGCGATGGAATCATATTTTTCGAAAATGATTATAATTTAGGGTCTACTTATGCATTGAACTCCGTTTTTTTTTTTTAATAAAAAAATAAAAACAAAAATACTAAATAACTTTGTATTATTAACCTAACGGTTCTTTCGTGTACCATATATATATATATATATATATATATATATATATATATATATATATATATATATATATATATATGGTATTAATCCAAAAGACATTGTATCCTTTTAAACGTATTTTTTATGGATTACTCCAGAGAGCGTATTTTTTTAATTAGTAAGTTTTTCGAAAGTTCAGGTTGGTTCAAGAAAATAAATATACAGTTTAATGAATAGACAGAGCCGCAGCGCAAATACTAATACGCAGACACACGTTTGCACACACACACACACACACACACACACACACACACACACACACATATATATATATATATATATATATATATATATATATATATATATATATATAGTCAAACCTAGAGAGCCAGACAAACTTACCAAGTTTTCACTTAATTGAATCGTCAGGAAAAGCTGGCTCTATTTTTGTATTGAGCACTTTTTTAGTTAGTTGATTACTGGTATCGTTTTTTTTTTCTTCGGGCTTTGGACCTGTATGCTGTACGATTAATTTCGACACACGTTCATTTTCAAAGCTCTTCCTTTTTTTAAAACCTTTTTTTTTCCTTCGATATTGATTTGATCATTAGCAAATCAAGAAACCGATGGTTTTCCGAGACGAGTCTAGTTACCTATATATATATATATATATATATATATATATATATATATATATATATATAGTGTCATTTAATTTGAATCAATAGATTCATCTATCGCAAGGAAAGATGTTTTTCTGTGTCGCCTCAGAAAGTTTTTCTCGTCTGAGTTCATCCTTCAAATGTACAAATCTACCATTCGTTCTTGCATTGAATACTGTTGCCATATATGGTCTGGTTCCCGCCGCTGTTCATCTCGAGATTCTCGAAAAAACGTGATGTGGTTTCCCTGTTTCCTGAATCTTTTCTACAAATATTTTCATGGCAGCTGGTCTCCCGGTTACTATAATTGGTGCCCCAAATTCATGAATTTAAGCGTACTACTGGGTTGGCATCATGGTCCCGCCATTTTACTGTCAAAAGAGTTAGATGCCTCTTCTACTCCAATAGCTTTTTACTCACACTTCCCGACAGTGGAACACCCTTCCTCTTACTTGCCTCATTGATAGTTATAATCTTCAAATATGCAAATATAATTTTAATCGACACCTTCTGATCCCTTGATCTTGATCCCCGTCCTCCTCTTTATTCTTTTCTTAAACACCCCTCTTTACTCTTACTTTCACTCTCTGTAACCCCTTGCGTGCTAGTAGCTCCCCAGCCTTCCTTGGGTTGAATTGCTTATAAAAACAAAACAAAAAAAGAAATAAAATATATCTGATGCTGTTGCGGTTGTGCCAAACAATGGAAGAAACTCTCTTAAGATCAACTCGCTCAAAAAGATATGTAAATCTAGTGCCACATATTATATACCATTAAATTACTTTCTATCTGTAGGCGCTTAATCCCAATTTAGAAGGTATATATATATATATATATATATATATATATATATATATATATATATATATATATATATATATATATATATAAGTTTTGCGTAAATAAATGTACACATTTGTACAATTAATTGAAACACTCGCTTTAGTTTCCTTTCTTTCACCATACGATATGTTTTAGACCCACTTGAGTGACAGTGTATAATCGATTACTACTATTTCCTAAGATTAGGTCATTTAAAGGGGTGTACAGTAATATGTAACTATTTTCGGGGTGTGTGATAAAAATTGTTTGGCCTTGAGAAATATTGTGTCATCAGTGATTGCATCAGATTTTTATCACGGTCAGACACTATTGTATTTACTGTCGAGTTGTTATCCTACGGCCATTGTCTACGATGACGTTTACTCCAAGAAAGTCTATAGAAATTGTAACGCTGCATGAACATACTGGCAAGCTTTACAACTGAGCAATTCAAAGAACTGTCGACTGGCTCGAAAGTTCTCCGGGTTTAAATCCAATCGTAAATCTGTGGTCAATCTGCAAAGAAAGACTTCGTGAAATAGGTATACGAAATATAAAAATGTGTACTGGATCATGTTTCAATGGAAAAAAAACGAAAAAAAAAGTAAATAAAAACGGAATCATACGTTTTGTTTCAATTAATTTGCACAAGACTGTACATTCCTTTGTTCTTACTCAGCGAAAATAATGAAGGTCGATTTGTAAAAATCACTCCTTCCATCACAAAGAAAGGCAATGAAGCCTTTGAGAGCCAAGTGTCCACTGAGAGTGGAAGACAATAAAAATAATTTAGTGTGGAGGAAGGACAATAAAAAAAGAGGGTCCATCAAAACATTGCATTTAATTTTTTGAAGATTGTAAGTGAAAGGAAATTTATAAATCAGGAGAGAGGTTCACAGTCTAGATGTGCGAGAAAAGAATAGAACTTACTTATTGCATCGAACTAATTCAAAAGTAAAACGATGAAACCTAGTTGTCAATTTAGTAGTAGGTTTAAATTCAAGCTTCAGTTTGTTATTTCTTTCGAAATTATACAATCAGCGTGGTAAGAATAGCAAGAATATATATATATATATATATATATATATATATATATATATATATATATATATATATATATATATATATATATATATAAGTCTAGTTTGTTTGTGTGTGTGTAACGAATGCACGGCTGCAATTTTCGACGGATTTGCACCAAAATTTACATGCCCATGCCCCAAGTTAGTGGAAAGGCCAAGACCAACTTTGCATTTTCAAACACCCATCGATAGTGGAAATAATCGATTTTTTTCATTCTTCTACGGCAGTTTTCCTGTAGTTTGCGGGCATTTTATACTGACCAGAGTAAGAGCCTATAGCTGGCTACCACGAATAGGCAGGAAGATTTTTGGCCAGCGTGAGAGCCAACAGCTGACTGACACGAATATTAACTAGCATGCTATCATGCAAACAAAATCGATAGCTGCATTCGCCATAAGTGGGAAAAATTTAAATCTGCCTGGCACTTTACTCCAATTGGCTCATTCGCTTGCTTAAACTCTACGTTGATTCTGATTCCGCAGAATTGGGTTATGTGTGAAAAAGTATTTGTTTTCATTCGGTTTTTCCAGTTACGAGTCCTTTTTTAAAGCTGATTGTTTTGTGTTCATTTTGTTTAGAATCTTTTTTCAGATTTAATGTTTACTATAGAACTTAGAAAAAATCGCAATGTGAGCTTTCCTTTAAAGGCAAGGAAGGGCAAAAATATTTTATGTCAAGTGATAGCGATTGCTGTATGAGTCGTACGATTTTTGAATCAAGCACGGGCAACGCCGGGCCATGCTGCTAGTATATATATATATATATATATATATATATATATATATATATATATATATATACAATTAAACAAACATTTATTTAGTTACTTTTGGCAATCACAAAGTCTATCAAAGTTTATTCTTGCGGGATTCTTCATAACGAGTTCTGGTTTCATTAACTTATTTTAATCATTACACACCCACTCCGCCCCAAGTAATGCGATAATGTCTGTAAGACCCAGCTGTTCACACAGAGTGAAAGAGAAGACGTGGGTGAGCAGAAAGGTAAATAAACCACAGGTTTCTGGAAGACAGAATATGGCGGTTGACGTTGAATTTAAATGCTTAAAGACTGTAGATGGCAGGGTAATTAAGAAAGCAAGAGAGAGTTCCACAGGCTAGAAGTACGAGAAAATAAACTTATAGAATAGAAATTACAGCTACCGCGAACTATTTCAACGATAAAACGAGGGGTTATGTTAGCCAATCTTTTAGTACTCTTAAATTCATTCTTAATTGTTTTTTTTTTATGATATGTTATGAACACGGTGTAGGTTTAAGGAAAAGATCGGACAAAGAACGCTGAGGGGGAGAATCAATATTTGCAAGAAGGAAGCGACCCTTTGTATTTTACTATTATAGACAAAATGCATTAATTTCATTTGAGCCATAAAACGCAAATGTAATCAAATAAAAACCAAAGATTTACGAATGAATTATTATGACGATTAGTTTGTTAGGAATATTTGCTTTTTTTCCTATAAAAAGTTAATTAATTTCGACTGTTTGGGGAACGCAGAGTGTTAGATGGAGAAAGGAGTTCTGACTTACATTACAACAATTGTCTTTTCCTGATAGGAATGTAGGGGGATGAATAGTGGCCGTTAGTAGTTTCCCATGGATTATTACATCGTCTCTCCAACCTTCTGTCCCTGCTTTTTCCCCAATCCCTCTTTTATTTATTTACTGTCTTTCAATTAAAATTTAATTTTCAGTACGTGATCGATAAAAACTGTTCTTAAGGTCGGCTGTAAAATTGGCCCGAAATCCTAACAAGTGACCTTACCCAAACATTGATATTGGATATCTTATTCTATTGCAGTTTTCAATATTATATTTTTTGACAAGTGCAAAAGTCTCACGTATATTCTTAATAAAGAATAATATATGACAATAAGATAGTTATAGCTATAATTTTTTTAACGGCACATAAAATCGTAATGGGTCATTTAATGCCTAAATATACATTTCATGTGTTCTTTGATGTAATAATATAGGTTATTCTGCTTTCTCTGGTAACATTATATATATATATATATATATATATATATATATATATATATATATATATATATATATATATATATATATATTGAGTCAATAGCTTCGTCCACCGCAAGGAAAGTTGGCTCCCTGTTCCCCGTCAGAAAAAATTTTCTCGCGGGTGTCGATCCTTCAAATCAATAAATCAACCATTCTCTCTTGATGGAGTATTGCAACCATATGTGGTCTGGTGCCCCTTGTTTGTCTCAAGGTTCTTGATAAGATCCAGAGACGGCTATGCAACGTAATTGGTCCTGATCTGGCGTCTCGTCTGCAGTGGCTCTCTCACAGACATGCCGTCGCCTCCTTCTGTCTTTTTTTGCAAATACTTTCATGGTAACTCCTCCGAGGAGCTGCTTTCGATGGTTCCCAAACTTCATGAATTTAAGCGTTCTGCTAGGCTGGCATCTCGTTCACACCGGTTCATTGCCGAAACTGTTAAATGTAGCCGTCTCTTTTACTCCAAGAGCGTCATGTCTTGTACCTCTCGCCTGTGGAACTCTCTCACCTATTCCTGTTTCCCTGAAAACTATAATCTCCAACTATTCAAATATAATGTCAGTCGACGTTTCCAGACGCCTTCATCTATCCCCTAATCTTCTCTTCGTCCTTTCCTCTATCACTCCTATTTGATCTAACTCCAACTCTCTCTAACCCCTTGCGTGCTAGTCGCTTCCCGCCTTGCTTGGGTTGAAACGCTTAAAAAAACAAAATAATATACAAATATATTGTTGGTATATTTACTATAAAAAATCGATTTTCCTACCATCATAGTGTTTTGTTTGGGACTTCAAAATAACAGAAACCCCTTCAAGAACGTTCAACAACAGCAATAACTAAAATGGATGACACATTTAATTCAAAGGGGAACTAATGACATAATCTAGATGTTGGTAGATTGGCACTACATAATCTCAAGCAATAGTAAAAATTACAAGAAACCCAAGAAATACGATTAACAAAAGCAATAACTAAAATGGATTGCAAATTTCAAAGAACTAATGTCACAATCTATATGTTGCTGTTTTGATGGGCATTGTTTGGCTCCTATTTTTAGTTATTAACATATAACTTGTATACATCATAACATATATATATGTTATGGGGTCCACCTCTTTTTCATATAAGTGGACTCTACCAAGTGTACCTGGACTGCTGCCGTTAAATATCCAGAGTTACAATTAGCAGTCGGTAGTCGGATAGTGAGCGGATATACGGAGAGTGAGAGAATATACGAACGGAGATAGTGTGAGGTAACCTCTTGTAGAAGCCAGTTACAAGCACGTAGACTCTAAGGAAGTCCTACTTCGAGACTGTATATATATATCTGTATTTGCTACTAACCACGTTCCTGGACTTACTAACAGTATTACTCTTTTTATGATTGTGTAAACACATTTTATTTCTTATATTTAATTATTGCGTTTGTCATGCCTTGGAGACCGAATTCATACCGGAATCCACAACAATATATATATATATATATATATATATATATATATATATATATATATATATATATATATATATAAGGATTTATTATCAGAAGGATTTCATCGTGCTAATTCGATGGACTGATGAAAGTTCTTGTAATGCGGTTGTTAGAAAATGTTTCTGATTTTTGTGCTTGTCATGGAGAATATATAAACTCTTTACAAGTAAGAAGTCTACTATTAAATGGCTAGGGCACTTCGATGTGGCGTAATGGTCAACAAGCTTATCTCGCAAGATCAGTTACGACTGAATAGTGAGTTCGATTATCACTGGGTCTCCCATACTTTTGGCCTTGTGCCACACCTAAGCTACGCTTAGAAAATAATTTTGGGCAACTGGTGTAATGTTTAGCAAGCTTGACTCGTTAAAATATTTACGGCTCAATAGTCAGTTCAATCCTCACTGGGTGCCTCGTACTTTCAGCCTTATGCCACATCTAAGCTACGCTTGCAAAATCTCTATTTTGTTCACCTCGAGGTGGTGTAATGGTTAACAATCTTATCTCGCTAGAATAGTTACAACAAACTAGTGAGTTCGATCCTCAGTGGGTGCCCCACAATTTCGGCCTTGTGCCACATCTAAGATACGCTTGGAAAATCGCTACTACTGAATATTGAGTTCGATCCTCACTAGGTGCCTCTTACTTTCGGCCTTGTACCACATCTAGGCTACGTTTGGAAAATCGCTATCATTAAACGGTAACATTAAACATGGGAAAGCGATATTTGCGTAAAACTTATCTGTGTTCTTCATTCCTGGGGTTGCTCAAATAAACCTGCTCACTGAGTTAATGAAAAAACAGGATGGCTAAATTTCTCGTTAGTATTAGGTTGGTGTAAAAATAATGACGTAATAATGTCGTTTTTTGACGTATTATTTAACGTCAAAAAACGACATTATTACGTCATTATTTTTGTACCAACCTAATTTGTTTTTTTTTGTTTTTTTTACTATGGGATCATGGGAATTTTTTTTTTATTTCACGTAATCGCTCGATCACTATATTGGCATTACACGTTACTGACTTATAAGGGAATGACTAATATTGCCATATATACATCCATGTCTCATATTCTAAATAATGCATAAACCACAGACACATTTATTTACATCACCTATACACATAAAGAATGCAAGTGCCATACATTTGCAAACAACCAAATAGTACGAATCTATCTTATAAAATCCGTTGTTTTATAACCAATCTTTTATACATATATAAACTAAGCTAATATTTAAAAAAAAAATGAAACGCGCAGACAGACCAACCAGGAGATGCATGCAATGTTCTCCACATTGATTAGAAACATTGTGATTACAGAGTTCTATTATAAATATAGATTGGAGAATTTAAATGCTAAAAAGCAGTTTTACAGTGAGTCGTTTTATTTGCAACATTCTATCGCAGTAATCCCTTAATTTAAAAAACGCAAAAATCGGGTAGATGTAAGGTGTCTACGAAAAGAAAAACTTGCAATGAAAATATGATGTACATGGGGCTAATTTGAAGGCTGTCTGTCCAGAATGAAAAAATCTCCACTATATATATATATATATATATATATATATATATATATATATATATATATATATATATATACATTCATGAATCATTCATACAAAAAAATAAATATAGAGGTTAATGATTTAAATGGCGACAATACATCGTCGCAAACAATATAAATAAGATACATCAACCCCGACACTGTATATGAATGATATGATCCCCGTTTATAAATTTCAGTTGCATAAGGTCTTTTTAATTTTTTACAAGCTTTCCTCTGTTCCTAGAGACATCATCAGGTATGGAAGTAGATTTTGTTCTTGTTTTTACTTCTCGGTAATAAGAGGACAACGAAAATATTTTATTACTTATATCTTATTACTTGTGCAAAACTAATGACGTAATAATGTCGTTTTTTGACGTATTTTACGTCGAAAAACGGCATTATTACGTCATTATTTTTGCACCAACCTAATATATATATATATATATATATATATATATATATATATATATAGGAAATAGACAATAGGAAAGCGTAATATTAGCCGACGCGTTTCGTCGAATGCGGGCATTTTCAAGCTAAAAACGTAATAAATTTATTGAAACAAAGTAACTATTGACAACAAAACAAAATGTCCATAGCAACTGAAATAATTTAGAAAAAGCAATTGCATTGACATTGTCAACTGAAAATTACAATAGCGTTTTCTAAATTCTTCCAGTAGCTAAGGTCACTTTATTTTGTTGTTAATAGTTACTTTGTTTTAATAAATTTCACAGCCTCTTCCCCTACAGCTTCAACGTTGCAACCCTATTGCCATGTTGTTACTATTCCCATGTCAAATAATCAGATGGGTTACGTTCTTTATTTTCACCAGTTCCAAAAACTTTTTAAGCTGAAGTCGCTATGCTATGAACACGGAACCAAATCATCCGTTTTTCTTCTTTCGTATTACATAGTTAAGGAGGAACTTTCTCTCCCACAGATTTTTTCTTTTTCCCAGGAATTGCTAATTGTCGAACAGACTCTTCCATGGATGCTTTCTTGAAAACTCGTCTTAGAAACCTAATGGCAGGCAACAATCTTTATCTCTAATCCTTGTTCTCACAATGGACCCTTAATTCTACCAAATTTAACAGTCATATCACAATTCAGTCAGTAATCAGCTGATTTAAGTTGCACGTATTGGGCCAACTTTGGTGAAAAGCGTATTTCGTTGATTCCATTAGGCACAATTTTTGATCCTTGTAGTGGCTAAAAGTATTGTTCAGAAATAAGTTCCCATCATTGTCGAAGGACTCTGGAGAATACGTTAATCAAAACATTGGAATAAAAGTATCAACACAAGTTTTAGTTATCATCAATGATTGTGCTGAAACTTATAGGGACCTTTCGTTTAGAGAAGCATTTCTTTGCATTATTTACATTATTCAGACGGTTATCCTCATCTTCATTGCTATATTCACAACGTTTCGGTCGTTGTACGCTCCGGACTTCTTCAGGTGAGTGGGATTTCGTACCGAAAAGTTTATTTCGTCCAGCGAGCGAGATTGTTCTAATTTCACGTGCCACGTCTCTTTCTGATGTCTTAGTTATTTCCCTTTAAATCAACTTCACAAGTTTTTTTGTTGTTGTTGTTCGTTCGCCACTGCAAAGGCCTGGTGTTGAACTGATAACTCTTTCGGGTGGAAAGTGCTGTTCGGATTGAATGTGATGTTCATTATCACTATTTTCCTAGTTTTAATTGGGGAATTAGATTTTATACCGCCGAAATTAAAAGTACTATATTGTGGAAATCGTAATAAAGCCTACTTTCTCATCGCTTCCGAATCTGTCTTGTTAGCTCTGAAAATATTCTTTTAAAGGTGCTTCCTGTTTGAGCTCTTTCAATCATTGTAAAACGCTTTGATGGTTAAAACCTTATCTAATGAAAATCAGATGCATGAGTGCGCCGAAAATATTTCCACATCAAAACCTACGGCATTTTACGCAAAACGGCATTTTACTCATTACCTCGTAAGGAGAAACATATCACTTGAAATAACTGGATATATATAATTGAAGGAATTATAACTGGCCGTTATTTCTCTAAGAATAAATTTGCAAAAAAAAAAGAAAAATGAAAATTTATTATGACTTAACCTTTAGGTCGAAATGTATCGACAAGAATCCTCGGTTACTCAAGCAGAGTAACAATGCCACTGTTAAATTGGTTAAAATTAAGACATTTTACAATTTCATTGATTCTGATATAATCATTTATTGTACAGCTCAGAAAAAAGCTGCGAAAAACATTTTCTTCTCCACGAAGTTTAAAATACAGGGTGCTGCAGAAAATCTTCCTACATAGACCCGCCACCAGAAAAACCATCCATATAATGGTAAGATAGTCCCCTTCATTTAGCTAATGTTTCGTCATTATGTAAAAGGTATTTATTAGTGGTATATATGGGAAGTATATGGGGGAGGTATCTATTGGAGGTATATGTGGGAGGTATTTATTGGAGGTATTTCTTAGAAGTATATGTAGTAGGTATATGCGGATGGTATTTCTTGGAGGTATTTCCTGGAGGTATATGTGAGGAGTATACGTGGGGGTATCTCTTGGAGGTATTTCTTAGAGGTATATGTGGGAGGTATTTCTTGGAAGTATATATGGTAGGTATTTCTTGGAGGTATTTTTGGAGGTATATGTTGGGATATATATGGGAGGTATTTCTTGGACGTATTTCTTTGAAGTATACGTGGAAGGTGTATGTAGTAGGTATTTCTTGAAGGTATTTCTTGAAGGTATAAACGGGGGGTATTTCTGCCGAACGCTCTCTAATATGATTTTAACCTTGTATCTTCTGAACTCTTGGTAAAAATCGATCTTCGCGAGTGTTTTATTGTTATAATTATTTCACTTGATACGCTCTCCAACTCGGAGTTGGTTCAGCTTTCTAAGCGTAGCTTAGATGAAGCGCATGGCTGAAAGTGTGGAGGTGCCCAGTGTGGATCAAATTCACTACTCAGCGGTAATTGTTCAAGTTGATATGCTTGTTAACTATTGCACCAGGCCGAGGTGCCCAAGTGATTTATAAAAGTAGAATAAATGTGGCAGACGGGCGAAGGTGTGGAGCACCCAGTTAGGATCGAACTTACTGTTTAGTTACTGAACTAACAAGACAAGGTTACTAACCATTAAACCATGATGAGGTGATAAAGCCTAGTTTCTCATCGCTTCCGAATCTGTGTTGTTAGCTCTGAAAATATTCTTTGAAAGGTGCTTCCTGTCTGAGGTCTTTCGATCATTGTAAAACGCTTTGATAGGTAAAACCTTATCTAATGAAAATCAGATGCATGAGTGCGCCGGGTGGGTATGCTTAGAACTTCGTTCCTAACTGCGGCTTATATTTTCTTCAGAACATGAGATCGAAAGAGCAGTAATACCACATGCGCACTAATAATGATATCAAGTATACCCAAGGCGTCCTGTGAGAAAGGAAATTCCTGGATATAGTCCCCAGTATGTCAATAATGAAAGGGGAACTTCATCTGCCGCTTGATACATTATTTCGATTGTCCTTGACACGTGTTTGCACCACTGTATTTTAGTCTGCTCTGCCTTCATGGTGTATTTATTCAACGCAATGCCTATCAGGAAACATTAGGGGCTGCTCTTGTGCACAAGTGTGATACCAGAACAACTGCAAATAATAATAATAATAATCATGTTATTATTATTATTATTATTATTATTATTATTATTATTAGCAGCATGGCCCGGCGTTGCCCGTGCTTGATTCAAAAATCGTACGAATCATACAGCAATCGCTATCACTGGACTTAAAATATTTACTATATTATATTATCTCACTGTGCGAATTTTTTCTAAGCTCTATACTAAACATTAAATCTGTTACGAGAAAAGAACTAAATAAAATGAACACAAAACAATCAGCTTTAAAAAAGGACTCGTAAATGGAAAAACCGAATGAAAAAAGAATGTTAACAACAAATACTTTTTCACACCTAACCCAGTTCTGCGGAATCAGAATCAACGTTGAGTTTAAGCAAGTGAATGAGCCAATTGGAGTAAAGTGCCATGCAGATTTAAATTTTTTCCCACTTGTGACGAATGCAGCTATCGATTTTTTTTTTACATGCTAGCATGCTAATTAACATTCGTGTCAGTCAGCTGTTGGTTCTTACGCTGGGCAATAGAATCTTCCTGCCTATTCGTGGCAGCCAGCTATTGGCTCTCACTCTGGTCAGTAGAAAATGGCCGCAAACTAATGAAAACTACCGTAGAAGAATGAAAAATTCGATTATTTCCACTTTGAATGGGAGTTGGGAAATGCAAAGTTGATCTTGGCCTTTATGCTAACTTGGAGCATGTGCATGTAAATTTTGGTGCAATTCTTCGAAAATTGCAGCCGTGCATTCATTACACACACAGACACACAAACTAGGCTTCATTATGATTTCCAAAATATGGGACTTCTAATGTCATCGGTATCAACTTAATGATTTTTTTAGAATAAATGTGATTTTTCAGTTACAATTCTACTACACTCCTGATCAAAAATTTAAGACCACTTGACTTTTTTTTAAAAAAAGACTGTTTTTCATGGAAAAATTTTAAACAGTTCTTACTTAATGTTACTAATTTTATAATCTAAAGGGTTATGTAGATAAAAAGTTATATTCCGAACATTTTATTGAAAAATTGACATTTTTATAAAATGAGGTGTATATACTTGATCAAAATTATAAGACCAGAGACAAAAATTATCCAAAATTGCACGAGAAGTGTACAAAAACATTCAACAACCAAATTTAATAAAGAGTTCTACCTCCACTGGTTTTGATGACTTCAAAAATTCTTTGGGGCATGCTAGAAATTAGCATTTCCATTAAGCTGCGGGGAATATTGCACAAGCTTCTGAAGATAGCTTCACGAAGTTCATTTTTTATTGAATATTGTTTGCCATTTCGATAAACATCTCTTCCCATCCATCCCCAAACATTTTGAATTGGGTTCACGTCCGGTGAGCATTGGCAGGTTGTCTCAAGATATGGACCCCATTTTCTTGTAGAAATGTCACGGTCCCGCATGCACCGTGGATTGCAGCATTATCCTGTTGGAATAACCATCCATCCCCACACAAACGATTGTCCTCCGTCACCAAAGATGCTTTTTGTAGCATGCTAACATAACCAGCCGCTGTCTGACGACTCTGCACCAGCGGGGGCTCCATGTTCTCTCTGTAAGAAAAGGCACCCTATGACATTAGGGACCCGCCACCACTATGACGTGTAGAGCAAATTTCAGGAGGCATGTTTTTGTTATGCCAATATCGTTGGAAGCCATCAGGACTATCTACATTGAACTTTTTCTCATCAGGCAACAGGAATTTCTTCCATTTCTCAATGTCCCATGTTTGGTATTCACAATCAAACCATAAACGGTTCACTTTGTGATGTGGGAGCAGCCGAAGAATTTGTTTGAGCTTTTTATTTACCATGCCTTTTTGTCGTAAGTGTCGTCTGATGGTTGCTGGACTACAATCAGCATCTGTGGCTGCCTTAATTTGACTAGAAGAAAATCCACTGGCTTTCACAACAACCCGTCTTATTCTCCTACTCAATACCGGAGAAATTTATTTGGGTCTACCAGTAGATTTTCCGTTTCCATAATTCGCACTGTCCTTTAGAAAGTTGCAAATCACAGTTTTACTGCGATTTACCTTAGTTGCCATCACCGACTGTGAAAAACGTTGATTATGGAAATCTAGAATTCGTGCACACTCAACTTCGGTAAGCTTGCTTTCTTTAGGCATGGCGACACCTTTACGCAGTGATTACTAATCTCTAACTGAACTAAAAACATTGGAATTACCCTAGATCTAACAATTTATATCCCCTGGTCTTATAATTTTGAACAAAACACCTCATTTAAAAAAATGTCCATTTCTGAATAAATTGATCAGATTATAACTTTTTGTCTGCATAAACTTTAAGATTATAGAATTAGTAACCTTAATTAAGAAAAAGTTTATAATGTCTCCATGACAAACAGTCTCTTATAAAAACAGTCATACATTTTTGATCAGGACTGTATTTAACTCATAGCTGGGTGCGGGAGATGGATTCATACCTCTGCTAAGTTTATTTGCGCGTAAGTGATTGTAACGAACGTGACTAGAATTCGAACACGACTCTCTAATTTCTCATCCCGTTATCCATACATCACGCAATCAAATGAATTTAAAGTGAAAGAAACAGTCATCCAGAATTAATAATCTTATTTGAAGGCATGCAATAACCTTATGGATGGGTGGGTGGTTTATTGGACATATTTACTCGAAATATGAAATCGAATAGCCAAAATACGCACAACGAACGGTATAGATCCCTCTCTGATCCCCCAGCTACGGGTTAAATGACAGGACATACGCGGTTCGGTAAACTTGTGTTCGCAAACCCATTCTATAGATGGTGACATGATAAAAGCCCGCGCCACCAGTGGTGATGCATCGCACAACGTACATTGGCTTAAATTCCTGAGTTTTATGTGTTACGAATTCTGCCACAGGGGAGAAACCGTTTAATTTACTTTTTCCCTTTTTTACTCAACTTATTAAGTGACGTTTCGCTGTGGTGATATTTGAGGGAAGAAATTTATCAGTCTTCACATCTAAATTGTTGAAAATTCTATTATTGAGATTGTAACCGATTGTGCCGGTAAATGACAGGAAAACGCCATGAATAAATTACAGAAATCTTATATAAATGTAAAACCGTCGATGATGTGTCAAACGAAGGGCTTGTCAAATCATAGCGAATTTCGTATCTTTTTTGATAAGGCGTAGCAATGTTTTACGCTCTTCAACTATATCCAGCGAGAATAAATATTCCCTCGAGTGTAAGAGAAAACTGTTTTTATGAAGACAAACATCTGAGTCAGTAGTATATGAGTCAACTTTTGTCTTCATAGCGCCGAATTGAAATAGCTAATGATTTTGTTTATGAATATAATCTATGTTTCGTCCCTTCATGAACTTGATGAACATAGAACCAAAACCTGCTTCTTCTACTATGTGCTGTGCCCTTGGAGAAAAAAAAACTTTGGCGATCATGTATCTCCACAATTTCATGTCCGTTTTATCTTTTACTTGTGGTGAAATAGAAACAAGGAATTCTAACCTACCCGTTCCTAAGTGGCCACGATATCTCGCCTGCACGATCGAAACCGCCATTTGCAAATAAGGTAAAGCGCATGCGTAGTTCTAGTGTTTTTAACGGTGTCGTTAATATGCATGCGTGATCAAAACCTGAATAAAAGATGAGCCGCGCAGAAGAATTTGGAGAGGATGAAGAGATTTTTGATCTGTGCTGAACAGGGTTCGTTGCTACTATCAACTACACTAATAAATATCTATTTATATCTCCTAATCCCTGTTATTCCTTCAATTTATTCAAGATTGAAAGCTAGATTATGAATCCCACTTTCTTCATCATGTGCTCGAGCAATTTCAACCGTCTCTTTCTGATTTTGAGTATAAGAGTCCTTTTTGTTTCTGTTTTCTCTAGAACTTTGTTTTTTTTTTCTCATATTTTGCGTTCATTGTATTCTCGGGAACCTTCTGTAGAAGCACATTTCTGTTGCCTCAGATCTCTTTTTAATACGTGCTAAGACTTTCCAGCTTTGACTACCATTTAGAAGGACTGATATTTTATAACAAGGTAGTACTTACTTTGTGTTTCTGATTTAATATAATCTTTGGTTTTTGGAAGACATCTATAGCTCCCCCAGTGCACCTTCGGATTTTAGTGTCACACTATCCGTCCACTGTTAAAATATTTTTTGCAGATGTTTAAATTCTTGTACTTGATTAATTCTGGTATCTCCACTTTGTTATTTACATACTGTTTTTTCTTTTTGCTAACAACCATACACTGTCTTCTTGCAAATGTCGTCTAGTCTTTCTTCTCGTTCTCCTTCATTAACTTCTGTAGTACTTCTAATTTCCTATCTGTGTCTTCTATCCAAACTGTATCATCTGCAAATCATATTTTGTTAAGATTGTGAGAAACGCCAGTTAAAATGTTTTAAGACTTACAATTAGAAAAGCAATCTCAAAAAAAAAAAAAAATGAAACTCACAGGGTGTACTGAACGCAAGCAGGATAGTGAGAAACAACCTACATAATGGTTTTGTGTAAATGGGTTGTAGAACAGACAGTCGGGACATATTACAAAGATAAACGTTGCTACAAGCTACAAGATGCAGGAAGATGTAGATAGTCATGAACAACAATGTACTTAAAGGCTGTTTTATTTTTAATTCTCTTTGTGGAATTTTGTTGTATCGCTTCTCCTTGCCTTCGCAACTGTTTTGAAATCAGTTTTTCTTGTCCAAAATCTGTTGCCAACAAAAGATCATTTTAATGGAATATTTAACATGTAGACGGAAGACAAATATATAGACTTGTACCTTTCTAAAGCAAAACAATATTAAATTAATATAAATTGTATCAACTGGAGTTTGAATTTTCATGGTTAAAATCTGAAAGCCGTGGCTGAAGTCAACGGTGATATTATTGAATAAGATTACTCTTTAGTATTTGAAGATATTTTTGTGTAATGTGTTAGGGCTGGTTAAATTGTAACTTTCTTCATGAAATCAATGTGGCAGTCGATGTGAAACCTGGGGTTTGATATTATAAGTAATTACACTAAAAATTAGATTCATAACTTTTAACAGTTTGTGAGCCTTTACTTGTAAAGATTGTCTGAAAAATGTACAGAAATATCTAATTTCTCCATGTTTTTGCTTTGCAAAATGACTTCAGAATTTTACTCTTTCACGAATAAATCCAAAATAAAGTTCATATATTTTGTATTCAATGGAAAATATATTAAAACCAGAATTTTAATTATGAAAAATCACAAGGAAAATATGCAATGTTTTATAGTATTCGATAAGTAAAAACAGTGTAAAAAATTATAAAAGATTACAAAAATATCTACTCAGAGAAAAAGATATGTTAGATTATTAATAAAAACAAATATATTTATATATACGTATAT